>JADRCH010000079.1:2157229-2301776 GCA_019843965.1 Rhynchomys soricoides | reverse complement strand
ATATATATATATTTTTGAATATATCAATGAGTGAGAAGTAATAATTGGGGAATATAGACTATTCTTATATGGTTTTAAATTTATGTAGAGACAGGAAAATGTATCTGAATAATGACATACGGTTAAAAGTGGAAGAGCCAATGACACACAAGTATTTTGTACTGAGCAAATGCGGTGGGCATGCTTGAAATCCCAGCATTTGGGAGGCAGAGGTAGTAAGAGCAGGAGTTGAAGGTGAAGATCAGCTACATAGTGGTGTAGAGGCCAGCCTGGGCTACATACAAAGGTAGGGAAGGGGGTAGAGAGAGAGGGAGAGAGAGAAAGGAAAAGAAGAGAGAGAGAGAGAGAGAGAGAGAGAGAAGTTTTGTATAAAAAGACTCAGTAGAGAGAACTAAGGTCCACATCAGAACTAGGAAGGATCTTCAGATTCCTCAGAATGTGTACATGACCTTTGAAAATATTTTTAGGTTCTCAAAGGGACACGGGGTTATCCAGAAGTAAACAACCAGTTGTTTACTGTGGTAGATGACCCAGGCTCTGCCTGCTTCCCTGGGTCTTACTGCCTCAGTCTCCTCCCACTGCCTCAGCTTTGCTCAACTGCACCACCCCGACCTCCTGGTTCTGAGTCTTTGGACAGGCTCCTTTAGCCACAGTACCTTTTACCCCTCACACCCTTCCGAGGAAGCACTTGTTGAGGTCAGAGGGCAGCTTTACGTGTTAGTCATTGCCTTCTGGAACTGAGGCAGGGTCTCTTGTTCACTGCTGATCTAGCAGGCGAACTTGCTTTACAAGTGCCTGTACTTCCCATCTCCCCATAGGTGTGTTAACCTGGGGTCTTCTCATCCAGACTCTGGTCCTCTCCCTCATTTATCCCTGAGCTGTCTTCTTATGTCCCAGGGTTTCTA
The DNA here is from genome assembly GCA_019843965.1 of Rhynchomys soricoides. Taxonomy (NCBI): domain Eukaryota; kingdom Metazoa; phylum Chordata; class Mammalia; order Rodentia; family Muridae; genus Rhynchomys; species Rhynchomys soricoides. The sequence goes on along the minus strand of JADRCH010000079.1, from coordinate 2,300,871 downwards.
TCTTAATGTGTACGCAGTATCTTATGATCATCCTTTTTTTTTCCGTATAATTTCTAGTAGATGAAACGCTTCTTGAAAGGGTGCTGGTGAGCTAGGTCCACAGTTAAGAGCACTTACTGCCCTTGCCGAGGACCCAGGTTCAGTTTCCAGTGTCTACACAGTGGCTCACACCCACCAGTAACCCTCTCCGGTAGGTGCATGGCATACATCGACTCAGACAGGCTCACACACAACCCATGACTAAAAATCAATAAATCTTTGAAGAAATTTTCTTGAAAACAATTACTTGACTTGCCTCTGTAGTTTAATTGCTTAAAGACATCGGTTATTTAAAAGAGTGAATAAAATTATGAATAGCTATTTTTTTAAAGGCAGCTATGAGGCTAGAGAGAGAGTCCTGCAGTGAAGGGTGCTTTCTGGTCTTGCGGAGGACCCCACATTGCCCGGTGACTCACAACTATCTGTAACTCCAGCTTCCTGGGACCTGGCATCCTCTGCAAGCGATATACTTGCATACATACAAAAGAGCATGCATATACATATAGTTTTCTACAATAAAAAGGGTGCTATGGATTTAGTAGTGAGTGCCTGCCTTCCAGCTTTGGGACTTGCCTCCTCCGAGGCTCTGTAAACATAAGCACTCTACTGGAATAATCTCACTGTCTCCCCAGTGCCAGCCTGCCTCAGGCCTACCGTTTGGCTTTGCTACTGTCATACTGCTCCAGTGATCCCAGGGGGAACAGTAATTGTCCCCACATCTCTGTATCATTCCTAGAGTTGCTCAGGAAATGACGGTAGAGAAAAAAGCCAATATAGAGTTTCAGAAAGTTTTGTTGTTTTAGCCTCGCTATGAACTTTCACCTTCTTGAACCAGGTTTTAGAAGTTTGTTTTTTCCAGTATTTACTGCTCAGAGAATAAGAGGTAACCATTCTGAGAGCAGTGTGGCATGGACCAAGTACATCTGTAACAGTGGCTATCACTGTTGACCTATTTTTGGAAGACAAGTGAGGGAAGCTAAAGTATTAGTTCAGAGTGTACACAGATTTAGTCTGAGTTCTCTGTAACCACAGTGCTTATTTTAAGTGCATGTTGCTAGAAATGGCCTTCTGTTGGGAGATTCATTTGGGTTGTTTTGAGGGCAGTTTTCCTGCTCAAGAATTCTGTGTTAATGTGAAACTGTCTTTACCACTTGATATTTTCCCAGGGTGTTACCCTAACAGACCTCCAAGAAGCAGAAAAGACTTTCAGCCGATCGAGGGCAGAGAGACAAGCTCAGGAACAGCCTGGTGAGAAGCTTGAAGATCCTGGTGGGCTTGAAGGGAGCACCAAGAAGCAGGAGCCATCAGCAGCCCCAACAAAGGAAGCTGGCGAGGGCCAGCAACCTTGGGGCAGAAGTCTGGATGAAGAGGTGGGCTGTTTTGGCTAGCATGCTCTGCCCACAAGCACGACAATGTGGTGAACGTTCATCAGTGGTGGCTTAAATGCTATTCTGCCTTGCAGTGCACAGTTCCTCAAAGACACTGTGTCTTTATAGCTGTCTTTGGTGCAGATTTATTTGGCTGAAAAAACCCAAAGGATTTCAGTTCTTTTCTCCCAGAGTTAACTAATGCTTTTGAGTGAATGTCTTACTAGTCTTTAAAGAGAGAATATAGTATAATAAGATACAAATTAAGACATAAGTGTTTTTATGCCAGACACTGTTTCAAGAATTTAAAATATATTAGTTGGTGTGATCCTCAGGAGCCCTCTCAGAGATTGATACTAGTATTCCTATTTTATAAATGAGGAAATTGAGTCCCACGGGCTCAGTAACTTACACTCTCTTATATCATGGAGTAGTCGATGTAAGGATTTGAATATAGGCATTCCGACCACACAGCTTGTTAGACACTAATGTGTTGTTTCCTAAACTCCTGGGAGCCACCATCTGTGTGGACATGTGTCTAGTGGAGGAGACATTTGCAGAGAGGGCCAAGGGAGTGATTAGGGCAGACATGCTCCTGGTCTCCATGGTAACGGTTGTCCCTGTCACTGTCATCACCGTTCCTCTCTCAGAAGTGTCCAAATGTGGGCTCTAAGAGTGACAAAGACTGTAGTGACAAGAAGAAGGTGTCTTACTTGTGGGAGCTCTGAGTGCTAAGTTTTGTGAACTGATAATTACCATGCATTTCAATTGTAAGTTATTGTTTATTGAGTGCTGGTTCTCAGATGGAGTTCAGGTACCTAACACACATATTCTAATTAAGCCCCACCATCCTGGCTGAGGATGGCTTATCCCTATTTTACAGATGAGGAGGCTGAGGCCAGAGAAGTTAACTTTTTCAAGTTCACATGGTTACTGCCTGCTGAGAATAGACTTTAAGCCAAGTTCTATCTCATTCCAAACCTTTTTTACTTCATTGTTTCTGTCTATAGTATATAAATTTAAAGGTACATAGCCTCCACATTGTGAAGCTAGAAGAACCTCCAGTTAACTATGTTTTAACTCTCAAAAAAAAAAAAAAATTAAGGGAAACCAGACATCTTTTCGTTTCAGGAAAGTGGTTTGGAAGTATAGCCTTGCATAGCATGTTTGATAGTCTTGTTTGATGTCTGGAACACGAGAGGAAAGGAGCTTTTCAGTGAGTCGTGTGGCGTGTCAGTGGATCATCCAGACCATCACTCACTCTTGTTCCCTCCCTCACGCTCCTGAGCCTTTTACTTCCCATGTCCTCTGCCTTTGAGCATGCCATCTTAAAAACACCATTGCTCTTCCCATTTTCAAGAGCAAAAGAATTTTCATTAACACTGAGCGATTTAGTCATTTTAGCAACAGTGTCTCAGCTGCTGTGGTCATGATGGAATCCTCAGAGTAGGAGTCCAGAAGCATCTGGTTTCTGACCACTTACTACGAATGCAGCTGATAGATACTGACTGAAAGGCCCGTGTTGAGGACCCCTACTGTCTTTATCCTTTGAACTTGACCCCTAACATCTCATCCTGTAAATTATTTCCAGCCTATCTATCATCACCTAAGGTGTCCAACCCAACCAGACAAACCCACAACACCAGTTTCTCTTCCTTCATCAAGACCCTCACTGTATGCTGGTTCTCATCAACTGCGCACAAGTAGAGCTTCTATCCCTGATTCTGAGAATTCAGAGACCACCACCCACGCCACAGCAGCAAAGGGAATGGACACGAGTGGTATGTACAGCTTCAGAAGTCACTCCCTAGTGTGCACGGCCAGGCTTTCAAGATCTTCATTGTGTGTTTTCTTTGGGCAGAGAAAGAAGAAGCTGATTTGGATGATCAGTCCTCTAACAGGCTGTCTATCCGAGAAAGGAGACGACCAAAAGATCGGCGAAGAGGCACGGGCATTAACTTCTGGACAAAGGACGTAAGTACATTGTTCTGTGTGGGGCACACCATATCACCTGTGGCTGCCAGCCTTCCTGTAGAGATCAAAAGAAAGAGTGCCAATGTGATGCCATGACTCTCATAGTGATGGCAAAGAACTTTTACGACAAAAAGAGAAGACTCTACTAGTATGGGACTGGTTCGGTGTGTTTCTGCTAAGTGCCTAGAGCAGTGCTGAGCACAAAGTAGGCACTGTAGCTGATAAAGGATTTTGAAAGCTGGAGATTTGCAGCTACTGTGTAAGCAAGTAGATACGTTTGGCAAACTTTTGCAGTCGTCTGTAACAGTCCCTGAGAGTCATGTAGTCCACAGTATCTTAAGACTACGTATAAGCCAAGATTTTGACTATTCTAGGATAATAAGATTTTGAAGGAGGGGACTGAGAGATGGCTCAGTGGTTTAGAGCACTTGTTGCTCTTTCAAAAGAACCAGGTTCAAATCTTAGTACCCATATGGTGGCTGACAGCCATCAATAACCCCAGTTCCAGAGATTCAACAGGCACACACATGGTGCACATACTTGCTGACAAAACATTCAGATGTGTAAAGTGAATGCATCTTTTTGGAGTTTTTTGGGGGAAAAAAAAACATTTCACTGTAAATTGACAGTAAGTTATCTAACTTAGGTTGACTTTTTCTGGTAGGAAAAGAATGAAATTGTAGAAAATGGTCACCACTTACTGACCACAAACATACACTGTACTTTAATGTACTCCCTCCAGAGCTGCTTCTAACCTTCTCATTCCAGCCTGCTACTAACATTTTTAAGCCAAATGACCAGCATCTTAACCCAGAGGCTCCTGGTTCCTAATGACCAATTTGAAAGTTAGGTAAAACTATTCAGTGACACAAGAAATATAATAGTAGTAATCATTCATTACAAACCATCTTTTAGTGAAAATGCATTTCCTTGTCTTAGGACTAAATTCATAGTGTTTTGTTTTGTTTTTTGCCAGTGGGGATTGAACTTAGGGTTTTGCACACGCTAGACAAACACTCTACCAATAAGATGCATCTCCAGACCATAGGCTGATAACTATTCATGGAGTGAAATGAAGTCTTGCTTTTTGAAAAATACCTCTTTTCCTCTCTGTATCTGGTTTGACATTTTTTACTGCAGTCATGTTTCTAAGTCCCCTGCTGTGGCAGGTGTTGAAAGTGGTAGTGGTGGTGTCACTGTCACTTGGCTTTCGTCTCATTGCCCACATTTGAAAGGCCAAGAACTGTATTTGGTAGGAACTGAGATTGCTGTTTTCAGAGAGTTCTGTGACTCTGGTTCCAATGGTTTTCCTCTTCTTTCCATTTCAGGGGGATGAAACAGATGTTTCTGAAGAGATCAAAGAAGCATGGGTAAGTAACCAACCGCTGACACAGTCCCTTCAGGGCAGTCTTGCTCTGCAGCGTACAGTTATAGGAGATGCGCAGATCTGGGCATGTGTGTGTTGAGGGTGAAGACTGGCATTCCTCTGAGAAGTGAGGCAAGCAGGTCACTCGATGGTGCCACTTTTTCCTGTCCTGTGGCACTGCTCACATCCTTGAACAAACTTTCTGGTATTTGGCTGTGCTAGCTGCCAGTCATTAACACTGACATAGGCTCTGCTTTTTTCCCCTCTTGACCATTACTAGATTGGGTAAGGGAAACTGTTGGAAGAAGAGAAAAGGTGATACGAGTTTCTTGGTACTGCTCCAACAGAGAAAAACAGTAGAGAACATAAAACTTGAGGCCATTTAAAAGTTATTTATATTTGTCTTTGAGTAAGGGTAAGCACCTCACCTCTTTTGTAACTGGACCTTTTGAAGCCAGGCACCTTTGTCCCTCTACACTGAAAGTCCTACACCCAGCATTACCCATCTGAGCTACTTTATACCTCTAAAACACTAGGGTATTGTTTACAAGAAAGAGGGAATTTGGTTTTGGTAAACTTTTTTTTTTTTTTTTTTTTTTTTAAGATTTGTTTATTTTATTTATGAGTACACTGTAGATGTCTTCAGACACACCAGAAGAGGGCATCAGATCCCATTACAGATGGTTGTGAGCCATCATGTGGTTGCTGGGAATTGAACTCAGGACCTCTGGAAGAGCAGTCAGTGCTCTTAACCACTGAGCCACCTCTCCAGCCCCTTTGGTAAACATTTATATGAACCCATGCCCTTTGCTTTTCAAAGCATGGAAAATGATAGCCTTCTAGCACCGTGCAGTTTAGTATTGGACATTTATTCTGAGAATAAATTTAATGATCTTTTCAGAAAATTAACTAGCTCATTTTTTACCAATATAGACATAAGTAGTAAATCATCATTGTTCTGTCTAAATGGTTAAGATCCCAGACAGTAGTTGTATGGTGGTATGTGCTTATATAATCCCTTATGAGTCTATGGTAGGAAGATCACAAGTTTCTTGATTTTGGGGTGTGTGTGTGTATTTGTATGTTGGGGGATAGGTGTGGATACATTTGCATATGTGTGTACAGGGTGTATGGAGACCAAAGACTTCCACCTTAACGTCTGCAAAAGGGTTTCTCACTGAACCTGAAGCTCATTCATTGTGCTAGATGGGCTGGGTAACAAATCCTCCTGAATCCTCCCTCCCCAGTACAGAGATTATAGGCATACAGTGCTTTGTCTGGCCTTTTTACGAAGATTCTGAACTCCAGAACTTCCAGCAGATGGTCTGCTTTACCATCTAAGCCATCTCTAGCAAATTTAAGGCCAGAACGGGCTACATAGTGAGATTTTGTCTCATGGGGGGGGGGGACTAATTAATAATATAGGTAAGAATTATCTACCTTGATTGATGTCGAAGATGTGTTACAAAGATGAATTGTGTTGTTTAGAAATAATACAGAAAAATCCCTTGGAGCTTTGGAGCAGGAGTGTGTGTGTGTGTGTGTGTGTGTGTGTGTGTGTACATGCGTATGCACATGCATACATGAGACTGTGCATGTATGCCAGCAACTGTCTTCTTTAAGGTATGTGGAAAGGCTTTTAGAGGCAGAAAGTTTCCTTTGGGGAATTGTGCCTAAACAGAGAATCTGAATAACAGATTACAAAGCCCTGGAAAGACCCATGATCCCCATAGGGTTAGTATAGGTCATTCGGATCTAAGGAATTACAGGGCAGATTTTGTTGTCATAAATGTCTTTTGCCAGTAAAGAAGTCTCTATGTGTACTAAACTTTTTGGCACTGGAAATCTTAGCCTAGGGTACATGAAGTAAGAATTACAAGTGATTTTGATACTGTTCTTAGAGAATTTCTTTTAGGGAAATTTCTCTTAGGAAATTTCATTTTAAGACTGTTGAATTAAATCCACGGAGAAGACTTTCTGGTCTATATAGAAAAGCATAGACTACTAAGTCTTGACACAAAAGTTGTCTGTCAGGTTAAGACTATTCCATTTATCCGATTGTTTGTGGCATCTAGTAGTGTTTCCCATATGTCAGGTAGACTCCAGTGTTAATCTAAGCAAACAGTACCTCTAGCTGGGTATCCAACTGTCTTAGTTAGGGTTTCCATTGCTGGGAAGAGACACCATGACCACGGCAACTTTTATAAAGGACAATATTTCATTGGGGCTGGCTTATAGGTTCTGAGGTTCAGTCCATTATCATCATGGTGGGAAGCATGGCAGTGCCCAGGCAGACATGGTGCTGAAGGAGCTGAGAGCTAAAGGAAGCCAGGAGCAGACTGCCTCCAGGCAGCTAGGAGGAGGGTCTCAAAGCCCACCCCACAGGGGGTGCACTTCCTCCAACACGGCCACACCTCCTAATAGTGCCAACTCTCTGGGCCAAGCATATTCAAACCAGGACACTAGGGTTGGCCCAGGAACTTGCCTGGAGGTGCCATTCCCCAGCACTACCTGGAGATCTGCAAAGGAAAGGCTGCTGCTGAGTCAGCCTAGGTGAGGCTGACTTTTAAATTTTGCATATTCTGTTACTTGGTATCTGTTTTCCTTCCTAGTTCACTCTTTGCTATTTCTAGTTGGCATTAACCATATGGGCCCACAGAAGAAATAATTAGTAATGACCCAGAATAAAATGTTACGATCCTACCCAAAAATAGTCAGTAGTATCTAATGACTCTTAGGATTATTGTCTCTCTTTCCCATAACATATTGTCCCTCCATTAAGCAGTAAAGTTGACTTGGCTCTACAGAATCCAATGTGCTAGTCAAGAGAGGGACTTGCTGTTGAGGTGGCCCTCTCGCTAATCAGTGTGGATACTGCTGAGGAGCCCGGGCAGTTCTTTCCTCCTTAGCTTTGGTTCAGTGAAACGGTATTGCTATTGAGGTATGAGGCTGTACCAGCACCTCTCTCTTCCTCTAGTGGCAATACTTACTGTTTTTAAAGTTGAGTCCTCCTAAGACTCTGCCATCTATTTGTCAATTGAAATATCATTTATAGCTAATAAAATACATAAATGTAAAATGTACCATTTAGGGAATCTTGACCTGCATCGGCCAGTGTAGCTAGCACCTGGCAGGATATGTAACCTTCATCACTTCATAAAGTTCTCTATTGTCCCTTTTCAGTCAGTTCTTTGATCCAAAAGACGACCATTTTTCTGATTTTCTCCATAATTTTATATGGACTCATTCAGCGGTATTTAATTTTAAGAAACAAATGTCTGTAGTTATTATCTCTACCATATGTCTCCACCTGGGATTAGAACAAAATGATTCCCAGTATATATGATTCTTCCTCTCTTTTTAAATATTTTAGAAGATTCCTTAATGTCTGACCACCTGCCAATAACAACCATGTGGCTAAGAAGGCCTTCTGTGTAACCTGAGCTCTGTTGATATCACTAAAATCCATTTCCTCTTTCAAGTACTTATGAAAGTATAACCAAGATTTATTTACATGATATTCATAGCCAAGGACAGCATAGATGTTTTCTTATGCACAGAGTAGATGATGAAGAACACAGTCACATATTGCTGTCCTTGTATCTGTAAAGAAAACAATACGAAGTCTACAGACCTTGCTTGATAAGCTTAGCAGAGTGAATGATTATGGTCACAACCAACCCCATTGGTAAATCCACCAGCTAGTGAACTGACAAACACTGTGTAATCTGAAATCTTAGTTCCTCCTTGACAGACATGTTTAAGCAGTTCTGTCTCATATCTGCATTGTGTAAGAGGTAGTCTCTGGAAATCTTTAGATATCTTGTCTTACTAAATCAGAAACCCCTGAATTTAAATGTTAATTTGAATGCCTTTATATTCCAGAGTGTGCTTGATGTTTCCTATATAGCCGTCCTCCTTTATCCATGGGGAGTATTTTCCAACGCCACAGGGGCTGCCTAAAATTGAAGGTAGAACTGTACTGTCTGTGTACTATGCTTTCTCTTACGAACCTATGAGTTTTAGCCTGCAAGTCGGTCAAGGTAAACAATAAAGTGGAACGTTTGTAACTGTATACTGAATAAAATGACCATCATTACTCTCATATTGCAGGACATTACTTAGTAAAATAAGGGTGACTTGAACACAGGCACTGGAATCTTGATGACTTTGAAGTTGAGCTGAGTGCTAAGAAGTCTCTAAAATGACTAAGCAGGGAATATGGCAGGTTCTAGACAAATAATTCATGTTCCAGGCAGATCAGAACAGGATTGGGTGAGATTTTATCACACTACTCAAAACAACACACAAGTTTTAAAATGTATGAGTCGATTAGTCTGGAATTTCGACCTAATATTTCCAGACAATCTGACTATAAGTAGCTAGACCCATAGACAGCTAAAGTGCAGCAAAGGTCTGGGTGGCTACTGTGGTGAGGGCAGTCCAGAGTATCTGCTCTAGACGGAGCAGCCACAGGCACAGTGCTTGGATCCTCTCCATCTTTTCCTGCCTTCATCTTTGGCCTGTCTTTGCTTGACATGAAGTTTGCTTGTTTTTCCCCATCTGCTCTTGTGGGGCAGTCTGTTTCCCAGCCCAAGTCTGTTGTACAATTGATTTATCACTAGAGGGCACAAGTAATCAGCCGAAAAGATGTTAGTGAGCAAGCAGAGTGATGCCCTAAAGAGAAGCAGAACCAAAGACAGATTGCTTTTGTTTTAAAGGAATTGTTAAAGAAGCTTGTTCAGTATAGGAAAGGCATTTGCCTTGTAACTTTTTGTAGCATGAGTTACAAGATAATTCAGAGGTAACTTGGTTCAAAACCTAATCTCATAGTTTAGAAAACTAAGGCCTAAAGATGCTAGTTACTTGGAGACATGAAATCTCCAGGTGACCCTGTGGCCTGCATCAGGGAACCTTTTCTGAGACAACAGCGACACAGCCTGAAAATACAGCTTACACTCTTTGCCATACCCTGTTTATCCATTTGGATTTTCTACCTAGCAGCTTCCATGTTTGAATTGACTTGCTAGTAGCTTTTGACCTCCTTGAGTGAAGGATCTTACAGAACTTAGAGGCTGTTCAGTGGGTAAGAGTTCCTTCACATAGGTCAGTGTCTATTTCTGTCAGGAAGTAAGAATTAACATTCTTTTGTTAGGAAAGTCTACTCCCACCTGTAATTCCCTAAAGATTTTTTTTTTTAGGAGAATCAGATGATACTCAATCTGAATATTGAAACTTTGCCCTTACGTGGACAGTGGAGCTATCTTAATCCAAATGGAACCAGCAGACTGAACCAGCAACCATCCTTTAAAATGCCTTGTTAACTTGTGGATTTGAGGTATCAGCCTGCTCTGGAAAACTGCTAGCCTGCTAGTAGAGAGATCTGTTGGTAGGGCGCTCTAAAAGAGGCAAATGATTTGATATAAGCGCTTGCCAACTAAGTAAGTAATAGTACACCTTAAATACGGTGCCAAGGCTTGGTTCTCAACATTAACAAGAAACCAAAGCCCTAGAAGTTCTCTCATGCCAACCCCTAAATGCACTTGGTACTCCGTGCCGATTCCCTTTGGTTGGGAACTTCCTGCTCTTTCTCTGAGTGCTCGTATATATACCATTTGTGGTCAGGCATTTTTCTGGATTCTGGGGATACAGTAATGAGAAAAAGCCCGTTCTTGTAGAACTTACTTTTCAATAAGAGGGACCTGCGGTGAATACATACTTCTATAGGTAACAAGTGCTATGAAAAAAACAGAGAGGGAAAGGGTTGTGTGGACAGGAGCTTCACATTTAAATAGGATAATCAGGCTAGATTGTGTTGACTTGAGCTGAAGGGGTGTGACGTGGGAAGCTATATTGGACATGGGAGGGTAGGGTGAAAGCAAGCACAGCAATCACAAAGACCCTGAGGCAGGTGTGCCCTGTGTGTTTGAGGGCAGGCTGAAAACACAAGTGTGACCACAGCAAAATGAACAAAAGGGCAGACAGAATGGAGGTCACTGTAACAGCTTCCGGCTTGATTTACAGACGTAGGTACCTGTTTGGGTTTTTTTTTCACACCTGCGTGATGTGTGAACGTATGTTTTATGGATTCTGCTGCCATATTGAAGAATATACTCTGAGAGGACACATCAGTTAGGAGGCTGGTTCCGTAAGACAGGAAAAGTGAAGGAAGGCCGTTTAGGACCAAGCTGATAGCAGAAGGATTCTGAGGAGTTACGTTAAGGATGCACTACCGTTGGTTTACACAGAGTATGGAGAAAGAGACGTGAAGGTTGACACCAGAGATTTCAGTTAAGTCATTTCTAAGGGCAGAGCCTTATAGCGGAAACGGAGAATGCTATAGCAAGTCTGTCAGAAGAGCAGGCCTCTGCTGTGGGGTTTAGATGTGTTGAGTTTACTGGGTTCAGCTGACACAGTTTTACATGGAAATGTTGAGAGAGCACGTGAATGTACATCTAGAGTTAAAGTTAGAGGTCCAGATGGGATTTCTAAACTTGGACGTCAGTAAACATACAGATCATCTCTAAAACCATGGGATTGGATGCAGTTACCAAGAACATAACTCCAGAGAAGGAGCAAAGACAAACCCTGGAGCACCCCCAAATTCAAAGCAAGAAGACTGACAACTCCTATGGGAGAACAGTCTTGCCTCTCAACTTTAAGAATATCAGTGTACTTTGCTCTCTTCCAAATTAAAAACAATACAATAAGTTGTTTTGGATTTGTTCTTTGCCATGTTTTTTACTTGTATAGTGATATTAACCATAAAATCTGTCCTTTTTTATCAAAGTGGTATGAGAAAGCTGAATATCCCAGAGACTCCTCTGACACCCTTTAAAATAAAGACCACTGGCTCTCTGCAGACCTTGTCTGGAGCATTGAGTCTGTTCTTGAGGACCCACAGGGGGTTGCAGATTAAGCCGTGAGCGTTCTTGAGGTGACTCACCTCTTAGTTCCCTTTACTCTGTCTTATTTTCTCAGCTTTATTATATTTTTATTAACTAGCTCTTTCATTTCAGTAATGAAGCTTTTTTTTGAGAAACATTTATTTCTAGATGCTACTGAATTCTGAAGTTTGATTTAGTTTGTGGTGGCTCAAATGACTATCATAGCTGAGTTTAGAACTGAGCAACTTTAAAGCCATTGAGTCAACCATCCATCTCATTTTGAAGGTAACAGGGCCTGTGCAATGGTGCAGTGGGCAAAAGCACTTGCTACACGAGAGCATGATGACCCGAGGTCAGTCCCCAGAATCCATGTGAAAGAAGAGAGCCACTCCCAAACGTTGTCCTCTGACCCCCATACTTGCACTGTGACACATAAAGGCCCGTGACTTTTCTCTGTCAAACACGCAGACACTGACTGCATGGTTGAAAAGAAATAAAAGTCACACAGAGGCCCAGAGATGAACTGACTCAAAGATGGCAGTGGTCCATTCCCAGCTCATACTGTCACACTGCCTGCCATTGTATGTGTGTGTCTGTCATTTACCATGCATCTCAGACTGCTACGACATGCAGGGGAGCAGAGAAGCTGAGGCCAGACCCAGGAACTAAGTTCCCTGCCTTTAAACTCCAGCTGAACCACCCAGCTGTTTTGGATAAGATACTTCTCTTTGCTTCAGTGTCCTCATTTATAAGCTGAAGATAATTATGGTACACACATTTGGCTTATGTAATAACAGTGAAGCTACTACAGGTAAGTTACTGATGGTGATTCCTAAACTCCTAAGTCAGTCTAGAACATGACTTTTGGGACTCTCATCAACCTTTAAAATTATGTATCTACTTTTAGTTATCTACTAATTTTCCCTTAGAGAAAAAAAATTGTGAGACATAAAGCCCAGTTAGACTCCTCCATAACTCTAACAGGAATTCCTTTTGTTGTTGTTAGTTTAAGGTAGGGACTCACTCGAGAGCCCAGGCTGGCTCTTCCACCCTCCTTCCTGAATACTGGGATTACAGACATGCCACCATACCTAGCTTTCTGAGATATTTCAAGGAAGGTTTTGCTGAGGAATTGCTGAGTTAGAGGGAAAAAATGTATAGAAAAAAACAGGACTGAATGTTTCAAAATTTCACTCAGAATCCCAAGAGCTTGCAAGCAAATCATATCCTAAAATTTCTCTGTGGGTCAAGCCAACTTGCAGTGTTGAGCCCAAATCACTGTCCAGATTGCTCTTCTTCTGAGGGTTTGCAGCAGTTCTGTGTAGACAGGTCTTTACGAGTCTTCTCCTCCCTCCTCTCTGGACGAATTTGTGCTATTTCTCTCTCCTGACATAACTGCTCCTGGCTGTCTGCTGGATCTTTTCTCCCAAGCAGTAGTTTTTAATCTTGTTACTTAATCTCATGAAGCACCCCTGTCTGCTCACTCTCTACCACTGGGCAGTGTCTTGGCCTTTCTCCTTTTAGGTAAAATCCTAGGTCTGTTTTGCCTTTTCTTCTCTGTTGGGGCCTGATTGCCTAATATGGTAAGGTATTTCCCAGACAAGACTGTGCTGCTGGGCACACTGTCAGATAGACCTAGTGATTTATGCAGTAAGGTGATTTTTTTATAGGACACCATGTAACAACCACAATCTTTTTTTTATTTTTTATTTTTTTTTTTTTTGCTTGGTGTGCTTTTCTCTTGCTTTTAACAGAGTTAAAAGGATAATAAAATACAGATTGTCTCCACTCAACTTCTTTATCTTTTGACAGATAAGGGAAAGAATAAATACATAAAAGCACCCAGAATGAGAGTTTTGAGATGTCTGAGAAATTTGATAACATGATAATGTTCATAAGACTCTTTAGAAATAGGGATAGATTTAATAAGCAATAACTGTTAAGAGTGGTCCTCTGGGAGCCAGCCCTGGGGGATCGGCAGGCATTCTGTTTGTAGGATAGTGAGCTGTCCTGGGTTTGTGCAGTTTGCAGCCATGGCAGCTGAGGGCAGAGGACGGAGATGGTAAGTGGCAGTCAACCATCTCTGTCTGGGAAATCGCTTGCCATCCGTTGTGCCCTCACAATGGATCTTCCCTCTTGGCCACTGCCGCCCTACCTGGAAGGATCTTTGCTCTCACTGTACATTGCATGTGCTTTTGCAACTGTAGTTTCTTACAATACTGCAGACGCTATGCTTCTCTATATATGGTTGTGCCTTGCTCTAACCCAGGCTGCATAAGCCATCTCAAGGACATAGTTACTTTTGGCATCATTCTTTTATGAGCTCCATTAATTTTATGCCATGCTGTTGCCAAGGGAATCTCAGTAATCAAAGCTCACATGTACTCCTTGGAAAGCCTGTAGGTTTGGACCCGGTGTCCTGTTACGCCAGTGAATTGTCCTCTAATCAGAGACCTTTTTAAAGATTGAATAAAGCAGCCTTCAAGGTAATCTGTTTGGGCTCTTCCAAAATGTCTTACCTGAAGATTTACCAACTGTTAGCAAAAGTTACTCAACCTCCTAACCCTTTCTTTTTTCTGTCTGTTTTCTCGCTGCCTCCAGTTACCTACAAGGCATTAGTTCATGTTAGAACCTGTAACCTTACATGGTTTAGTTGGGGGAACACTCATGAGCTTGAAATTCAGAGTAGAGATTTTTTGCTGGTTTTTTTTTTTTTTATGGTTATAAAAAGATAATACATTTCATTAGAGAAAATTTATGAAGTATGGAAAATTATAAAACTGGTTCTCAAAAGCAGCAGGAGCACTTCTTGAGGCAGTTGTAAAGTGCAATGTTTTCAGAGGACATGGTGTCTGGAAGATGGCAGAGGTACTGTCCTGTGATGCTCCATATGAGGCAGACTTCCCTAGGAAGTCTTAGAAGAGTCTGAAATTAAAGTCAGTTTATGGATAAATTCAGTTGGTAGGGGGCAAATCTAAAAATTCAGGCACCACACAAAATAGAGAGAAATCATACCTAGATGTGCTCACCCCTGATGGCAGTGCCACCGGGAGGCATTTACAAGAAGCTCTACGTCTGACCTCTTCCTTCATAGTGATGATGTAGCCAAACCCTCTGGCTGCTTCATTATGTCTTATAGTATTATTGATCTAAGAATTTTATATTTTATATATATACCTGTGTGTGTGTGTTTTTAAAATTTATGGAGTAGAGATATAGCTCAAACATAGAGGCATGGGGCTGGTTAAATTTCTACTATCAAAATAATGTGTGTGCACACTGGTGTGTATTTCATTATATATTACTCTCATCTTTTTATTTTAATATTTTAGTTAAATTTTATAGCTTCATTTCAGAACGGTAAAAGTGAGAGTATTAAAATATTTGTCATATAAAGCAAATTTCTTCTGCCACAAAGAATAAGAAAAAAATTGTGCCCATATTATTTAGACAACATTATTAACATGCTGCTGAACTGGGCTAGAGCTCTGGGTAATGGCACCTGCTACCAAACCTTGGACCAGCTGAATTTGATACCTTGAACCCACGTGGCAGATAAGGCTTGACTCTCTTACAAGTTGTCCTCTGACTTCCACACGTATGCCAGTTTGTGGGCTTCCACACACACATATACACATACACAATTAATAAGTAAAGAAGGAAATACAATTGAAAACACATTTTGATGAAATTTCTCTTTGTATTTTCCCCAAGAGTTTCTATTTTTCAGTACATATTCAAAACCAACTTAATGATGTTCTTGAGAGAAGGATCATTTTCTACTTGAACATTCCTGAAACCCTATCATTACCACGATGACAGTCTCACAAGGTGGTCTTCAAAGCACTTGGGTTCTGGTCTTTTATCAAAGTAGTCGGTCGTCTGATGGCTTTGATCATAAGAGCCTGCAGGAATAATTGTTCCCCTTTGAGTTGGAGTCTGAGGGTTGCCTTGGTTACAGAAGTATTCATTTCTTCTGTTGATAGAATGCTGGAGATCCTTAACCATGGCTTTGGCCTAACTAATGTTATGTTCTAGCCCTGTGATCGAGGTAGAAAGCTTAGTGTGGGATTTGAAGCCCCTTTTCAGCAAATGGAGTGTTTAGAGATTTGCCCCAGCAGGAATGTTCAGCTTGTGGCACTAACATGTTACTTGTAGATGTGCTGTTGTATTTTAGGTCGGACCTAAAAGATTGGACGGCTACAATGTAAAGATGAGTGGTTAAAGTTACCAGTAGTGTCTTTTCTCCTACCTTGTTGTCAGTAAGCATATTTAAGGGTTAGATCACAGCCATTGAATGGCAGGAGTCTCTTAGGCAAACAGAGTTTCATATCTAAACATGGTTCTTTAGACTGTGTAAATGTATACACACAAGTGCCTTAACAGAGTGGGCTTTTAAAAATGTTTGGTGTTTTTTATGTTTTAGAAGTTTTTAAATGTTTTTTTATAAATTTGAACTCTTATATCTTACACAATGTCCATGGGGTTGGCTACAGAGCAGAGAGGAGGTGCATATTAAAGCTATTTCCGCTTCACCGAGCACCGCAGCCCATGCCCATAGTCCAGTTCCTTGGAGGCCGAGGTTGGAAAGCTGCTGTACATCAGCGACTAAAGTGCTTATTTGGCTGTGAATTCACAGCTCTTACTATGCTTCTGAAGAATGTTTAAGGTAATATAAACATTTTAAAAGAAAAGTAACGTGTTTGATATTATATCACCAAATAAAGCTTCATATTCTAGGGTAGCATTTTACCTAGGAATTCCAGGCCTTTGGAAGGAGAAACGCCAAGTTGGTGAGACTGGGATGTGTGCTGGGTCAGTCTCTGGTTGGCTCACTTGTCAGGTGTGGCTGATTGCTGGCCATTCTGAAGAGTCAACACTGCCTTTCTGAAATCCATTGATCAGCACTTCTTATAAAGGATCTAGTGCTTTCTACTTTGGGGGACACATAGCCCATGGTAACTGCTCAACTCTCCGGTCACAGTGGGAAAGCAGTTGTAGGAAACAGAAAAGTTTGCAAAAGCTGGTACCCTGGATTTGCCAGAGTTTGATGGCCTCTGCCACTAAGTTACTGGTTCAAATAGTGTTTGCTGGTGTCAGTGTATGAGTTTTCTATCATCTGAGACCTGTCTGAAGTATTCTCGTGATTCTTTACTTTGAGCAGTTTGCAGAGAAAGAATAAGTCACATGTTTGGGATATATGTTGTTTGCCTTTACTTGGAAAAACATTAAAGAGAAGCTTCTGGATAAGATAATGAAGAGAAAATGGAGTTGTTTTCATGTCATTTTAAATACAGTTTCTTAGCATCAGAGCTGCAGCTCAGTTGGTACAGTTCTTGCCCAATATGCAGGAACCCGTAGGTTTAATCCCAGCACTGAATAAACCTCATGTGGATGCTTACTTATAATCTCAACACTCAGGAAATGTAGGCAGGAGGATCAGAAGAAAATAGTCCTCTTCAGATACATAGTAATATAGAGGTCAGCCTGAGCTACATGAGACCCTGTGATATGAGATGATGATGATGATGATGATGATGATGATAACATAGTTTATTTACTCTGCTTCTGTTCATTGCCTTTTGAGAAGGAAGTCTAAAATGTGTCTGTGTTTGCTTTTCTCATCTAGTTCTATGCCTCCTTAACCTCACAAAGCTCAATCTCTGAGGTTGGTTAGTAAAGATTGAAGTCTAGGAGTGGATATGTAATCACTTGACATTCAAAAATTCTGCTTGTATATACTATAACTGTGAGTAACTTTGCCTTTTACACACAAGAATTCTTGAAAGGGTCCTTTGTAGAAAACTGTTAATTGCTATCATCAACTTGGTAGTTATAGTTTGACTCTTTTACCAGGAAGTGGATTATGGATCTCTCTCTCTCTCTCTCTCTCTCTCTCTCTCTCTCTCTCTCTCTCTCTGTGTGTGTTTGCTTTGTCATCTTTTAACCTACTAAAATAATGTAGGAGAAACTTTGGAGGTCTATAAAGAGGGCATCAAACATCTGTTAAGCTTTGACCCTGAGTACTTGAGATGATAGTTAATAGAAGTAAATATTTGGAAAGAGAACCCGGAATCAGTATTTTCAACAACATTAAGGATTAAGTGGGGGTTGAGGGCAAACAGAAAGGCCAGGGGGAGCCTATCCGAATGACTATGGGGTGCTCTGGTGGTTTGAATAGGAATGGCCCCCACAGACTTGTGTGTTTGAATGCTTGGTCATACAGAGCAGCACTATTAGGAGGTGTAGTCTTGTTGGAGTAGGTGTGGCCTTTTTGGAGGAAGACTGTCACCAGGAGGTGGGCTTTGAGCTCCAGCCAGGCCTAGTGGCTCCGAGTCTTTTCCTGCTCCCTTCTGATGAAGTTGTAGAATTCTCAGCTTCTTCTCCAGCGCCACGTCTGTCTGCATCTCACCATGCTTCTGCCATGGCAGCCATAATGGACTGAATCTCTGAAATGTAAGCCAGCCCCAATTAAATGTTGTCCTTTATGAGAGTTGCCTTGGTCATGAGTTCACCGCAGTAAAATCCTAAGATAGATACTAAGTGGACACTGGGCACAGCACTGTTTAAGGAGTAGGCAGGTGAAAGATAAGAAAGAGAAAAGGTCAGAGAAGGGAAGATGCGACAGGGGTGGCGTGGGGGGGCACAAGAGTAAAAACTTCAAGGACTGTATATATTTGACAGAAACTTAATACACACACACACACACCAAAAGAAGAAAGACCTTTTATATCCTAATGCCCTGTGTCTAGTTGACCTTGCTTGGGTCAAGAACTTCTCAGAGCCCGTTTCTGCAGCCAGAGATTAGGTGAGACTGAGTGAAAGAGGCAGTAAGTGTGGTGGTTAGACTAGAACTCAGATGGAATATGTGGCTCCTTGAAGATGACTGAGTCCATCCTAACCTGAGCAAAGCCCTTAGCACTGAAGGAATACAGAACAAATAAGCAACACCCAGGCAGAGCATCCTCAGGTGGTAGGTAGCCTTGGTTACTTCAGTGGCAGTACTGAGAGTGGTGTGATGCAGCTGGTAAGCATGATAAAGAAATAGCAGCAATCCCGGCTGCTACATACAGACGTTGGATGGACAGCTACATAGAGTAGGATCCCTGCAGGAGACAGATTCTGTTACTGAGAGAAAAAAGAAATAAAGTCGTAGACAACCTACAGCCACCAGCAGTCCTGTGGGATCCAGTCCAGAAGTTGAAGATCTGGAAGGTATCTAGTAGAGTCATTGGTTGGGAGAAGTTTCTGGGGTCAGAGAATACTGTGCGTGTTTGTGACTCATCTGCAGGTAATGCTTTGATGGGTCTTCTGGTGTTCATAGCCTTGTGCTAGCAGACATTGGCTTGTGAGCAGACCTCCAATAAATTGTTTAAAACAATCCCAGGGCTAGGGAGCTTGCTCAGTGGGTAAAGTGCTTGCATCAGGACTTGAGTTCAAAACACCCAGAGCCCACACAAAGTTGAATGTGGTAGCACACATCTATAATCCCAGCATGCCTATGATGCTGGAAGCTGGAAGCTCTGGCTCCAGTTGGCCTGGCACATGCAGCAGTAACAAAGAAGCCCTGTCTCAAACAAGGAGGAAAGTGAGGTCTGACGCCCAAAGTTGTCCTTCACATGGGCACTCTGGCTTGTGTGCCCCCTGAGTGCACGCATGCACACACGCACACACACACACACACACACACGCACACCCTTACCCCTCACCCTGACTGAGGCTGGAAGGACTTTGAGTGGATCTGATGATCGGATCCCATTGCTCTTTGCGCTGACTGGTTCCATGCTCTACTCCCAATTTGCCTCCCACTTACAGTCCTCAGCCACATTTCTGCGTTCTTTTCTTGTTGAGAGCAGATGGCAGATCCACATTCTTACCTCTGCCTGTAAGGATATCCTGAAGGAACGAACGTAGGCATGCTTGGACCTCAGAGGAGCATTTTCCGCAGTAGGCTAACAGTGTTGAAGGCTTACTGGCTGGATTAGCGAGTGGGGTGACATGGTCAGGCTTAGTCAAGTTCTCATTGTCAATAATATTCCTTAGCCAGATCCTTCCTGCCAGCTCTGTTCCTCTAGAGAACCCTGACTACCACAGCTTCCTAAAGAAAAGCATATGAAGACTTACTACAGGAGCCTCACAGACTCTCCCTGCCTCACTTAGATCACCACTCCAGAGATGTTTCACAGACACATTGTGTAGCAGATGGGTGGAATGAAGTCAGGCAATGGAAGTTTGAACTCTCTCATGTGAGTAAGAGCTTGCGTCACAATGTAGCTTGCTCTGTGAAGGAGCCACTCCCTGCTATGTTTTTAGCTCCTTAAAGACCTTTTCTTGTTGTTGTTCTGAATTTTTCATTATTTTCTTCCCTGAAAATATTGTGAGATAGTTTGGAGCTTTGACCCTCCCTGCAACCTATAGCTGAACTTCAAGGAGCAAATTCGATTTATATTATGGTGGTCACTAGAAAATCATTTCTAGGGGTTAGGTGTGGTAGCACACTTTAATCCCAGCATTCAGGTAGCAGAGGCAGACTGATCTCTGTGAGTTCAAGGCCAACCTGGTCTACATAACAAGTTCTAGGACAGCTAGGACTACATAGAGAGACTCTGACTCAGAAAAATAAATAAAAAAGATAGTCATTTCAGAATTGCTAATAAACATATAAGAAAGTACATAACCTCGCTTTAAAAAAAAAGCAAAAATTAAAATTATGAAGAAGTAGGATCTTTTAAAATTAATTACAACAGACAAAGACTGAAGGGTTAGGTGTGAAGGCAGGAACACGGCCTTCTCAGCTTATCTTTCAGGAATGCAAGCTAATTTGTTTAATGAAGTAAATTTCCGAACTGTCAGAGCCTGAAATTGATCCAGAATTTCTATCCATGGGTATGTATGTATTTTAGGGAGTAGTGACGTAGGTATAGCTACAGATACTGCTTTGTGCATAGGACATTCCACCACAAAGATTTGTTATATATACTTATCTCTAAATACTTGATCAGGCCACAAAACGTTTTACTTACTGTGTAGAAAAGTCTTAGGTCCTGTTGAATAAAACAGAGTTGGTCCATTTAGCTATTTATGATGGAAGAAAAATTGGAAATAACCTAAATGTCCAGCATTCTGGCAGTAGTTAAGAAAGTTAAGTGATTCATTCCTGTGTGAGATGCCATGACTCATAGCTCATTTTACCACTAGCCATTTAGGGCTTTTTCCATGGACTAGGACTCAATATAAAATAGCCATTAAAACTGAATTACAGCTTATAGTACATACCTTTAATCCTATCTCTCAGGAGGCAAAGGTAAGTAAGCTCAGGGCTAGCCTGATCTACATAGCAAGTTCCAGCGTCACCTTATGTGACTCATGGAATTGTCTCAAAAAAACCCAAAAACTGAGCTACAAATATAATGTAAGCAGGGTAAAAACATGTGGTAAAATATTACTGACTGAACTAGATCCAAAGTCAGATATAATGATTGTGTCTATATATCCCAGGTTGGCCTTGTGCTTTTTCTCCGCCTGCCTCAGCCTCCTGAGAGCTGGAATTAACAAGCATGTGCCATCATCACACTTGCTGTGACTGACTGATTACATGGTCTGTCTTCTCCGAATGTCCTCCAATTCCTTGGTACAGTTGTCATTTGTCTTCATAAATACTTTGGTCCTCAAAACCCACCTAAGTTTAGATGCCCAGGAAAATGACGACTTCTGCCTCAGTGGCCTCTTTATGACTTGAATGAGAATTGTTTGATTTTTGCTTGTATGTGTGCTCATGTGTGAGGGTGCACAGGCATGTGCCTGTGCCTGCATCCATTTGTGTGCAGGGCTCAAAGAACAACCTTGGGGTCATTCCTTTGGTGTTTCTCAGCTTTAGTTTGAGACAGAATCTCTCATTGGCCTGAAACTTCAGCAGTGAACTGGACCAGCTGGTCAGTGAACAAGCTGCCTGTCTACCGCCGCCCGCCCATCTTACCATCTCTGAGATTACAGGCAGGTACCCCAGGACCAGGCTTTTTATGTGGGTTCTGGGGATCCAGACTTGAGTCCTCATGCTTTGCAAGGTGAATACTTTGCTGACTAACCTATTTCCTGAGCCCGCAATTGAGAATTTTGTTGGATATGTTTATCTCTTTCTTCTGACTGGTTGCTTACTGCAGCAGGGTGGAAATATTGAAGAGTC
The DNA here is from genome assembly GCA_019843965.1 of Rhynchomys soricoides. NCBI lineage: Eukaryota > Metazoa > Chordata > Mammalia > Rodentia > Muridae > Rhynchomys > Rhynchomys soricoides. The sequence goes on along the minus strand of JADRCH010000079.1, from coordinate 2,279,055 downwards.
AGCTCCCTCCCTTTGTGCCATGTGTGCCCACACCATATAACATGGTGGATGCAAGTTTTACATACAGTGTTGTGGATGTGAGAGAGGTTTTGTTGGGCTTTTTAAAAATGTATCTTTAAAGGGCTGTGAAGGTTGCATGGGATGTGACTAGCTACATACCTCATGCACTATTTTTTAATTTCTAATCCACTTTTTTTCTGTTCAGAACTCCCCCTTTACCCTACTGTTCTTTGCTATATTTTCTATATCTCTACACATAACTGCATATGCAAGGTCAGGTTTACTCTGTCCTGTAGCTTTGCTGCATGCTTCTCAGTTTGTCTCTATCTGTACTCTGTTTGGGGTTTGTTATATTTCTGTTGTCTTCCCAGATATCGGTGATAGGCATTCTGCTGAAAAGACATATTGCCTTGGTTTTGTCTAGACTTACGAGTAGGATTTTTGCTTTGGTCTGAGTTTATTTGCTTCTTCTCTTTAACTTAGATTAAGGGATGGCTCAGCAGTTGAATGCACTGGCTATTGTTATAGAGGACCCCGGTTATTCCCAACAAGAAGCTCACAGCTATCTGTAAGTCCAGTTCCAGAGGATCTTATGTCGTCTTCTGGCTTATGGGGATACTGGAAACATGTGGTGTCCAGATACAGAACACCCATACACATAAAAATAAAAATTTTTAAAAAAAAAAAACAAGGAAGAAGAAGAAGAAGAAGAAGAAGAAGAAGACCCTAGATATGTGTATTCCTAGGTACAACTTTACCCAGCTCTCCACATTGGTCCTTTGCAGGATGATGCCCAAGCAAAGCCAAGTATCTGGTGCTTCTGACTTCCATTTGACTTGAAGATTGGTTTCAGGAATATTTGGGGGTTTTTTCTTTACCTGGAAAATTATTTATTTAGCAGACTAAAGGATGGAGGTGTGAGCCTGTTTATGAAGTCCCAAACTGTGAGGTGACAAAAAAGTCAGTTCAGAGGCTCCTTGAAAGCTCCTACTTTGCAGATGAAAACCTGGGGCCCTCCAAGGAGGTGTGGTTTAATCTAAGTTGTGTAATGCCGTCATGGTAGAAAATAAATGAGTGCCAAGTGCCCCGAGTTCTCAGTGCAGCATTCTTTCCACTGTGCTAATGGCTGGCTTCCAGCTGCAGGGCTGCAGACTGCAGATTGGTGCTTATGACAAGACCCTGCTGACTGCAATGGTTCTTCATGGCTGGGGAAAGCACTGTCTGCTCCGGTTTGGTCTGATCCCATTTACTGGAGGCAGTGGCACAGTGTGCACATGAGGTTTACACTGTAGTCTGCTGTTGCCACAAGTCTCTTACCTTTTTCAAAATCAGCTTGCTACTACTTTTGATTATTTTAAATAAATGTGCAATCTATTCAAGGCAAGTTTTTATCAAACCTTTAAGGAGTAAGATTACTTAAACTATTTCAGAGACTAAAAAGAAGAAAACTAGAATTAACATCAACTTGTCTTTATTCCTGCTTATTTAGAAACAGCAAAAGGAGACAAGAAACAAAAACTGAGTACTTTCTGACATTTGACGTACCTAGGTGATATGTTTCATGGGATGGAACCGAGGACTTTGTGGTCACCTTTCTGTGTGCTTAACAACAGACCTCCATTGCTCTTTGAGTTTGATTCCATTTGCAGTGGTAGATTTTGGGTACCTTTTATGACTGTATGTATGTATGTATGTATGTATGTATGTTTGTGTATACATACATACATACACACATGCATACACACACACACATGTGTGTGTGTGTGTGCGCGTGCGCATGCGCATGCACAAAATACACATCTGTGATGTAAAACCGATGTTTGCTCTTTAGTTTATTCGTTAGAATATGGTACTAACTAAATGTACAGAGACTGACTCATGATCTTAACTCCAGGAGTACAGTGTTACCATCACCCCAGTGACTTCCAGACAATAACATGGCATGCAGCACCATGCAGGCTTCTTAGAACGGAGCCTGTTCACTTGGAGATTAGCTTCAGCCTGACCTTTGTACTCAGAGGACAGTACATGGCAGTGTGTGTGCATCACAGTGCAGGCATCATGAAGCTCAGCTCGCTTCTTTCCTGTATTGCATGCTGAGCAGCAGCCGCCAGGACTCTAATTGGTTCGATTTCCACAGTGGTCCTGTTTTCCACAGACATTGCATGCCTCATGAACCTCTCAAGTGGTGTTCCTTAGAGGAATGCATGTGTGGCTCTCACACTCTGCAAGTGTTCGCCTCAGCATGATTGTGTGTATATAGAATTACACTGGCTTTGCATTGTGGGAATGACAGAGTTGACAGGACCATTAACTTGTGTACTCGGGGAATTGTTTCCCCCTCCCCCAAGCCTAACTAAAAGAGTGTTGTTTCTGTATTATGATGTGGAGATGAAATGTAAGTTCTAAAGTACATACACAGAGTATTCTTTACTTATTATGAACTACAACAATCTGACAGAAAATAGCACTGGGAAATACTTTTTTTTTCAACTTTTCTTTCTTATGATGACTGGGGTTTGTGGGGCTTTTATTTTATTTTATTTTTGTTTGGGTGATCTCCCTGTATCTCAGGAATAGCAGGAAACGTGGTGGTGGTGGTGCTGGTGCTGGTGGTTTCAGGCAGTCTGGCTGTGTGGCCCAGCTGTATATCCCAGGCTGCCTTCAGACAGTGTTCCTGCCTTGGCTTTCCAAGTATTAAGATTATGGGTATGTATCATGTGGCTGGCAGGTAGAAACATTTGCCTCATCTCCAAAGGAACAGCCGTGTTTTTAAAGCCCAAGCCAAAGCTTATATCCTGTAAGAAGAGGCTAGGGAAGGGTACATTGACTGTCAGTGGAAATAGGACAGACCAAAAAAAGAAATGCTAGAGCATTTAACTGACTCAGAAAAAAATAGTGGAGAATAAGAGAGGTTGGAGAATTGGAAGTTAGACTACACTGAACAGCGACATCTTTATCTGTTTTTGCTGTTGTCTGGGGGTCGAGATGGGTTATTTTGTTCACTTGGGTGTTCCCTCCCTCCCCCTCTCTCTTTCTCTCCCCCCCCCCCCCGTCTCTTTCCTTCCTTCCTTCTTTCTCTTCTTTCTTTCTTGATGCTGGCAGTTGAACCCGGGGCCTTGAGTGTGCTGGGTACACACTCTACCACTCAGCTTTAACTGTTTTAGAGTATGTGAGCATGGAAATAAAGCCTGGCATATAGACAGCTGATAAAACATGTATGTGTTACCAGGGGCTGCTAAGGAGAGAGCACATGCCAGTTAACTGTACAGTGGGTGCGGGGTGTGTGCTGACACATTACATTTGTTGATTGTTGTTCCCACCACATGGAGTGTTTGGGCAGAGTTATAAGCTTTCAAGTCAGTTACAAAATGTAAAATTAAATGAGGCTAATGATAATTTTGGAACTTGTGTATAAATAGGATTTATAATTTTATTTTCAATCATAGGTTGTGATGCTTCTGTGACTATAACTTTAAGTTACAGGTTTCATCCTCCAGAAACTCACTGTTATCAAGTAGAGGAGCCTAAACTTTAGAATATTTTAGTTGGCAGAATACTTTGCCTGACATAGAGATTATAAATATAACCTATTTGTCACAGATATCTTTGTCCTATAAATAGATTTATTCAAATGATTTGTATATTTTTTGCACAGAGTGGGCAACAGTCTAATATAAAGTCTTGTACACGCTAAACACTGTACCATTTAGTAACACAACAAGTTCATTTTTAAAACTATTCCAAACTGTAATTAAGTATTGTGGTGTTTGAATGAGATTGGCCTCCATAGGCTCATATATTTGAATGCTTGGTCACCGGGGAGTGGAAATACAGCCTGTTGGAGGAAATGTGTCATTGGGGGTGGGCTTTGCGGTTTCAGAAGCGCATGCTAGCCCCCATCTCTCCACTTCCCTCCCTCTCTCCCTACCTCCTCCTTTGCCTGTCAGTCAGGATACTGCTCTCAGCTACTGCTCCAGTGCCCTTGGCCTCCATGTTCTCCCCCATGGTGACAATGTACCAGACCTCTGAAAGTGTAAGCTAGCCCCCACTTAAATGTTGCAGGCAGAGGCCGGCAGATCTCTATGAGTTCAATGCCAGCCTGGTCTACACCAGTTCTAGGACAGCCAGGGCTACACAAAGAAACTCTATCTCAAAAAATAAAACAAAACAAAAAATGTTTTCTTTCATAAACTTGCTTTGGTCATGGTGTCTCTTCACAGCAGTAGAACAGTGACTTTGACTTTTTATAATGCCTTGCGGTATTGCATATGTATGATAAGCTAGGTAAATTTTAAATGTATGCTCTCATAGATTTTGTGCTATGTATACCTAGAACTGCCTCTCTGGTGATCTTGGTCATAACAAAAGTCTCAGATAAATGGTACACTTTAAAAATATTTTCTTCATTTATGTGTGTTTGCCCCACACACTAGCCTGAGCACTATGGGACACATGTAGAGGTCAAGGGACAGCTTTCTGGGGCCTGGTTCCCTCCTCCACCGTGTAGGGTCTGGGGTGTAACTCTGGGTGTTGGCTGGGCAGTAAGAGCCTTTCCTCAGCTGCCTCCATACCCAGGCATGTATTTTTAAACGACTAATATATTTTTTAACTCTTTAACTAATTTTATTTTTTAAACTCCACTTTAAAAAAAAAAAACAACAGTTTGTTAGCCATGTGGTAATAGTGCACACCTTTAATTCCAGCACTCGGGAGGCAGAGGCAGGGGGATCTCTGAGTTCAAGACCAGCCTGGTCTACAGAGTGAGTTCCAGGATAGCCAAGGCTACACAGAGAAACCCTGTCTCAAAAAACAACCCCCCCCAAAAAAAAACAAGGAAAAAACTTCATTTTTGTTGCCTTTAGTTTTATTAAAAAGATTAAGTTCATCCTAAGCAATGTGAACAGTTTTTTCTTATCAGAGTGCCATGAGCATTTTGACAGGCTAAGTCTTTATCAAGGTCTGTCTCCAGTGCGAGGATGAGCAAATTTACAAGCTGACCATTTCTCCTTTACCAGTATGTCACCAGAATCTGAGTCTGGCTTCCTCGTCCTTGTGATTTCCACTGAAAGAATTTATACTAAACAGAATTTAGATTTAGAGTATGACAGGGTAAAGTAGCACACACCCTGGAGTGTGAGAGAGACAGTGGCCAAGGGACCGTTGCAGAGTAGACTCACTTAGGAGATGGAAGTAGACAGTGACAAGAGGGGCCGCTGCTTTTCCTGAGGAACTTTGTCCTGCTCTCTTGGTTGACAGGTCTGTTTGGTTTGACTCTTACAGAAAGGCCAATGATATGTCTTTGTTCTTTATGAGAACACCTCTTGCTAGACAGTAATTTGTAAGGTTTATGGCCCTTGGAGCCAGCTTTAAACAGTTATCTACTCAAGGTCACCATCAGCTGATTGGAGACTGGCTTGGCTATTTCCTAATAGCAGTCATTCTTCTCCCAGACAGGTCATGTCTTCTCCCAGGACCAGAGAAGACTCTCCAGTTTTATTCTTCTGACCATAACTAGTAACTATAGGCTGCAGTACTTAATGTTGTTGCTTTACAGGCTGTTTGACTATGAGGCTAAGGTGCAGTCCCCAGGTCTTCCAAGCCGATAGATAACCCACCATTACAAAGACATGTGAAAGTGGAATTAAGCTTAGGTTGTTCACATGAACAAGAAGTAGCTTCCCACAATGCTTGCCTTTCTAAGCTGTTTCTAAATGTAAATTTACTACAAAACATGAGACTTAGGACTGGGGAGATACCTTAGTCCATAAAATTCTTGCTGGCAAGAATAAGGAGCTGAGTTTGGATTTCTAGCACCCATGTTAAGAAGTAACAGCACCAGCTGCAGTGGTATACTTGTGTAATCCAAGACTGCTGAGTGCACAGAAACAGGAGGGTCTCTGGGGCTCGCTGGCCAGTAGGTCTGCGTGACACACCCCCCTAGTGGACTAAGTCCAAGGCAAGTCTGCAGAGGGTTTTTTTTCTTAAAGGACCTTTCTTTATAATAACTTACCCTTAAATATATTCTTGAGATTTAAACTTTAACAATAATACTAAAACGTGATTTTTTTTAACTACATGATCGCAAAATTGGTAATGTTTTGTGGACTAATAAAAGTTATTTTGGGATTAAAGAGATGGTTCTGTGGTTAAAGGGCTTGCCACAGGACCAGGTGAACATTCAGAACAAAGTTTGTATTCCCAGAGCCCATGCTGGGTGGGCATGGTGGCCTGCCTGTAATTCCAGCACTTAGAAGATGAAGACAAAAAAAGTGCCTGGAAGCTGATTGACCAGACCGACCATATTGTATAGGTCTGGGTTCAGTGAAAGACTTTGACTCCACGAACAAAGTGGAAAGTGATCAAGGAAGAATCCAACATCAGCCGTGGGTCACCACATCTACACACATCTATACACACCCTCACACGTGTGAACAGAAGAGGTCACCACATGCACACACACACACCTGTACACACACCCCCACACACTTGTGAACACAAATATGTGTACATGCATACATGAAGGTAAAGATTTATAAGCTCCATCTGGGCAATTTGTAGGTCCTGTTTACTTTTTTTCTCCGTCCCTACCTTGTACTTTAAAATGGCACTGCCTCCTCCCTTCATAACAAACAGCCCAACAGAATGTGCACAAGCTTTTTAGTGGATGTGTTTCTGGTCGTGATTTATTTTTTAGCTTTTATTGCCTTTTCAAAAAGAAAACAATCAAAAGCCCTTTTTTGAACAGAAAGGATTGCCTGGCTTCTTTCTGCTCTACATTTCCATACATGTGTACAGAATGATTCATTTTAAAGGTTTGTGATCAAATCCCTAATGTGTTCTCCTGACTCCGGAGTCATGTGCTATCATCGGTAATCTTCGCACTCTGCCAAAGAGCAGCATCTCCATGGCACATAAAACCAAAGCCAAGCATTAAGGTGGGGAAATGATCACTGGAGAGATGGTTCCGTGAGTAAGAGCACTGGCTGCTCTTGCTAGGGAGTGGAGTTCTGTTCCCAGCACCCATGTGCTAGCTCACAACTATGTGTAACTCCAATTCCAGGGAATCAACACTGTCTTCTGACCTCCGTGTGTGCCAGGCACATGTGTGGTACATGGACATACATGTAAGCAAAGTCTACCGGACAGTGGTGGCACATGCCTTTAATCCCAGCACTTGGGAGGCAGAGGCAGGCGGATTTCTGAGTTCGAGGCCAGCCTGGTCTACAGAGTTAGTTCCAGGACAGCCAGGGCTATGCAAAGAAACCCTGTCTCAAAAAACCAAAACATAAATAAATCTCTAAAATGGGAGACTAGAGAGGGAGAGCCTTTCCCTTCGGAGCATTTCATTCTCCCTCATCCCCCAAATGCTAGCTGCAGCCTCTCTAGATACCTAGCCATAAAATACTAGGATAAAAGCACAAGCAAGTAAGTGCAGCTCCTACCGACACTGATGAGCTTCCCATCTGGCTCGGTACCATCACAAGTATTTTTAAAACAACTCATTTATGCTTGGGAATATCATTCAGTGTTTGAGTACTTGCAAAGCATGTACAGGACCATGGGTTCAAGCCCCAGCACTTAAACCAAACCATACAACCACAAAAAACATATCATTTGCTGAGTATGAAGTCAGAAATGAGTATATTAAAACACATAGAAGGGCCTGGAGAGATGACTCAGCAATTAAAATACTATCGGACTCAAGTTCAATTCCTAGCCTCTTGAAAATCCAGCTGCGGAGAATCCGATACTCTCTTCTGGCCTCTGTGCGAACCAAGTACACATAGGCCACACAGACACATAATTTACATGTATGTAGAAGACTAGAGGTTGGGTGTTTTTAAGCAGCTAGGAGACTCTTTATAAATCTTAAGATGAACTGTGAAGACAGGAATCCTAGTGTAAGGAACTTTCTACTCCCTATAGCACTTTGCATGGACTAGGCGCTTATGAAGGAAACGTGTCTGTTGACAATGAAAATAAAAACCCATCCACTGACCCTTATATTCATAAAAGGCCCCAAAATGATTGTTCTGCGTTTGACTCTTAGATTCAAAGAAAGAGTAAACGATAATCCTTGACTGGTAATATTTGACTCCTCCCTACTTCCCTAAGTCTGAGTTAATGTTCATTACAAACTAAGCTACTTAAAAGTTGATGTGCAGGAAGCAGCCAAGAAATTCTTGAAAGATGAGGTAATGTCTAGTGAACTGTTGGGGGTCCCCTTCGGGCCTTGAAGACTTTTGGAGTCTGGAAGCTGTGCTCACCTTTCCTAGGGGACTTGCTGTATCAAATTAAATTTTGTCACTGTATCAAAAATACAATAATAGATGCTTAAGTTTCAGGCTTGAAGATTCTTCAGAAGAGTCTAGAACTAGACCTGGTTTCTCACTGAAGTCATCTAACACTGCTGTAAGCACTGTAGCTCAGGCTCAGTGCTGACCTCTCTCTCTTTCTCTCTCTCTCTCTCTCTCTCACCGCGCTTGTGTGTGTGTGTGCATGCGAGAGCAGGTCCTATTCTGCAGTGATACTACTAGGACTACAAATGGCACCACCACTCTGGCTTTTAGGGTTGAACTCGGGTCCTCCGGCTTGTATAGCAAAGGCTTTGAGCTGTCGCGCCATCTCCCTGCCCCTCTTTCTTTTCTTTCTCTTTTTCTAAATACTTTTTTTTTTTTTTTTTTTTTGGTTTTTTGGTTTTTTGAGACAGGGTTTCTCTGTGTAGCCCTGGCTGTCCTGGAACTCACTCTGTAGCCCAGGCTGACCTCGAACTCAGAAATCCGCTTGCCTCTGCCTCCCGAGTGCTGGGATTAAAGGCGTGCGCCACCACTGCCCAGCTTCTAAATATTTTTTAAACTCTTCCTTTTCTCTTCCTAATTTAAACTGAAGAGAGGCAACTGTTGCTGCCCCTCCCTCTTCATATGATAAGGACATAGGAAGTTCTGAGTTGCCAGCTGGTGGGGGAATCCTCTGTGATAATTCCCAACATTCTTTGCTTGGTGTGATGGTAAGGACAAGTTCCTCTGGTTAAAACATTTAACAGTGAGGCTGGGCCAGGGGGCAGACGCCTTTAATCCCAGGACTCCAGAGGAGGCAAATCTCTGAGTTTGAGGCCAGTCAGTGCTCCAAGGTCAGACTCTGTCTCAAAAAACTTTTAGTGACATTCAAGGAATCTTCATCTCATATACCACATAAGGATTTGCAGGGTGCATTTGAACGCAGGTGCATTTGAACCCTATGTTTGTATGGAGAACAGTCTGACACTGGCCACCATATCATTTCTCCCACCTTATAATCATGTTTGTCAAATTCTACATTTGGGCTCATAAGTAGTGACTGGAGTGTTTTCAGACTTAACTGATGAAATGTAATATTGGGTCTGTTTCGCTTCCAGGCACATGCCCCTTGCCAGTTTGATAGCTCAGAAAATTGGATGGCTATCCTTGCCTTATGCCTGACTAAAAACGGTTCAGCTCTTTCCTTAAAGACTTGTGCTGATATTTTGGTTATATCAATGTCTTCACACCATCAACTTCAAACCTTTTGCTATAACTGCAATTTGAAATACATTGGACATGTATGATCCAATACATATTGTGTACATATATAAATGTATTCTACACAACTGAACAACAGTTTCAAGAAAGCATAACCCTAATGTGTAACACACTAGAATTTACTAGTCTGCTTTACTTTTTATTCATCTGGCTATGAGCCACTAACTTGATTTATGACCTATTAATGAGTCTCAAATTATAGCCATTGTGCCCTCCCAAGTAGGTGCTTTGACAACCTCTGTTCTGTGAAATCCTAGAGTCCTCTGAAACGAGAAGCTATTTTTCAAGAGTTCTCTAGAGGTAAGGCATCTATTTGTCCTCTTTGTTACCCCTGAGATGTAAGGACTAGACTTGTTTTGTTTTGAAACAATTTTAAACCACATAAATATTTACGAGTAGGACAAAGAATTCTTTATGGCCTCACTCAGTGACCAAGTTCAAGTCTCACCAATTGCCTCAACAATGTCACTTCTAATAAAAGCACCCAAGTTATGGCGTCATGAACCCAACAAGCGTTTACTCTCTAGCCAGTCCCTCCTTGACTATTTTGCAGTGGTGTTTGAGATTAGAGCCCAGTCATCTATATCCCTTGGTTTGGGTGTATCCAATGTTTCAGTATAAGTCCAGCAGTCTACCTTTTGGCACCATGGTGTCATGATGTCACAGGAATGGCACTATATGTTCTCTTTTCAAACTGTCCTGTGCTGTTAGCTTTCACCTGTAGATTAAGATGGCATGCGCTAGGATTCTCCATGGAAGAGCTCCGTTAGTTCTCTAGTGATTAACAAGTGTGTTATAAAGGAATACTTTGGGATCTTGTAAAATTTACTCAGTCATCCAGTTTAACCACTGGTTTGGGATGTATTCCTTTGGGGGCTGATTTTACAACAATGGTTACTAAAAAAAAAAATTGATTTCCTGTCCCCAACTTCCTCACTCTGCATTTATAGTAGACATTTTACTGTAAGGAGCAACATTCCTCACTTCTTGCTTATTGTTGTTCACTCCTTTACAGTGGTGTTTATTCATGGATGCCTGTTTTCTTCGATGGTTAGTTCATTGTTATCATTTTTGATGTTCGTATGTCCCTTTTCTAAGCCATGTTTTGGTGTTCTTTTGTTATGTCCCTGTTGAGAACCAGGCTCGTTTCTTTCTCTTCCCCAGCTCTGGAACCAGCCATTTTCCCAGAAGCCCTGTTCCTTTCAGTTAAGAGTAGCATTCAGCAGCAGGATTCAGCTACTGGTCTCCAAATGTTACTGGGGTACTGCTCTTCCCAGGCCCTCTGAGTAAGAAAAAGCAAGGGAATATATACATGCACACATTTCCATTTAACTGACTGTACTGAAAGTCTTGAACTGTGTCACTGCTTTCAATTCTGTTTAAAAACACTGAGAAGTCATTCTGGTCCTCATATTTATATCTTCTTTAAAAAACAATATTGTCCTTTATCTTTAGTACATTTACTTTTTTGTTCTGCATCCCTGTGTAAACGCAGAGTCCCCTAACTATACCAGGCTGTGGCTTCGTCACTGTATCATCCCTTTATTCCAGGGCTCCACCTTCCAGGAAATAAGATCAGGAACAGGGGGAGGGGGTAGAGGAAAAAATTCTTTCTTAAACTTGAAGAGATTCTATTATCACTTTGATAGCAGTCTTTTATGTGGCTTTAAGAAAAGCAAAAGCAGGAGCTGGAGAGATGGCTCAGCAGTAAAGACTGTGTGCTGCTCTTCCCGAGGACCTGAGTTCACTTCCAGCGCTCACGCCAGGGGATCTGACACCTCTGGCCTCCTCGTATACCTACACTCCTGTGGTCATGTGCAGACATACACAGAATTAAAAATGAAATCATTCTTTAAGAAAGAAAAACAGCATAAAATGTGAAAGCTAATGTTTAGGCTTTGCCTCAGATTCTTATATAGTTTCATAAACCCAAATGTGTATTGCCAAACACTTTTTGTGGTAACTACCTTGTATTAAGTATGGTCATGTTGGGTATGATTTAGTTAATTTTCTCTATATTAACCCTAAGCCGTATACTGCACATTATATTTCATCATTTTGGAAGTGACCCAGATAAAACTCAGGTTGAAAACCTAACCGTGTCAGATAGCTGAGCAGAGGTTTAGCTTTCATCCCAGGCATATGACTGTAAAGCCCACATGCTCTCTTGTCACAGGTACTGCATGACAGGTGTTCCATTTTTCTCTTGTTTTGATAAAATACCCAGAGAAAAAGCCACTTAGGAGAAGAGGGGTTTGTTTTATCTTAAAATTCCAGATTACTTTTCATCATAGCAGAGAAATGAAGGCGACAGGAACTTGAAACATCTAGTCAGGTCATATCCGCAGTCGGGAGCAGAGGGAACTTGCTGGTGCACAGCTCACTTTCTCTACACAGCAGTCCAGGGCCCTAGCTGGGAATGCTGCTGCTCACTTTCTTCATAGGTGATTCTAGACTGAATCAAGTTAACGATTAAAACTAACCATCACTGTGGGAACATACTCACTGATGGAGGGCGTCACCGCAAATCAGTTTGACAGTGTCACTTGTAAACTATGGCATTTCATTTTCTTGATTTGACTAATAAGAAAGAAAAAACAAGAAAAGACCAGACTCATTAATTTTTCCTGTAAGTTTTGGCAGTGTTGAATCAATGGGAGTTCTGATCAGGAGCCTCCATAAGTAAGGGTCTTCATTCATAGTCACAAGTTTGGTATATGTCAACTCAAGCACACACCCTTTAGTTGCTTGTTCTTATAATTGGAGACTATTGAATTTATTAATTAATTTATTTATAGCCACCAACCCCCTTCCCTTTATGAGGAAATAAAACAACTGAGCCTGTCATTTTGTCCTGCCTCTCTGAAATAAGTTATTTTTAAAGCAAATGTCCTCTGCAAAGCTTAGCTCATTGGGAGTCTGTTTCTGGGAATTTCTTAACTAGGCTCTTTGGTTACTGATCCAATTAAAAGGAATAGCTTCAGTTATCGACTGAAGAGTTCCTGCCTGAGGAGGCAAAGAGGAGCATGGTGAGCAGCTCTTAACCTCAGATATTCCTTCGTGCCCGTTGTCTTTAAGGGAAAAGAAAAGAAATAAAAAAAAGTATGGCTATGTCATCAGCTGAGTGGTAGACACTGATAGGTTATTTCTCCACTGCTGGTGGAAGGGGCCAATTTATACCAGATATTAGTAAAGGCAGGTTTATTGGGAGCAAGCTCACTGACCCTAAGGGCCGAGGTCAAAGAAGTTACCATGGGGAAGGAGAGAGAGAGAGAGAGAGAGAGAGAGAGAGAGAGGCTACTATTACTAAAATGTCTGGCTTATATAGGGAAGAGCCCCTGGGAGAAGGGCAGCCCAGCCCCTGGGCTGGAAAGTTCAGGGTTGGGGGCAAGGTATGGCAAGTATGGACTGAGGAATGCTGGGAGAACCTGCAGGCCAGGTCTGCTTTGCTGTGTGAAATATGCACCTCAGTCGCCGGACCTGGGGTCTGAAACCAAACAGATACCAAGAATGTCCTTAGCCAGGGTGTTAAAATTTAAGATGAGCCAGTGCAGAGACAAAGGCAGGTTGTTTGCCTCTCTGAATCCGTGCTTTAGACGTGACACTACAAGGATGTATGACTTGAAAACCAGCTTTTCTTTAACTGCAGCCGAGTACATGTCCTTTCAACTCTCTTCACTGGATATCAAAGATGCTTTCATTTTCAGGGGAATTAATTTTTTCAAATCTTAAAGGAGCAATACATGTTTTGGCAAAAATAAAATATATATACAAACCGAGTGAACAAAGAGAATTCAGATTCAACTTTCTGGAGAAATTATCTCAGGCCCAGATCCAGAGTGTTCCTATGAGTGTCTTAGATCCTCTGATCATCAGTAAGGCCCTGGCTTCCTTGGGGGTCTTGATTGGCAGGTGGTCTTTTCACATCAGTTCGTGTTTAGCTGAGTTGGCAAGAGCTTATCCTCAGTGGTGCTCTCTGCGTGCTTCATGCTGACTGTGCAACGTTGGCCAAGTCGGTTGGAGTGAGATGAGGACATAGGATATGTGAAAACTCTTTGATATAAAGGAATTTATCAGCTGAACTTCCTTAAATAGACATGCAATATAAATAAGACGGGACAAAATGGCCACTTAAGAATAACGCACTCGGGAGGCAGGCAGGTAGATGTCTGAGTTCAAGCCCAGCTCGGTCTGCCACATAGAAAGCCTGTCTTGGTGGGAAGAATAAAGGGGGTTTATGATCCCTCTCCAATTGCTAGTAAGTGGAGTTGCTGTGAACTTTAGAGAAACAGATCCAGAGACTGGGGCTGCTTAGAGTTGTTTTTACTCTCATGTCAAAGGCTAGTGTAACCATGGTAATGTTCATTCAGCATTCTGACAGGGTTCACTATGTAAGATATATCCATATTATAAAAATCATAGATTGGGGATCAGTAAAATGCCTCAGTGGGTAAAGGATCTGATTCAACCTGAGTTCAATCCCTGGAAACCAAATGGTGAAGAAAAAAAAAAGCAGCTCCCCTAAGTTGTCTTCTGACTTACATGTACACACACACACACACACACACACACACACACACACACACCATGGTACATGTCTACCACACCAGACACAAAATAAATATAGCAAAAAATTCATAGATAAGAATTCTCACAACAATTGATCTTTCAGATGGAGCCTATAATTCCAGCTTGTCGTAGGATTAACTAGTCTCAAGGAACTGCTTTCCCATTGTAAGTCCTTTTCAACTGCATTCATTAAACGGACACACACACCCCAAGTAGATGGTCACTTTTGCTTATTTAACTTCACAAAATTAGCTTTTGGAATAAAAGAGATACTAAAACAACCAAGGCAGATGAGTCATTGGTTGGAAGTATTTGAGGGGGGGTATAATTCCCCGCGGGAAGGAGAGAGTAGGATAGTTTCCAAGAGCCTGGAAGGAGGTGCGTTGTTACTCTGAGGATAAGCCCACTGGCTTTGAAAACATTTGGCTTAGAAATGGTGGACAGTGCAGCGATGACAAGAGAGCAAGAGATGACACGAGATGTTTCTTCAGGCCAAGTGCAAGCTCCTTCAACGCCCAGCAAAGACATTCCTTTCTTGTTAACTCTTAATTTTCCCTGTGCTGCCGAGCCCTGTCATCTATCAGTCATTGTTTCCCGCCACCTTTATGCCACTTTCAAATCTTACTCCTTCCTGATTGTGGCATCCTAAGAAACTCTGATAGAGACTTAGCCAATAAGATCTCTGGTCTACAGAGCTTACTTTGCAGTGCCAGAGTTTCAAGCTGCTGGCCTTTCAAGAAATGCAAGAATGACAAGGCTTTAAAACACATAAAAGGCTTGAAGGTACTTTCATATTTCTGTCTGGGCCTGTTACTTGAGAGAGATGAGAGCTGAAAATCACAATTCTCAGACGCAAAAGAAGGGTTTTCAGAGATCAGCCTCTGCTCTGGGGTAGGAACTATGAGGGGTTGTGGGGTTGCCCCTAGGCGTACCCGCAGCCTCCATTCCTAGAAGCTGGCGGCTTGCTTTTCCTTATACAAGTGGCCACCAAGCTCTGGGTTGAAAGTGAATCCTTGCCCTTGGCTACTCTCCAGCATTCCTCGCTGAGCGAATGGGGATTTGGAATGTCAGAAAATAGAAGAGGGGAGGGGAAAGATGTGCGTATGACTCTGAATGTTTAGAGCAAAGGCAGCTCGTCTGGAAGGACTTAGGGAAGCTTCACTTCCTCAGGCTGCTTCCTTCCCACAAACTCTTAGTTCCTGCTTTGTTTCAGTTGTTTAACCTGAGTTTAGCACGGCAGTTCAGACCCTTACAGCCCAGTAGAGTCAGACTGAGGGAAGGAAGGGTGACCCCGGAGGACGTGTGTTTCTTCCTTCTGGATAGAGGGACAGTACTTGTCCCCAGACTCATCTGCAGCGAGAGCCAGAACCGACTTTCTTCTGGGATTTAATCAGGAGTCGTCGGGAGCCCAGATTCAGGTTTTATTCCCAAGCCAGCCTGAGTAAGAAGAATAAGAAGTGACCTTTGGACAGATCACGGATTCAGTCTAGGCATGAAAGGAGGTGTTTGGCACATACCTTCTACTGCTCATACTTGTGATTGAAGCCGCGCTGGAATACTGATGGGACACAACACTCACGCTCTGTAACTCTGGACTGGCTCAGAGCTCAAACTGTAATTTGCAAGGCAGCTTTGTCCTTTATTTAGTTCTATCCAAAGTCATCTTGTATCAGCTCAAAAGGAGGAATTCTGTAAAAGTTATCTACAGGGACAGACCCCAGCTTTGTGTGAAGAATCCAGAGGTTGGGGGCCTGTCTCCATCCCCAGGAACCATGTCCTCTTTATATACACGAAGTAAGGAATTCACACGGAATAGGAAATCTCAGTCTGATTCTCCCCCAGCCTCTCCCTCCCCGACTGCCAAGACACTCCGAGTAAGCCTTTTTTATTTATGTCTGATCATAGCATGTCAAAGGTGGGAAATGTGTTTACATGTAACTCGCAGGCTAAGGCTGAGAAAATGGGGCTTTTCAGAGTCTAGAGAAGTCAATAAAGAAGGGGATTGCAAGTAATGCCCCAGCTAGCTTTCCTAAAGGGCTTGTGATTCACAGTACTTGATACTGTCTTAAGTAAAAGCAGACTTAAATAATTCAGGCTACGGTTTCTGCCTTTTAGCTTTTAATCTGTTGCAAAATGCTTGGCAGTAAGATTCCGAAGAGCTTTTTTGCTTGTGTGATCTGTTGTTTAGTTTTTCATTTTGTTTTATTTTGTTTAGTTGGGGGGTTGGTTTTTTTTTTTTGTTTTTTTTTTTTTAGTTTTTTGTTTGTTTTTGTTTTTTTGAGACAGGGTCTTACTATGTAGCCTTGGTTGGACTAGAGCTCGATATGTAGACCAGACTGGCCTCAAACTAAAAGAGCTCCTCCTGCCTCAGCTCCCCAGGCACTGGAAATAGAGAGAAGCATATGCCACCCTGCCTAGCAGATTCCAGGCTTTTATCACAGTGTCTTATGGTGATTATCTTTAGAGTTTTTTGTTTGTTTGTCCATAGTCAGTTGCTGTTTGTCCTGTGTTTTATGGATCAATACTATTTCAAGAGGAAAAGCTCCCAACTGGCATGAAGCTGTGTAAATGAGACTTTCATCATTTGCAAGTCCTGCATGCATAGTCATATGTGTGTGCATAAGATAGTGTGTGCCTCTGTCTGCTTTATGTCTCTAAGTGACTAAAAGTCAGAATGAATTAAGCCTTATGGTTATGTGCAACCTTCCTCCCATGTACCATCAGGAAACTTCTTGCTTAAAACCCAAAGAAACAACACCAACCTTTGGCAGCCAGCTGGGTTAAGGTGCTTATGATATCCTAGGCGGGGCCATTTAAGACTTTCTCCATTGCCTCTGGTGACGGTGTCTGCTGAATTTTTAAGCATAGGGACATTAGTATCTAATTTAGTGTCCTCCTTGGTCAAAAGCTGGCAAAAGCAAGAAATACTACTAGCAGCAAATGAGCAGCGAGAAACCCTGATGGGCATATTAGGTAGTAGGCAAGGAGTAGGTCCCTCTTAGGAGCTCGGCTGTGGTATAGCGAATGCACAGTGTAAGAACTTAGTCTTCCTTATTTGGAGAGCTGTGGGAACAAAATCTGCAAGAGACCTCGGCAGCTTCTTTTTGTTGTTTTATTTTCATTTTCAGTATCTCCGGGTGTAAGTTATCATACAATAGAATTTGGAATGCAGTGTATCAGTCTGGGACTCTAACCAGAGATATTTACTTACTCAAGTGCAGAAAAAATGTTTTTATGTGAAACTGTTTGCTCATGTTTCCTTTTGTGAGAGGACCAAGGGAGGCTGTGGTGTGCAGCGTCACCACTCCTGAGCTCCTGGGGTGTTTCTTCCCCTCATATAAAGGGACACTACCTCCCTTCACACTGGGCTTCAGGCACTTTTTGCAGCAGCCGTTGGATATTTTCTGGTAGCCCCTAGTTGATGTCCACTGAACTGAGCACCGTTACCTCCGTGAATGCTTCCTCTTACTGCCTCCCCCCACATACTCCATGGCACCCCTGGATGTAAAGAGCCCCTGGTTAACACTCAGTCATTGCACACAGCCCCTAGAGGCACGTGCCATACCTGTGATCACACAGCAAGTTCCTGATTAGTAACCGCCCTCCTGTTTTCTTTTTTCCTTCCTCCATCGGCAGTTTGGTGCTTCTTTCTCCCTGCCCCCACCCTTTCCATCCTCATTCTCCGACCTCCCACTCCTGCCTTAGACAGAGGACACAGTGGGAAAAATTTTGAGACTTTAGATTACAGAAAATCAAAACATGGGTAGGTTTATTAAGAGACTGCTTCCCAGTTTTAGTGGCGGGCCAGTGACTGTTGATTCCCACACTAGCATCAGTCTACTATAACCAACTTCCAGTGTCCACATGGCTTGAGCCATCCTATAGAGAATGTTGCCTTTCATATGGCATTAGTGTTCCATTATGTCTTCATATGAAGACTGTTGACAATTGGGACTAGTTACCAAGGTAAGATTCATCTCATGAGTTTTTTCATTTACTCTCATGTTTGACTAATTGGGGTATTCTTTAAAAATTGGGTGTACCTGGGTTTTGTGTGTACCTTAACAATAGATTTATTGTGGTTTTGTACTCATGTTCCTTCTGATGCCTAGTTGCAACACGCTGGTCCCCTGCCGCAGTCTGGGTGGTAAATGGGTTACATAAGAGAGACATGGTTTGCCTAGCATCACTTGGAGAGTAAGCGGCAGTTTTAAAGCTCAGGTTTCTCTACTTTAAAAACCCTTATCAACAACACTGGAGGGCAAGCAGGTGGACTTGAAGGTCAAGTTTAAGGGTCTGCTTATGGGCCAAGGTAATAGTTATAATCCTAGGTAGCTGGAGGGACATGGGAAATTAAAATTGTAGGGAAGAAGAATGCTATGTGTTTGACCGAGGGAGGCAGCTGACAGGCCATAATTGAACCCCTTGTGACTGGTTCTTAAATTCCAGTCACGCCCTCTGGAGTCAGAAACACCACAAATCCTGAGACCTCTTAGGCCTCAGATTTCTCTTAAAGAAAATGACTAGGCCTTTACAATAAAGACATGGCCAATTACTCTATCTTTAAGTCATGCCCCCTGCCCCTAACTAGAGATTGCAATCCTTGAAAAAGTACAGCCCCTGATTGATCTAACATTCTTCCAAACAGGACTGAATTTTTGAACAAGTATTTAAAATTTTATTATTTTTCTAGTGGTGTTAAAGAAGTTAAATATGAAATGCTTCCATATAAGGAAGATGTCTTCAGAGAATTCTTAAATAATGGCTGTTTACATACAGAATAGTTTGGACATTTTGTTCTTTAACAAATGTTCAAGAAGCCCTATGGGTAAATTTAAAACTAGCTGAACAGGTATTATTTTTAACTTGTGAAAACAATGATAGGATGATTTTTGTTGAGTGCAAAACCAGAAACTATTTTATCACATACCTTTTCTTTTGAACTCTTGGCAGTAACTGATGCTTTCTGAATTGTGTAATCCCAGATTTCCGTACTTAGTAAGCCTGTGACCTTTTTAATAGTATGAAAGTCTAATACAAGCCAACAAAATGGCTTAGTAGGTTAAGGCACTTCCCACTAAGCCTGATGACCTGAGTTTGGTCCCCAGGAAATGATGGAAGAAGAGGAAAAAATCCCTCAAGTTGTCCTCTGACTTCTGCACAAATGCATGTACTCACACAAAAGTAAGTCAATAAATGTAAAAAAAACAAAAACAAAGCCACCAGCACCACCAACAAAACACTGCTGCCCGCCTGAATATCGTGTGACTTTCTCCCCAGCGAAATACCACTCATATGCAAAAGAAAGTACATGTTCTCAACAGTCAAGATAGGTGTTTACTTTTGCTCATTCATTATTTTTTAAATAATATGTATTATTCTCTGAGCATAAATTATATCTTAAACATTGTTTTAAAAAACACTCCCTTAAAAGATGGAGAGATGGCTCCCCAATTAAGAGCACTTACTCTCCTTATATAGGACCAGTCGACTTCCAGCAAACCAGATGCTGACTCACAATCATCCATAACTCCAATTCCAGAGAGCCCAGTGGCTTCAGTGAGTGCCAGGCAAGCACATGAGCTGTCTATGCACATACAGACAAAACATTCTTACACATAAAATAAAAAATGCCTATTACCTGGTGTGGTGGTAGCATATGCCTAGCTCTCAGGAGGCTGAGACAAAAATGTTAAGATCACAAATGTGTGCCTAGTCTTGGCTAGATGAGTTCATAATTGAGTTCGAGGCCAGCCTCAGCTACAGGTCAAACCTTGTATCCTCCAAAACAAATAACCAGACCATCAGCCTTTCTCTTCATTAGATAAAAGTGTCCTTCCGTTCCTCTTGATCCTACATCCCCCCAGCTCTCACTGAGAGTGGCTGTGATATGTTGGTGGCACTGCTGGTTGAGCCTTCTGTGGATTAATGAAGTAATTTCCTGAACGGGTTCTTTGGCATCTCATAGTTCAGCATGTCTTGTATCTAAAATTGTATCTGAAATATTTAGTCTGGGTTGCTTTAGGTCTAACATCTCTATGAGCTATTGCTCTGTCGTCTGATTTGTTACTGGAAAAGCAGAACCATGTCTCTGTCTCTGTAGTGGAAACCCTTTCTCTTACTGTGAAGCAGCTGGAGCATAAGATGCAGGGTTCATGTAGTTGCCTTGAAGGCTTCTTCTCAGAGCAGTTTTTCCAGCATTAAAATTCTAATCGTAGGCCTACCTGCATGTCATCCCAGCTGCTCGGGAGGCAGAGGCAGGAGGAACAAGTTTAAGGACTGCTTGGGTGACTTAGTGAGACCATGTCTCAAAATAAGAAGTTAAAAAAAAAAAGCCAGGGCTAAGGAATCTTAGTCATCGGTCCTAGAATGTGCACAGCCCTATGTTAGATCCCAGTAATACCAAAACTTACAAAGAAAAAATTAAAAATTCAGAGACACACATATTTACTATCAAAGTATTATTTGCTTGTTAAAATAGGTCCCTTTAGTATAGTATGACATAACTGAGAATAGCTCTCAGGAGGCTGAGGCAGAAGAATCACAAGATTGAAGCCAGTCTGCCTGAGCTATGTAACAGGACCATACCTCAAAAAAAAGTTGTATGTGAGAGAGAGAGTGAGATAGAATGTAAATATAGAGCTTATATGTATGCATGTGTGTGCATGTGTGAGAGAGAACATAGAACATATATGTATGTGTGTGTATGCGAGCGTGTATGCAAGCGTGTATGCATGCTAGTAGATATCCAAAGTGTAGTGCTCATTTGATGAGAACTGTGCTGACTACATCTTGACGTGAATTGGCATCTGAGTAGCTGAATCCTGGGAATCTTTTTAACTAGGCAGTTGTGTGTTAATTGCTCATTTGTGATACAAGGATTTGACCTGTGTTTATAACCCAAGATCATTAGCATTTAGTCTGGATTGCTTTAGGTCTTACATCTCAATTGAAAGAATTTCACTTAAATATTTTCATACCAACTAGTAATGTACACCCTAATCAATTCATTAGATAAATTGAATGGTAAAAGAGCTTTCATGAGAGCTTCTTCATTAGAATCTCTGGTTTTCAAGATGCCTTGGTTATTGATCAGCCTTGGGAAGTGTTATCTGCCTCTAGCCAACACCAAGTACTTTTATAGAACAGTGTTTTATGCTCTTTACTCAGGATTCTACATCTGAGGCATCACCAGTCTGGAATCCTTTTTGTTTTTCTTCATTAAACTCTACTTTATAATTCATTATCATGGAATGAGAAACATTTTTCTGGGTAATTAAGGGTGCAATCTGTTAGCCTTTTTTTTTTCCTGCCTAATTAAAGCCACTATTATTTTTTTTTTCAAGAAAAGTCAATAAACTGCAATTCTTCAGCCCAAGGTATCTTCCTGGGCAGTACGGTAGAGTCTGTAGGAATGAAAGTAGATTCCCCTTTGGAAACCATTACTCAGGTTCTAAGTAGACACATACAGGCTTTGTTAATCCATGCCCTACATAGAGCCTTGATAAGGTAGCTTCTGAAGCTGAGGTGTATGGACCAGAAAGACTGGGAGCTTTGAAGACATCAGCTCCGTCCTGCAAGCCGTGTCCTACTCCTACTAGTCTACATCCCATGATCCCATGGTAAGCAGGTAATAAGTCATCTGCTCTGTTTTGATATGTGGTCTCACCATGGGCTAGTCTTCAATTCATGGGCAATCCTCCTCCCTCAGTGCAAGAAATAGGGATTACAGACTGTGCCATATGCCAACCAATCTCTACTACTAATCCTTCCATAGCTAATACCTCATAAGCATCTGCTATGTTGTAACCCCTATTTTGGATGCTGGAATTCATGAATGAAAGATATATTTTCTAAATGGGAGATGAAAATGAAGTTCATATCACAGGTAGCTGAGTTTTCTAATAAGGACATAGGTTCAGAGTATTTTGAATCAAGTAGAAAATGTATTATCCTTATATGTGCAGAATAGAACCTAGATGACAAAGAAGACCCATATTGTAGTGGCAGAGGCAGTGGCAGAAGGAAAGGTGTGAGAAAATACAGCCTTGTTTACAGCGCTGCAGTTCAGAGTGGCTAGAATGAGAGATACTTATAATAGGAAATGAGGGATCATGCCAGGTGACTCTTAGTCTTTCCTTCTGGGGATTTAGGGAGTTGTCCTGTGGACAGAGGCTTGACAATCTGAAGTAGAGTTGTGATCCAGACTGCATATTGGAAAAATAAGCATTGAATGCTAAATGCTGGGGGAGCAGGAAATGCTCTAGTCAGTTGTCGCCCTAATGACAGAGTTTCAGGTAAGACATGGCAGATCTGAGACATTCTCCAGGGAGCACAGGGAAGCGTTGTGCTGTTTAGATTGTGGACTGACAAAGCTTGAGGGCTGATAGGTTATCACAGTGGACACAGGAAAGGGACAGAGAACAGAGAACAAACTGAGTTGTCAAACTTGAGAGGAAGAAAAAATGTGAGCAGAAAGTGTTCCTGTTAAGGTTAATTGAATAAAGGTTTATGGAACATTCAGATAGTGACATTCAGAAATGTAGGTTTAGCATACCTAAGCCACAATTTGAAAGGCTCCAGAATTGAACACTTTGAGGGCCAACATGATGCCACAAGGAGAAAATTCCATTTCTGACTTCATGTCACAGTAAAAATGGAGGTGCACTAAAAATATAGTAAAAAGCATCTTATGATGCATGCCTGAAGTACATGAGAAACAAATGAGTTTTCTGTTTAGGGTCTATCTCCAACATTTCTTATGCAAATGCCCCAAAATCTGCAGAGACAGGGAGAGTGAGAGCAAGAGGGAAGGAGGGAGAGAGAACGAGAATATCTGGATGCTTTTGAATCCTGCACATTGTAGGTAAGAGATATTAAACCTAGAGTTGATCTAGAACTCAAAACATAAGTTAATTTCAGATTGAAAAGATTGCTAATAATGACTAGAACTGTGAGAGAGAGCTATGACTACGGAGTAAAGATCCCATAAAGAAAGGGCTAAATGTTAAGCAGAGTGGCAGCAAGCAGCAAAGATGGGCAGCTGCTTGCTCTGGCTGTTTGCAGTTCCCACTGGAACCTCATGCAGTGATGGCAGGTTCTGTGTCTCCTTCCTGTGCCCGGGAGCACTGGAGTCAGTTCTGTTACAGCAAGCAGTAAGCTTCTGCTCTCAAAGGCTCCACAGGCGAGAGTCAGTTAGCGGTGAGGCTGCAGTTGGATCCTGGTTTTATTTTCAATATGTCACAGTTGTATAGCTGTTCTGTTTTTACAGTTTGAAGAACTTTACAGACCATTCACATTGGCTTGACTTGGTTTTTCATTTGGTCTCATATTTGCATAAGCTGACAATTAATTGTATTCAGAAGGCCAAGGGGAAATGACTGGAGTTGGACTTCATCAGCTTTTTGGCTTTCTTTCTTTCTTTCTTTCTTTCTTTCTTTCTTTCTTTCTTTCTTAGCTCCCTTTTGGCTCTTAACTTGACGAGCTTTTTATGCATTGAGTGTTGATTTTTTTTAAATTATTTATTTTGTGCATATGAGTACACTGTTGCTCTCTTCAGACACACCAGAAGAGGGCATCGGATCCCATTACAGATGGTTATGAGCCACCATGTGGTTGCTGGGAACTGAACTCAGGACCTCTGGAAGAGCAGTCAGTGCTCTTAACTGCTGAGCCATCTCTCCAGTGTTGATTATCCGAAACTGGGTATCATCACAGCCCTTGATCCAACAAGCTTCTTTAGTTACATGATGCCATCAAAATATAAATAGCTGTTTTTAAAGTCTGTGTGAAAAGTTAAGTATTTTTAGATCAAAGTTAAATTGTAAAGTAAATGAAAATAAATCTTAAAAATCTTTGCTTTAGGGAAGAATAAGGCTGTAGGCTAGTAAGGGTATGTGGGAAGTGAGCTGGATCCACAAATAAAATGTTATACTTGAGTGTTAAGGGATTTGTTTGATCTTAATCCCTTTAGTAGTCATCAAGCTTTGGGAGAACCAAAGAGGGACAGGAGGGCAGCCTGGAAGCGCGGAGGAAGCTAGCACTTTGAGTAGCTGTGCACAGCACGTGTTGTGCCGCCGGCAGCACCAGGGGCTCACATTTACCTCCTCACCTAATTGCCATCAGTAACCTTAAACAGAGTAGCTGTATCGCCATTTCACTGATGAAACTACTGAGACAGGGTGAATTGGGCAGTTAGCTAAGATCTCATAACTGAAACCCCTGCAGCAGCAATCAGGATCCAGAGCTTTCTCCTAACTGCAAAAAGTGTAGCTACTGCAGAGAAGCCTCTGTACTTACTGAAAGAGCCCCTAGATGATTACCAATATTCCTGATTATTGGGTCTGATTTGAAAAAGATGATGAGGGCAATTGAACCTAGTTTAAAGGAGGGAAAACTTACAAAATAATTGGAAAGGAGACAAATTTTTAAAAGAATTTTATATCATTTTAAAATTGGAACTTTAAAATTAGAATTAAGAGCAAATAAATCCCTTAGCACTCAAGTGAAACATTTTATTTGTGGATCCAGCCCGCTTCCTACTTACCCCTTGGCCTACGGCCATTTAAGCTTACTGTTTTGTAGTCTGAATAAAAGCTATTGGCTCCTGCCTTTGGAAAAGAGAAAAAAATATGCCACGCCATGTGGTAGTAGACTCCAGCCACATCATGTCTAGTGTATCTGTCACTTATATACAAAAAGTTACTCTAAAACCATTGTTAGCATTCTAAAACAGATCCTTATAGTCAGGTGATTTTATTATTTTGTTTATGCTATTAATTTGCTTTATAATAAATTTTAAACAAATATTGCAGCTGGAACCTATTAAGTTGTAACAAGTTTGGAAATAGTAGAGTGTGAATTACCGAGGGCTGTCCTCCTGAAGGACCCTCCAGCCCTGCCTCAAGCCGGCTACAATGTTTCCTCTGCTGAGATCTACATATTAATAGACCATTCAGCTCCGAAACCCAGACTACTGTGTATTTGAAGACTCCATTTCCCTGTGGAACAATAAAAATAGAATAATAATTTTTTGATTCAGTCTTAAAGCCTTGTCCAAGAGCTCCAATCAGTATTAGTCGCTCCCTATTTGTTTACTGGAGGAACCAGATAGCCTGGCCCTTGATTGGATTAAATCACTTTTATTTCTTACCTTGCTCTCTTTTATAGGCATGCTTATAAGATCAAAGCTGTGTCTTAGATTCTGTAATTGCATATTTATTACTCTACATCACTGGCAAGCCTGGCAAGACACAGGTACTTAATGGAAACCGCTGTCTGTATAAAATTTGACTGTTCTTGAAAAGTTGGAGGCTACATGCTAGAAATTGCAAATTCTGAACTGAAAGCTGAACATGGGTTTTTCCAAGGCAAATCATTCCTATTTATCGTACAAATGCATCTATAGCTCTAAAATAGATGAGTTGATATTTTGGTTTCTGTGGGGCAAAAAGAAAAAGAGGAAGTCCCTGATATGTAGAAGTTACTGAGAAATAACATTAAACCACAGGGGACTTAGGCTTAGGCACTTGGGATTATTTATCTTTTGTTTGTTTTTTTTTTCTTTTCTTTTCTGTTACTGTGGGTCAGGTTGGCAGACTGGAATCTTTGTAGGGGAAATGCCTTATCTGCTGAACATCTTGGAATCTCGGAAGCCCTTTTTAAATTTTTATTAACAGCTTGGTCCAAATAAAATGTAGATGATTACTATCCAGTAAGCTACAACATTTACTATGTTGAGAGAGGGAGAGACAGAGACAGAGAGAGAGGGAGAGGGAGGGAGGAAGAGAGAGAGATCTGTCTCAGCCAGGCATGGTGTTGACTTTCATCTCAACACGTGCACACATGCACAGAAAGACATAGCTGAGTGCCAGTAATCCAAGCATCAAGAGGGAAAGACAAGAGAGTTGCCACAGTTAGAAGCCACCAGGGCTACATAACCTGACCCTACCTCAAAAAAAAATCAAACTAACTGAAAACCTTTCTTCTTGGGCTTTGGCCATGGGAAGCTTACCACCTTGGAACAAGTGGTAAGCTCTTCAGTGATTGCTGAAGAGCTTGTGAGCCACAGGTACTCCGAGAAACACAGGGCACCTGGAGACTGCGGCTCAGGGCACTCAAGACTGAGCTGGGACTTTTAAATTCATGGCTTCTTTTCTTGTGTTGAGGATGGCGCATGCTAGGCAAGTGATCTGTCCTTAGTTTCTGAGTTACTTAGTATAGGAAGTATTAACAAACTGCTTTTGGAGGAGCAGTCAGGTTTTACTGAGCCTGGTTTTTGAATGGTTATAACATACAGTCATATAGCTGTGCACACTGGTGTATCCAAGCAGGTTGAGTGATCATGTGGCCTTCTGGACACAGCTAGGTAGAGAACGTGCAAGCTTCTGAAGGCACATATACATCCTAAGGACCTTCGAATTATAGTTTAAAAAACGGTTTGCCTTAGATATTCATATAATTCCTTCTAGGGTAAGTACATTTTGTAATTCCAAAATAATCCAGACATTCTTCAGGAACTGCAAAAACTATGAGCTCTAAAATCTTAATAATATTTTGGGAGCTTAATAAATGCACCCAAAGATGAGTATTTCTATAATGTAACAAACTTATTTTTATTTGTTATATTTATTTGGGGGTGGTGCTCACATATGCTGTGGTCAGAGAACCGCTTGCAGGAGTCAGTTCTCTTCCACAGTGTGGGTCCTGGAGAATCACATTCACTTTGATGACGTGGCAGCAAGAGCCTTTACCCACTTAGTCATCTTGCCAACCCCAGTTATTTTATTTTAAAATGTAGTAAGATATAGTATGCATGCAAGCCACTGCTACTTGATTTCCTTCTGCCTGCAGTATTATAAAATTCATGTGATAGATGTGTTCACATTCATTCCCCCACACTAAACAATCAAATGAAAAATGAACAGGGAGGCATTATCCAGCATGTGACATTTCCCCCAAACATTTATAGTATAGGGCTGAGGGGTGGCTCAGTGGGTAATGCACTGGCAGGCCAGACACCCTGCGTTTGATCACTGGCATCCATACAGTGTGGAGGGAAGCACTGATGCCACCCACCCAGCGTCTACCCCATCAGTGAACTTCAGGTCCTGCAAATCCAAAGCTGCAGGGCCTCCACAGCACAGGGCAAAGCAGGACCCTGAGAGGAGTCCCAGTGAGGGTCCAGTACCGATAGAGTAGCAGAAGCCAGAGGCCTTGAACTGCACCAGCTCACCACAGTGAACGTTTAAGTGTGGGCGAAAGGGATGGGGGATGAGTAGGACCGGAGTGTGTGAAGTGAAACTTACAAAGAACCAATAAAAAGTTAAACCAAAAAGTAGGTCAGAGCTAAGGTCGGTGGCTCTCATCTTTGCTTATTTGTAATCATGGATTCATTTAATAAATAATTTATTAGTTTCTGACAAAAAAGAACTGATGCCATGAAGTTGTCCCCTATCTCCACATGTGCACAGCATGCACACCCATACCCAATAATAAATGGAAATATAGAAAGAAATAGCTACAATAGAAATAGTGTTAAGTGGCGAGGTTGACTTCCTCAGCTATTTTTTCCATATGGATTAGGTAGTAATTGGTATAGGCAAATCAAGCAGTTTAAAATGATGAAGATCTAATATGGTGAAGAGATATGTGATTTTATAGTTGCCAGTTTTTTGTTTGGAAGTCTACTGTCTCTCACGCGTACTCACATTGATGGTCACTTTTTGTAGCATAGGGCAGTATTTTTAGAATGTTTGGATACTGGGTATATGTGGTTGCTCATTGTAGCTGTGAGTACATATTTCTTCTAGGGTGTTATCAACTGGACCATGTTTTGTTGTTATAGAGGGAGACTTAGAAATGGTTCTCGGATTATATCCTGGCCCTGTATTTATGAAAATATAGATTTGCCATGATTATGTAACCACTGTGTGCACAGTTGACCTTCTGCTAGGCAGATCCCCCCAAGTGGGCCTGCCTGATCTAATCACATGACCCTGATGACACAAAAAGCAAAAAGGATGAAGGGGGAAAGGCCTGTAGCTGAAAGCCAGCCACAGGGACCTGCAGCCTAAGCTGCAGGATCGCGGGAGTCTCCTGACAAATGAGCTCAAAGGCAGAGAACAAAGAAGCCACTAGAGCAGTGCAGCCCTGGGACCTGTAAAACTGAGGTCATGCGTGTTTTAAGGTCTAAGTTTTATGATCATTTGTTCTGGTGGTATAGAAACTAATATAGTCGAAACTGATGAGAAGGAAATGGTGGCTTTTGATGCACATGTAGGGAGAGGTAACACAGCTCTCTCTCTCTGTCTTCCCCACTATCACACCTTTACACAAATCCTGTCTCTTTGCTCTGTGTCTATTTTAAAATTGTATAGGATCTTAACTATTTTACTAGGGATGCAGACTTAGGAAGATCTATTCCCACACTGCATAGCAGTGTACCATCCTTGTTTCAAGTTTCCTTGAACTCCTACCCGTTTTAGTTATGAAGGCCATTCCTGAAGACACAAGGCTAGGATGCTGTTGTCTTTCCTAGACATACTGAGGAAACCATAGTGGTTTCTAGCAGTGTGCATGTGTGTGGCATGTGCTCCTGCATATGTGCGATGTGCATGTGCGTGTGTATGCATGTTATTATGATTATGTTGTTCAGGGGCTTTGAAATGTGGTCTTAAATTCTGTCCTTGAAGCCTCGCTTCTATTGGCTTGTTTCTCATCAGCCTCCAGTCTGAGA
This sequence comes from Rhynchomys soricoides, assembly GCA_019843965.1. NCBI lineage: Eukaryota > Metazoa > Chordata > Mammalia > Rodentia > Muridae > Rhynchomys > Rhynchomys soricoides. The sequence goes on along the minus strand of JADRCH010000079.1, from coordinate 2,250,189 downwards.
ACTCTAAAATGGAAGGGTGGCTCTCTGTGGGGCATCCCAGAATAGCTCCATTTGTTTCCCCTGGCTCAGCTAGAGTACAAAACATGATATAAAATGTTCCTTCTGCTTAGTCCTTCTTTTGGAAATGTAAATAGGAGATTTTTTTCGCCATCACTGTGGGGTCAGACCCTGACTCCAAAGGAACATGAGTTAAAGCAGTTTCAACCTTGGCAGCGGACATGTGACTTGTTCTGTTCCTTTCCCTTGGGCCTAGCTTTCCTGAGCCATGATTTTATTTTAAACTTGGTTGAAAGAGTTTGGTTTTAATTATGTGCCTTCCTAAATCTCGATAACTTTCAAGTTAAAAGCTTTTGTGGGGATATTGTAATCTAGCCTCTGGTGTTTTGAAGGCCTTCCTCATTTCAGAAATCAAAACCATCCTGGTTCCTGTCCCTTTCTAGGATTGCCATCTGAATTAATGGCAATCTTCACTCTGCTCTCTTATTAGAAGCAGGCCTAAGCTGGGGGCTGTTAAGGAGTATTTTCAAAGGCCGGAAAGCAAGGGGCCTACTTCTTACTTTGGGACGTTTTTCAGACCATGCTTTATCCAGCCAGTCATTCTTCTCCCCTCAGCTCACTGGGTTCTTATTGGTTTCTCAGTAGCTTTATGTCTATTCTGCTCCAGGGTCGCATTCCCAGTATCTACTGCCTCCACTCGATCTAGTAAAGCTGTGAAAGTATTCCCTTCACTGAACAAGTTTTATCTAGTTCAAACACACCAGAGACCCATCTTAATGGACATCTTTCATTTGTCTTGAGTGAAAGGTAGAGCAAAATGCTCTTAAACAAAAACACTTCAAGATGTTCCTTCCAAGACCTCCTGATTAAAATATATGAGATAATATGTTTGTGTGTTAACTTGCAAATTGGGTAAATATTCACACCGTTTTTGAAATATGTAATGTTATTTTGTAGAGATGAGATATCTAGACCCTAGAGTTGACTAAATGTAACTATTATGCTTTAAAAAGAAAAACTACTCAAAGGCTAGAGGTAAGATAATCAGGCCATTCCTAGAACGTAGCCGGCCACAATCCCAGTCTCTAGAGCATCTGAGGTTCTGCGGGGTCTCTAAACTCGGGGCCTTGGAAGTCCTTATTCTCTGCCCTACTCTGTAGGAGACCCTTTGGCCTTCATTTCCTGGTCTGTGATGTGCTTGCCTCTCATGACACTTCCTTGCTTACTGCTCCCCTGAGACCATTTAGGCACACTGCCACTTCACTTATCTCTGAGGATTGGCAGGCAGCTTTCTACAGTGAGAAGCCGTGTCAGCCTAACAGTTGAAATGTGCTTAGTTTGAGTGACAGCAGAATGAAAGGTTGACTTTAAGTCACCTATGTCAGTGAGCTACCACCCCTTACCCAAGATACCCAAAGCTTTTTCTCCCTAGGAGTAACCAGTGGTTGTTGGTTGTTTTTTTGTTTGTTTGTTTTGGTTTTGGTTTTGGTTTTTTTGGGGGGGCGGGGGGTGTTTTTCATTCACCCTCCAATCACCTAGGATATCAAAAAGCAAAGCAAACCAGTATTTTCTAGAGGTGTTCATTAAGTGAAAAATCAGGAAGCATTATTTAAAAACCTAAGTCATTTTATCAGGAGTTAGAGAGTTATACATTAAATCCTGTATGGCTCAGGTGTCTTACCTTGCAGTTTATAAGCATACTCTTCTTAGGATATAAACTTACAGGAAGCCTTTTCTTTAAGAAAGAAAATACTGTCTTCTTTACAAGTCTGTTTCCCTTCTTTTAGAAATAATGTTTATATTTAGATAACCATTTTACCTCTTCTGTACCCAAATCTCATTGGCTTCTGAGATTTAGGAAATTTATACATCCTCCTCTAATGTTTTGGGTTAGGTATTCCAGAACGTTGCTAGAGCTAGCCTTGAATACAGCAATCAGGAATCCAAGAATTCCACATCACTCCAAAGTAAGAAGCTAGAGGGGATGTTCTGGGAACAGTCAAGGACTGACTTAGAAATGTTCTCCACCCTGTTTGGGTCTAAGTGGACCATCTTCTGCCTTGTCTGTTAGATCAGTCCTCTCTTATACATTCTATAAAAGATACCAGAAAGGAATTGATACCAAAGAATCTTAACATGCCTATAATTAGCTTTTAATGTTCCAGGCAGGAAAGAGTGTCATTCATCAGCTTCCAAGATGTCTGTCTTGAGAATTATCTCTAAGAAGACTGTGGGGCAAGAACTGCTGTAGCCATCATAAGTCTGAGCACATTGGCATTGCCTTTTTCCACATGCTCTTATCTGTGGAAAATTAGACCCCCATGGAATCTGCCTGTTCATCTCCAGGTACCCTGTGGCCTTTCTCTGGCTATTGCTTGAGAGTACTAGCCTATCCTTTATGTTTTTCCATTTTTAAGTATCCGTATTTTACATAAGCATCCTTAGTGGAGGCTGTATAGTATACATAGCCACACTGTGTACTCAAATAACTGAAAACTTTACTTGGGTGTGATAATGGGGTGTGTTGTGTTTCTAGAACATTCTAAAAGGAAAAAAAAGTTAATTTCTTTCTTACAGTGGTAAATCAATGACAGTGATTAACACACTTTATTATATGTAGTTTCCAAGATTGATGCATAGTAAAAATTCTGACTTCCCTGTTTTAGTTGTGCAAGACACTTTTAAATCATGTAGAGACGGGTGCCAGAGTTCACACAGTAGAAATTAAAGCTGAAGATGTCAAAAATCTTATTTCACAGCAGGATATTTACAAGAAGGAACTGAAGGAACACTTCCAACTGAGGAACCAACTGAGGAAAAATGAAGTCAGCTAGACAGAGCTGACTTAATTGTCAGAAAGTTAACCAGACCGTTGTCTGTGCACTCTGTAGAATGCTTACGTTACAATAGGATGAAGCAAAAGGCAGCCCCAAGCAGCCTCTTCAGTTATAAACAAGTCATCCTTTCTACCTAAGCAAGAATGTAGGCCTGGCTCCGGAGAGGCGGCAGAATGCTGCTTCCCAGGGATCTGGTGTTGAAAGGCTGTTCTGCCCAGGAGTGAGAGAGAAATGAAAGCAGTGCTTTGCATTTGAGTTGAATTTCCTGGCTCAAAGGAACCAAGTTAACTTTACTACACCAATGAGCTCAAACATCAGCACACGTCCTTAGAACTAAAGCAAGAAGGTGAGAGGAGGGCACTGGCATTTTTAATAACGTATTTCCTCCCAATTATCACGTGTGTGACTACTTGCCCAAGTGTCATGGGTAGAAGAGTAAAAATTAGAACTCAGAGCCATGAACAATTCAGTCAGCTCTAGTTACCAGTAACCATGTTCTGGCCCTGTCAACACTAAGGATGTTAACTGGGAACAAGAGAGTGGGTGAATTTCAGGTAAAGACTTTTAAATTAAGATTTTAAAGCACTCACCATAACAATAAGTTGTCACTGTTGAAACAGTGAGTGAGAGAGAGTGTGTGTCTGTCTGTCTGTCTGTGTGTCTGTCTGTCTGTCTACCATCATCCTCTCAGAACTCAACTTTCTAGAAGCTTCTTAACTGGAGCCCAGGAATCATTGTTTGCCTCCACAGCACACATTCACATGTTTTCCCGCTCTTGCTCCAGACAAGAAGTGTGCCCGAAGGACTCTCTCTGCGTGTCATGGAACCAGTCAGGCCTCTTTCTCTGGGCCTCTCCTGCATACCATAGGCTTTAAGTATAGCACAGTCTCTTCACATTGGCCAGGATGACGTACAGTCTCAGTTATTCACAAGTATTTGACAAGTCACAGTTAACATTTCCCTGGGCAGTAGATAGTAACTCACATGCTGTAAGGCGGATCTTACCACAAAGCTAGTGAACACACATAGTGAGCACCCTGACTGCTCCGTCCACTTCTTTCCTCTCACACGCCCCCATCCTGGGAATTGAAGCGAGGGTCTTCACATGTTAAGCAAGTACTTCACAGAGCTGTATGCCCTGACTTCTTTTTACTTTTTATTCCGAGACGAGCTCTTCCTAAGTTGCCCAGGTTGGCCTTGAACTCACTCTACAGCCCACATAGGCTTTGTTCATGTGCTTGACCTACCTTAGCCTTCTGACTAGCTGTGATTACAGACTTGTGCTGCCACATTCAACTCTTACATAGGGGTAATGGTAATTAGGAGAGGTGGTAAAATTGTTAAACATTTATTTATCGTGTATGTGTGTGTCCACGTGCCACAGCATTCAGAGGACAGCTCTCAGAAGTTGATTCTCTCCTGCCATGTGGAGTTGCACTCAGGTAGTCAGACTGGGTGGCAGGCGAGCACCTTCTCCTTCCGAGTCCTGGATTTGTTGTCATTGCTGTTGCAGTTCTTGTTGTTTTCTTTCTTGTCTTGTTTTGTTGGTGGTGTTTGTTGGTTTGTTTTTTAAGACAGGCTTTCTCTGTGTAGCCCTGGCTGTCCTGGAACTTACTTTGTAGACCAGGCTGGCCTCGAATTTAGAGATCTGTCTGCATCTGCCTCCTGAGTGCTGGGATTAAAGGCATGTGCTGCCACTGCCAGGCCTGTTCTTGTTGTTTTTAATGCTGAAGAGAAAACTTTAGATAATGTCGGTGGCCAGTGACAGATAGATGTGTTAAAACCCAATAGAAATATATACCTGGCTGTCACTCACACCTGGCAGATCTCTGGGTTTGAGACCAAACTCTGTCAAAACAAAACCAAAACAAAGAAGACAGAACAACAAAAACAGGTGTATAAATGTAAGAAAAATTGTCATAACTCCAGATTTCTAAATTTTAGACTTCTCAAAGACCATCACAACTATATGAGAATGTTATAGATATACCATAAATTTTTCTAAATAGTTCCCTTTTACCTCAAATGAGACCTATCTCATTTTTTATGGCAAGATTGTTTTGTGGGTAATGGTACTTGCTGTCAAGCCTGAAAGTCTAAGTTCAGTCCCTGGGACTCAAACAGAAGGAGAGAGAGAACACTCTCCTGAAAACTCATCTCAGACCTCCACACCTGTGCTGTGGCACATGTACACACGTGCATGTACATGGGTGGGTGGGTGGGTGGATAGATGGATGGATAGATAGATAGAATGAATTTAAATGTAATAGTAACCAGAGATATATCATAGAATTGTGTGGAAACTTATTAAGAACACATAAAGAAGTCTCTATTCCAAAGCTACAGGAAACCCTCCCCTCCCCCCAGAATTAGAATGTGCTGTTTTTACCATTCTAAGTACAGCCCTTGACTTGAAGAGGGATTCCGTAGAAAGCCACCGCTGAGATGTGCTGTGACACTACACGTTCCAAAGCATCTCCAGGGTATGATGTATTAGGTTGCTCTATGCCTGGACTGACAAAATAGTGCCTTCCAGGGAGGGAACAAGCAGTGCCATGAAGTGTTGCTCCTAGGTCAAGGACCCCTTCCTTTTACAGATCATGGACACTGTGTCTCTTCATTCTTTTCTTGTCATCCTTTGAGTTTTGTTCCTTTCTTAACATCTCAGAAGAGGAAGTAAATAAATTCACATAAATTAGTTAAATGCTTGTTTGCTTGTTCTTTTTTTTTTAAGAAAGGATAGAAGGGCAAAGGTCATTTATAATTTTTTTTAAATGGAAGATGAAGACATAGTCACTGTTGTTGCTTTTTTTTTTTTTTTTTAAAGCAAGGACTAAGCTTATAGTTTGCATCTATAAAATGTTTTTCTTCTGAGATCTCAAAATACTTTCCTATTCTTTTAAAGTTTTTACCAGCATCTAAGGGACTAGGATTTGACTGTGCCCACAGCTCCCTCATCTCTTCTCTTCAACTGCACTGTTTGCTCAGAGAAGGCTGGGGTGGCTGGATACTGAAGGGAATTAATAGGATGGGTATTGTACATCAGATGGCTCCATGTCACACGAAAGCCAGGCATTCCCTCCTACAGCACAAGCTTGGTTGTCTAGTTGGTGGAGAGGAGAGTTTGATCAATTTGTATTTGGGGTCTGCCTGTTTGAGAGGACACTATCTCCAAAGCCTCAGCCCTGGTGAACTGTGGTACAAAGACATGTCAGTTAAAGCCAAGCAGCCCTGTGTGCTGTCAGTTCAATTAGCAACTCCTGTCTCCACTAGAAAATTGAGACATCTGATTTGAAAAGTACAACTTATAAATGGATATATAAATTAATCTCTTGCTAATGCTATTTTCTTTTTCTTTTTGTTTTTGTTTCCTTTAGCATGAAAGACTTTCTAGGTAAGAACTCTCTTTTATATGCATGCTTAATTCTTGTGAAACAATGAATGCCTAGTTAAATCAGTTTTGTGTAATACTTTAGCAGCATGCTTCGTATGCTTCCTTTTCATTTCTCCAGCCACCATAATAGTCAGACTTACCTCTTGCCCTGTGTAATAAAACAGCCTCAACTCATATTCCTGCCACAATTCACTCTCCCTTCAAGTTCACTGTGCATACTTCCAACTGGTGGGTTGTCCTGAAACATCAGTACCAGGCCCCGTGGGCACTTGGGAGATTGCAAGCATGAGGCACAGCCTTACCTGTAGCTAGTGTACAATCTACTGAAACAACAAATCCTTTCAGAAGAATGCAGAAAGTGACATTTCGACAGGCAGGCAGGTATCATGGATTCGGGAAGAGACAGTTAACCTAATCTGATAGTTCCAAAGACAGAATTGTTACCAAGGAGACCGTGAGCTGAGACTGTCACTTTATAATGAACTTAGCTCTGTATCTTATATCTAAATGGTGCTTATGGATAGTTTATCACATGGACCAAAAGACTGATTTTCAATTACTAAAATAAATTAATAATCTTTTCACACAGTATCTAAGGTACAAAACTGATCTTCTTAAAGAAGAAAATAAAAATAATTGAATTTTTGGAACTAAATGCTTGAATCTCTTCTTCTCCACTATTCCTGTGATGGAGAAATTACAAGGAGATGGGATAAGGAACAGATGAAGTTCTAGGACATCACGGGGAAATTGGTCTCTAAATCTGTTTGGTAGTTGAGCTAGTTTGAACTTGTTAGTATATGCTAAGAGTTATATGTATTCTTCCTCTATCTGTCTTCTCACCAAGTACCAGCTAAGAATGAATGATTTACTTGCCAAGTAGTATAAACTGGCTTGGCTTTGCACCATGCAAAGAGAAGTATTTTGTTATATCTCATCTTTAGAGAATGCATTTAGGTTACAATAGCTGCACTGAAGGACACTTCTTCTGCAGACTTTAAAATATATCATAAAATTGCCATGATAAAAATACTGGTGTACCAGTAAGTTCAAGAGTAAGGCCAGAGAGCTGGTGAGACAGCTTGACTGAGAAAGGGGTTTGCCCCCAAACCTGACAGCTGAGTGGTATCCCAGGACCACACAACAGAAGGGAAGAACCAATTCCTAATGGCTGTCTTCTGACCTCCTCCACACTCACACACATATGTGCACACATACACACATATATACATACATACATAGTGTATCAAAAGTAAAAATAAGCAAAGATATTGACAGAACACCATCCATACCATAATACCTTCAAAAGTCAGATGTATAGTGTGAATTTGCATCTCATAGGTGGATATAAAGTGCCTAATTGAGAAAATGTACTATTTTGATTTTTTGGTTTGTTTGCTTGTTTTGAGAAAATACATTTTTCCTTCAATCCATACTAAAGAAACCAACAGAAATATATTTTAAATAGTTACATTTTTAATAAGAAAGGCCCTTTTCTACAGAAATAGCACAAGACAGTGTTATATTATCCGTGTATAGGAAACAGTTTCCAAAATAGTACCTTAGAGGTCATAAAGTATCAAGTTTCATTATTTAAATTTACTGTTGTTATTAAAAAGTAACGGTAACTGTCTGGGTGTGGTGACTCAGACCTGTAGTTCCAGTTCTTGGAAGACTGAAGCAGGAGGATCAGGACCTCAAGGTCAGCCTGGGCTACATAGGCCGTCCTAGACCAATGAGGCAATACAAGGCCCTGTCTCAAAGAAACTAAAATAAAGAAAAAGAGAAGCATTTCCATAAACATCCAAAGTAAAGGGAGGTGGAAAGTTAGAGAGATGTGTTAGACAGTTGTCAAAGCCCTGCTGTGTAAGAGCACCCTCCCGAGGTGTGACCGGAGAAAGCTGCACGCTTTACAAAGTGTGACTAGCCATCCAGAAACTGCGGCACTGAATAACCAAACACTGACCCCCCTCCCAATTTAAAATGCTAAAGTAGGACATAGGAATACCATCTTCCTGTAAACTTGGTGCAGTGGCAAATCTTGGTTGTCAACTTGATATACCTAAGAGGAGTTCTCTCTTCAGTTGAAGAATTATCCTCATCAGATTGGACTTTGGACATGTCTGTGGGCCATTTTCTTGATTGCTAATTGATGTAGACAGGCCCAGCCCACTGTGGGTGTTGCCATCTATAGACAGGCAGACCTGGGTTATGTAAGAAAAGGTAACAACACACGAGCCTGGAAGCAAGCCAGTACTTATTGTTTCCCAGTCGGATTCTGCTTGAAGCTCCTGCCTCAATTTCTTTCTGTGACTTCCTTGGATGATAGACTATAACCTATAAGCTAAAATTAACCCCTTTCTTCCCCCAAGTTGCTTTTGTTCATGGTGTTTATCACAGCTATAGAAAGCAAACCAGGACAGATGGAATGAGATAAATCCCCTTAGAAGGCAGTATAGCTATACATAAATAAGTGTTTAAAATATAGTTGGCCTGGTCACATATTACATTTCTAAACACTTTTCTAAAAATGTGGCAAGTGTACACACCAGTAATTCCAGCATTCAAGAGGTAGAGACTAAAGGATCAGGAGTTCAACATCAGCTACATAGCAAGTTTGAGGCTATCTTGGGCTATGTCTCAAACAGAAAACAACCACCACCAAATAAATAAACAAACAAGGTAATTGGCCAGCTGAACCAAGACTTATAATAAGACTGCACGTTTTAATGTTGTTAATAGATATGTTAATAGCTAACAATTTTGAAGCAGTGTTTCTATCACCTGAAATTTGGTTAAATTACCAGATAACCAAGGAATGAACTAAATAGTCATTTTTAAGGAGGAAGTATATTTTTATTTTCATAAAATCATCTGGGAAGATGATTCACAGAATCATAAGTGTAGAGAGGAGTTAAATAATGTAGGCCTTATCTGGCTTTATAGGAATATGTATTTTTAACATCTTTGTATTTGACATTACAGAAGTGTATGAAATCTACTGTTAATAGCAGTTATTTCTTGGGTAAGATTATGGGGTAGATGCTTTGGTATTACTTCATGTATTGCTTTTATAGTCAGAAAAATCACCAATGCAGAGATTTCCGTGAACAGGGAGTGGGGAGGGCGACAGGAACACAGGTCCTGGCATCTCTAAAAGAAAAGCTTCCTGTGCAGCTACCACCTTCCTCTCACCTCACTGCCAACCTGGACCTGCTCCTCTACCCTTCGCAGCGCTTACTCCAGCTCCTCCCCTTGCCCACAGCCACCACAGAAACCAGACTCACAGCTGTGATGGTGCAAACCAAAGCAGTTCGGGGGGCAGTGCTCCGGGGAGCTGCTTTGTTTACAGCACTTTGTATGTGCTACCCAGTAGTGACAGAGAGCAGAGTGCAAGAACACATAAGCTGGTGTGAAGGATTAAAAGCACACCAGGACACTAAGCTGATAATTAGCTGAGAGACTCCTTCCTGTACACTTAGCAGTGCTGGAAGTGGAGCCAACAACAGCTCTAGAAGCTCACCTGCAGGCACAGAAATCTCAACTGCAAGCCTAAGTCTTGATGTGAACTACAGAGAGGAAATGGGCTGCTTGGGGATATTGGACTCCAGCAAACCCATTGTGCACCCAGAAGCCCAAGTGTCCTGCTGTGGTTGCCATCCCTTCTATCCCCCTCCCCCCCCCCAGTGGCTCGTTCTTCAGAACCATATGTTTCTGATTCATTGACCATTCATTGTTATCATTTTCCAAGAGCCCTTCAGACCCAAGAAACTTTGACATTTAAAGGCACACTCTTTAGGGAAGCTGTTCAACTCCCAGTTAATTTGAAAGCTCCAAGATTTAAAGCAGCACATGGTCCAAGCCACCAATTTTTCAAGTGAGCTCCATTCTTGGCAATTGAAAGCCTCTCTCCCCAAGCTGCATTATTGCTCAGTGTAGCCATGAGACCTGTGCATACTGGCTAAGAGATTCAAGGAAGGCAAGTTTCTGGCAGAGTTCTCACTTGGCCCCTTAGAAAAGGCACAGACTAGCCTTAGGGGCGGGCTCTCTCTCTCTCTCTCTCTCTCTCTCTCTCTCTCTCTCTCTCTCTCTCACACACACACACACACACACACACACACACACACACACTTACTTTGTTCTCAAAACCAAATTTTATCTTGACCATTTATCTTATAGGTTGGAGTCAGGAGGCAGTAACCCGACCAGCAGTGACTCTTACAGTGACCGTGCCTCAGCAAGAGCCCGTCGGGAGGCCAGGGAGGCTCGGCTAGCCAGCCTGACCAGCCGGGTAGAAGAGGACAGCAACAAGGATTATAAAAAAGTAGGATCTCTTTCCTGTTCTTGGTTTATGCTATATAAACCTCTTAGCCTTTCCCACCAGTAGGAAAAAATAAGCAAAATTCTGAATTAAGACTACAAAAGGTACTTCTAAAGAGCTCTCTTTGTTTGCCTCACCTCTCTACCCACTACAGACTATTTGTATATTGTTTTATTGCAGTAAGTGTATGCCTAGAGTCAAATACTTAGGAATATAGGGCAAAGTAAGAAATGTACTATTTTTAAAAGAGTAAAAACCATAATGTTGTGTGTCTGAGCCCATGAGAATTATTTGGTTGGACTTATTTTTAGGAAACATGTGCTTTTAATAAGGTGTTCTGACTATCAACCAAATACTTTTTGGTGCTAGTTTTTAAAAATTATCATCCACTTCTCTTGGCTTTTGCTCTTTGGACTTTGGAAACCTTCCCTTTCAGGTGTTGAGATGCAGGGGTTGATGGGGAACCAAAACATTTTGGTTCAGGAAATTTTTCTTGGTTGATTTTTTTGTTAAGCAGAATTTGACAAAAATCAACAAACCGGTTCTAGAAACAGTAATTGTATTTTGTCTCGAAGCTACACTTCAGGAAGTGCAGAGGTGTGTGGGAGAAATGGGCATGTGGTTTTTCTCCCTGATGGTGGAGCTCACTATCTCTCTCCCTGTGTCCAGTACCTGAGAGCACGTAGCCCAGAAGCCAGAGGGCAATAGCCCTCCATAGCCCATGGTCCTCTTCTGCACCTAGTTGATGGTGGCTCATGTTGAAGCAGAAACATGAAGTCTTCTCCGAGGAGCCCACCCAGTGACCTGGTTCTATTCCCTTCACAGCTCTACGAGAGTGCCCTGACCGAAAACCAAAAACTGAAAACAAAACTTCAGGAGGCCCAGCTAGAGCTTGCCGATATAAAAGCCAAGCTTGAGAAGATGGCCCAGGTAAGGACGAATGAACAAAGCAGGGGAGGCAGGAGCGCAGGCAAGGCAGGGGATGGAGGGCTGGCTATCTAGGGGACAGGCTGGGAGATGGAGTCAAGTGACACTTCTTCCGAGCTGGCCAGGTGGAAGCTCTTATTTAACATAATAATCGTGAAAACTGACAGTTAAGTTCCGTGAGCAGCTAACTGGTGTTCTGAATGCTGGTCATTGGTATTAATATAACTTCTCACTGCAGAAGTACAGGTCAGGCCAGTACTGCGTCTTAAGTGGTTCCTCCTGTCCTGGTGCTACAGCTCAGTTCCTCTGTACCTCACCTTGAGGAGAGAAGTAAGCACAACACTATAACCAAGTACAGAGAGCCCCAAATGGAGCCCAAAAATCTTAAAGTGGTTTGTTTACATCAGCGGATGAAGTGGTCCAGATTAGGTTCCAGGGAGACTCCACCTTGGAGAAAAGTGTCCCCCTTTGCATCTGGCAGGATGGAAGTAGTGACAGTCTGATCAGGAAAGCCACTCCCTCTTACCACCAGGCCTGACTTAATTACACAAAGTCTGAGAGACTGCTGGGGGGCATGACCTCATTGCCCATGAAACAAGCCCTGCAGCTGAAACTCAGAAGCTTGCCGTCAGTGCAGAGTTAACAGGAAGCCTGTTCAGTTATTTCCCCCCCCCCCAACCCCCCAGAATTCCTGGGGACTATTTCAAAAGCGCTGAGGGTTTTTTTTGTTTTTTGGGGGGGGGGGGCGGGGGGTGTTCTTTACGAGAATATAAAATGAAAACCAGGGGTGGCTACTTAATCTGGTAATATGATATAACCCCAATGAAAAATGAAATTATAGGCTCATGGAGTCCCAGGCACATGGTATGTAGTTGGAGAGGGGTTGAGTACCATCTTAGCATCTTATTGTAGCCCCTCTGACGGATGCACAAAGGAGCAAAGAGGGGGACAGGAGCCATACATAGTTCTTACTGCACTTTCTGAGACCCACAGCTAACACATACTAGATTTTAAGCCATTTTGTGGAGGCGAAGGTCTCTGATTTAAAGAAAAGTCCATGACAAAATTATAACCCTGCCATCAAGTGAGGGGCAGGATAAATACGTTTTATGGTCACTTTCCCCTCTGCATTACTAAACTAGGCAGTCTGTCCTGTCAGAGACTAGTTTGGTTCTGAATAGTTTCCAGATGGGCCACAGTTAGTACTAAATGCATCCCTTAAGCTGCTCTCAGAGGCTGTGCCCTTCTCAGAACATAAAGGATCAGCCCCATGAAAGCACTGCAGCCCTTCCTCAGCAGGAACGGCTGTGGGAGCTCCTGCAGTTCTTTCCCACCAGCTGTACAGTACCACAGCAGCCTAATGAACTGCTCTGCTCGGAGTGACCCACACAGATCAGAATCAAGTTCGTCCTTCCCAGTCCCTGGGGCTGCATTGTAAGCCAGCCAACTGCTCTGCTAGGTATGCCGGGATATACTTAATATTACCAAATGCAAGCTATTTGAAGCTCAGAAAGAACTGATAGCGCTACAAACCAAGTCTCTATTTACCAAAAATGGAGATGTTTGCTAGGATTGTGGAGGGAGGGAGGGCCTGTCAGCCTCATGCATTTGTTTGGAGACAGTTCCCACATGGACACATGCAGCATTTTATATAAAACTCAAAGTCAAGGGAATTATAATATAAAACTATACAAGCAAACAAGCTAGTTCTCTGTATTTGAACTTCGCAAATCTCGAAACCTTCCCAGGACCAGCTTAGGAAAGAGACAAAGGAAGTTATAAACAACCTCCAAGATCTGCTAATACATTCTCCCCTTTCCTTTCTGCTTCTCAGGAGATGCAGTGTAAAGGCAGACAGCCATGCCCTTGAGAGCAGAAGGTGAAAGTCTAGGATGAGAGCCAGAATTCTAAGTTTTGTTGTTAGTTTTAGCTATTCAGTAATTAAGAAGAAAGAAAGGAAGGGGAGGGAGCATCTGCAGGAGCAGCCTAATGTCCTCACTTATTGCAGCAGTCTGGGCATTGTGCTAGGCAAGCTAGAAGAATCATCCTTTATTCACTAAATTCCTATTGAATGTACAAAATTCTGCACAGTCCTCTAACATGAAGACCAAAGGAGACTTACAGATTCCTACATTCCTTGATTGAAGGCAGGGCCTTTCCCTGAAGTTACTCTTCTTAGGTTTAGTGGCCAAATCTTTTTACTCCTCTGAAGGGTTGAAACTGAAAGTCAGTGATGATCTAAATGTATACCATAAATTTTTGTTCAGATAAAATCTTGTTAACAGATTAAGAAGGAAGCCAAACAGATAAAAGTGGAAATGTTCTGTTCAGATACCTTAAACTAGCTAAGGAGACTACCTTCTGTGAAGACACCACACTAGAAGGAAAATGGCCTCAGTGCTCAGAACAGAAGTACCAGGGAAAGATGGTTTACACGAGTGCCTCAGGGCTCAGGCGGTAAAGTTTGGGGCTCTTAGCCTGGAAGAAGAGCTGCGTCTAGAGGCGGGGTAGGGGTGAGAGGTGCTTAGGATTTGGACTTTGTAGTCTGAAGGGAGAGGGAAGATGAGAGTCAGGTGTGTGTTAGGAGTAACGACTGCACACACATGCTGAGCTTCAGAAGCTGTGTTCCCCTTCCTAGGGGCAAGTGTCAGGGTCGCAGGCTCAGTCTGTCTGCTTGAGACCCTCACTAAAGGAAAATCCCAGAGCCCTACTGCCTCTTTCTGGGCATCCGGTGGTGAACCAGAGTAAGCTGGGTTCCCTACCGCATGTGAGACAGCCTGAACAACAGGTGTTGTCCTTGTGTTTGCACAGCAGAAACAAGAGAAGACCTCGGACCGGTCCTCGGTGCTGGAGGCGGAGAAACGGGTATGCTCATCTTTCTCCCTGGGCCGCCTGCTGCACGCCTTCTTCTGACCTTCTCTAACTTTATTGTCAGTGCCAATGGAAAAAGTTCATCTTAAGAAGGCAGGAGCTCTGCCACATTCTGTTCCCAGCTTAATAATCTTTGTGTGTGTGTGTGTGTGTGTGTGTGTGTGTGTGTGTCCGACTCTGGACAGTAATTTGATGACCAGGCCTTTTGGCTTTCCTGTATAGTTGGTTACTTTGAACGTGCCAGTTTTTGGGTGGGAAGGAGCCTTGGGAAGTCATCTCATGCATTCTTCGGCCTTCAGAACTGCACACAGACACAGAGCTATAAAATATTTGGTTATTTAAACATGCACACAGGTCTAAGGGTTCTGCCTTTTCCATGGCCTCAGACAGAAGTTCCAGGCCATCACAGCTACATAGCAAAACCTCGTCTCAGAAGGATAGCCTGTGAGGCAGCTCAACAATAAAAGTGCTTGCTAGATACAAGAGAACTGGTTTCTAAAGGTTGTTCTCTGATATCCATGTACATACCATGGTATGGATACACATGCACATACACACACACACACACACACACACACACACGCACACTCAGATATAAATATTTTTTAAAGGAAGTTTTTCATCAAGACCTTTTGCCATTGATCTAGGTCTTATGATTTAAGACCCCAGCAGTCAGCCTTTTGTCAGCCCTCTGGCAGAGGACGTTCTAGTCAGATTCCTGACCTGATCTCAAATGTTTATATCTAGGATTTGATATCCTTGGATTGGGGGAACTCAGTTAGATTTAGTGATGAACCCTAATTCTGATTTGACTCTAAGGATATAGTATGTTCCTATCTTTCTTATTGTCCGTGGGAAAAGCTAAGTTTTATGTTTCATTCCCTTGGCCTATGACCAGTTCTCCTTGGCATCTCATATGGTTAATGGCTCCTCCTTGAATTCAGGCTAAACTAAAAGTTCCTAACTGGAGAGAAGGGGGGGGGGCTGTAGACAGTGATGCCTGCTTCCCCACTGACCAGCTACTCCCTACCATAGAAGAAGTAGTTCCCTGAGGACTTAGTTACTAAAGATGATGGAGTTTTGTTTCTGGGGAGTAAGGGTCCTAGTTACCTGCAGGCATTTGAAAAATTTAACTCGTAAAGGACGTTAGCTGTATGCCGCCCCTGTATCTCTAATTTTCTTGTAGAAGACTTAGGTAATAGGACTGTCATCAGTGAAGTAGCTCTGTCCCACGGCGCAGGGAAGAGTACGCGTATGGAGAAAGGTCAGCCCAAGTCGAGACAGACTCAGAGACCATGAAGCTGCTGACGGGTGATGTGTGGGAGGCAGCTTTGCGAAGGCTCCCTAGCCATTATCTCCTTGTTTCTCACTAGGAGAGGCGAGCACTGGAACGGAAAATGTCAGAAATGGAAGAAGAGATGAAGGTATGAGGGACATTGGCTTTGTATTGGCTGTGTGTCTGGTGTCTGAATGCCTGCCTAAAGTAGATGCTTGAGCCTAGGCTTGCCCGCTCTGAATGTCACTTCCAACTGAGCACCCTCAGGAAGAGATGCTGAAGTGAGGAAGTGGACCCCTCTCCTCAGCCATCTCTTGGGCTCTCTCAGTTCATGCTGCATCCGCTGTGGCCACCTCAGAGGCCTTGTAGGAACAACTGACTGGGATACAGGGAAACTTTCAGCAGGCTGGAGGCAAAAATCCCAAGCTGAACTTCCAAGGTTTTCAAAGCAGCGACTTCCCCCTCGGGAGACTGGGTGAAAGAGCTAGGACAAATTCTCCCCACTCTGCAGAGTCCCTGCTAAGGGAGCTCCATGTAACCTGGGCATAGCCACAGGCTTCTCTCACCAAACAGCTGTGTGTGCAGGAGCAGCACAGCTTAGTCATTCTACAGCAGTATGGAAATGTGTTTGCATATTGATTTCCTGTCCTAGGCCATTTCCTCTACAGTATCCCAGAGTTCTAGAGCAAACTCATACCTCCACATGACCTACTTGAGGGCATACTGCCTCCCTCTTCTCAGGGATGACTGACAGTGACCATCACTTCTCTTAGCTTCTTGAATGGATTGTTGCCAATTTTGAGTGCCAGTCCATTGCTATAGGAAGGAAGGAAGGAACATGGGGCTGCTTGGGGGAGCCACCTGTCTAAGATACTAGAGCAGCTCATCCCTGAAGTGCATTGTGCTACACAGCCATTGTCAGCTTGCTCAGCTTCTTCCTTTCTTCAAGAATGTTATTTTAATGGATATGTAATGCCAAGTCAGATGTAGATTTCTGTAGCTAGGAGGCAGAAACCCTGGAACACTGTCAGACAGATCCCCAAATGTCCTCCTGTGAGTAAGGTCTCTGGTGTGCAGGTGGATTACTTTCTAAGATACAGTTGTTGTTTTAGTGGCCTAAAAAGATGTTGTTTATGGATACCTCACCACACACAAAGTTTTCAGAGCCTGCCCTCACAGTCCTGTTACCCCTCATAGTTGTATTGAAGGGGAAATCCCAAGCCTGCCCCTCATTTCCTGGTCACCAACCCACAGTGTGACTAGTACTGGCCATGTGGAATCTGGAGCAATAACTAGTTATCCTTCGGATGCTTTACATTTCCCAGGTTGACTCAAAAAATTCCAGGAAGTAGAAATAGTGCTTGATTCTCCTGAGCAGACAGAACACTACCCTCACAAACACGTTGCATTCTTTCATCTTGTGGACTTTCCAAACCCACCTCTCTTACAGGAGTATTTTCTTCCTCTTAGTGTAGTATGCTAGTATTGCCAAACAGTTCTTCCTGAATCAACACATACAGTCCTATATGCATGAGGGCTTCCCAGCTGAAACCCTCAGCTGTGCCATCTCTACTCTGCGGTTAGAAATGGCCTAGGCAAGGATGGCTAGAGAGTTAACTTTATAGTTAAGAGCACTTGTTGTTCATGCAGAAGACATGGGTTCAGTTCCCAGCACCCACCTGATGTTTTATAATAATCTGCAACTCCAATTCCAGGGGAACTTCTAACCTTTGTGGGCACCAAGCACATACATTGTGCATATGCATGTATGTAGACAGAATACTCATGCATAAAAGTTAGTGCTTAAGTAAATCTTTTAAATATATATTAAGATATATATTAAATATTTATGATATAATATTAAAAATATGTAAAACCCTGTGTCTGAGTGTGATGGCACACACCTGTAATCCCAGCACTTGGGAAGCAGAGGCAATCTCTGTAAGCTCAAGACCAGCCTGGTCTACATAAAGACCCTGTATCAAAGGAAGGAAGGAAGGAAGGAAGGAAGGAAAGAAGGAAAGAGGAGGGAGAAAGAAAATAAGCAAACCTCAAAAAAAGAAAAAGTAAAATATGAAAGAAAAAAAGGTTAAGAATGTAGCTTAGTAGGTAGAGTGCTTATTTAGATTGCAGTTAGCCCTGGGTTGGGTCCTCGGGACCACACAAACCAGCTATAGTGGTGCATTCGTGTAACCCCAGCAAGTTTTAGGCCAGCATAGGATACATGAGATCCAATCTCAAAAGGAAGGGAGGGGAGATGCAGGGGGCAGAAAGAAAGGACCGAAATGCTGATCGGAACTTATAAATCAGGCAGAATCTCTCTCTCTCTCTCTCTCTCTCTCACACACACACACACACACACACACACACACACACACACACACACCTCTGCCATGAGTGCCCTGAAGCCTTTAGGCAGGCCTTTTGTGCCCACAGCCCTTTGTGCCATTCACGAAAGCCCTGTACAAAGACTCAAAAAGTGGAAAAAACAAGGACCTTTCTTATTTCTATTGTCATTTTAAACTGTCAAGTACAGAAGCTCTTTGGTATTCTTGATCCTTTGGGTTGACACAGGTTTGCATGTTTCTTTCTGTGTTCTTATCCTATCAAGCTGTGGTTTTCTAAACTAGGCCATGAGTTCATTTCTTCAGTATTTCAAGAGCTTACTACACATGGTGGTGGCGCATGCCTTTAATCCCAGCACTTGGGAGGCAGAGGCAGGCAGATTTCTGAGTTTGAGGCCAGTCTGGTCTGCAGAGTGAGTTCCAGGACAGTCAGGGCTACTCAGAGAAACCCTGTCTCAAAAAAACAAAAAACAAAAAAAAAAAGTATTTATTCTTTCTAATCAAAATTCATTTGCCAAAAACTTTAAAAAATAAATTTAAGAGGCTGGAGAGATGGCTCAGAGGTTAAGAGTATCAGCTGCTCTTCCAGAGGTCCTGGGTTCAATTTTCCACACCCACCTGGTGGCTCACAGCCATTTCTAACTCTAGTCCCAGAGGTTCCAATGCCCTCTCTGGCCACCTCTGGTACTGCACACTTGTGGTGCACAGATATACATGCAAGCAAACCCATACACATAAAGGGGAAAAATACATAAATTATCAAGTAGAGCCAGATCATAACTGGCCCCCAAACCAGTCAGTAAGCTGCTTTTGAGACTGTTAGAAATCCACCTTATCACTCGGTCCCCATTATTCTCTCCTGCTATTTACAAAGCCAAGTGGAGAAGAAACACATACAGACTGTACTGCCCCTAAACATGATTTGTATAGGCCTTAGGGGGAGAGCATCAGACCGTCCCAGTCACTCTACACTTAAGTTCTGCCTGTACCTTCTTCAAATTTATGGGTATATTATCAAATTCTATGACTGGCTCTAAAGGAGTTGAAGAAAGTGATTATTTAGTTCTAAGGTCTTCATTAGGCTAACGTTAGGCATACGCTCATCAACTTTTCTGAGGATTGGTGACTGAAACCTTTGTATGAGATAGTCAGTGAATAGTACAATTGTCAAATGTGGGAAATCTTACCAGATGTGGGATCCCTTAGACCTTGGGACCAGTCATTCTGTGTGCATGTTCATATTATACAGTTCAGTCTTTGCTGGAGCCATCAATAGGGTGCCATTTGTAGGGGTAACTTCCTGTACATGCTTGAAAGCTCAGTAGGCACTCAAGTCCAAAAGTGATATCACTGTCTGTTTTCCTGACACTAACAAAACACAAAGGTCCAGTGAAATGGATCCATGAGATGGGCCCTCCCAGGTGTCTGGAGGGCTCTGTGGTTGGGAGACTGTTGGTGGTGTCTACCCAGAAAGGTAAGTAAGTATGCCTCCTCCTAGGAGAAACTCCCTACTCCATCAGATTGGCATAGAACTATATGACAGCTCTGACAGGTGTGCATGTCAGTGTGAGCTGAGCTGGCTCTGCACTTGTCTTGGGATGTTCACATTCAATCTGACTTTTTACTGGTGCGTCCTCCACTAAGCTTCAGCTTCCTTGCTAGACCCAACCGTTCCTATCTCAGGCCCTTGCATGAGAAGGGCCCAGCAGCCATCCCCCTGTAAGTTGCTTCTGGAATTCAACTTTGCTTACTCTGGAAGTAGGCTAGCCAGCTTGCCCTGTGCTCTGCCCCCCTCCTCGTCTTCTCTTTGCCATGCTTGTTTCATGACTGCTTCCCACAGAACATTTCCACCGAAGTTTCCCACCACCCTCCTCCATACTGCCAGCTTCCAGGTTCCTCCGCCTAGAGCTGCCCGTGTCCACATGTGTCCACATGTGTCCACATGTTAGACGAAGTCACTTTCATGGTTGGTGTACCACAGAGGCAGAGGCCACTTGATATGGTGACAGTGAGGGCACTGCAAGCTTTGATCAGATGTCAGCACCAATGAACAACATTACCAGGGGTTTCCCTGTCTCTGCTCATGTCTTTAAACCCCTTTGTGTGCTGTTATGATCCCCCTCACCTGTCCCCTCCATGGTTAGGATGCTTACAGTTGGCAGAGGTGCCTAGCAGCCCTACCTTTTCTGGGGTAGTCATTCTTCCTCTTTGGGCAAAGAACTCCTCAGCAGCGTGTCTCTGCTTGGTTTTCCTTTTTACTGTTTGTCTCATGCTGCTTTCATTTTCTTGCTGGTTCACTCCCAGACCATTGCCTCACCAATCTCTCACTTCTGTCCTCGCTCACTGTGTATGAAGTAGGAGAGACTGCTCTGATACCTGGAACCTTTCTGTCATCCCTATAACCCAACCCCTGCATAACAGAGTCATTTTCCTCTTCCGAAAGAGCTGATAGTCTTAGTGTCAAGGTCAGTGCAGAGGGTCCTTAGGAAAGCGCATGGCAGAGGTGCCAGGCCTGTGCTGTGATCCCTCTAGTGACGTCCTGGAGTCACTTGTGAAATATTGGGAAGACTGACTGTGATGGTTATCTATTACTTTGCAACACTGATGCCCAGGCGAGGCTAGACCACCACAGTGATCCAGCCAGTTCCACCATCACCTGGCATTTATGAGGACTCTGCTTTTGTGCATTTATAATTTTCAGAGTATACATCTGTTTAAACATATTTATGTCATTCCAAGCCTCAACACAAACTAAGGCAGAGAGCACAAGTTAGCTGTGAACTTTGTGATACATATAATCATGTATCACAGTTGCAGGACCTGGACAAGCTCTGTGTGCTATTGGGGAGAACTGGGAAGGTTGATTATGCTTCCTGCAAAACAGGCTACAGGTCCACCCAGAGAGCTGACAGGTGTCCCATCAGCCTTCTTACTAATGCATGCTATATGAAGAAAGTGCTTAAGGAGAACACCCCTCCGGATGCATTTTTTAATTAAGGAAGAAAACAAATAGGGCTAGGGGGTCAAGTGTGAGGACAAGATGAGACAAGAGAAAGGTGATGATATTTGATTTAGGAACTTCCCTCCCAAATCTTCAGACCAGTCCCAGTGACAATTAAGGAGTCCCCAGGCTGTGGCTCTGCATGTGAATTTGTCAGAAGGCCCAAGCCATATATTGGCCTCTCATTCTCACGTGATCCACATGTGGTTTTTGATACTCATGTGGCTCATCCCAGCATGCTCAGGGCTCACCCCAGACAGCTTTCCTGTTCTAATGTGTCTCCTTCCTCCTCCCGATTCAGCTTACACTCATTACACCTGCCTTCCCATTTCCTTTCTTGCATGCAAACTAAAACCAGAAACAGAAAGTCACGTAGTTTCTTTGTCCTACTCTTCCCTCTGTCTGTCTTGTCTGTCTCCTTCATGTCTCACTCTCTGCAGAACCTTCACCAGCTAAAACAGATTCAAACCTTGAAGCAGATGAACGAACAACTGCAGGCTGAGAACAGGGCCCTGACCCGAGTGGTGGCCAGACTCTCCAAGTCCATCGAGTCCTCGGATACCAAGGAGCTCTAGCTCCTGCCCTTCCTCTCCACCTCACTTCCCTCCTCTGCTGCTCCAGGCAGGTTTTCTCTTCTTGTTGGTCCCAGAAGCCCAGTGCCTATCCCTTCCATCAGAGCCTCCATGTCCAGGTATCTATAAAACTGGTTATCTGGAGATGGAGTCCACATAAAAAAACATAACCCAGTTCAAGGGTGATAGTGGGGACTTGTCTGGGCAAGCAGAGGGTCACTGCTAAAGCTTCTGTATTACCTTATCTTCCCCTAGAGACTGAATATAGATTTGCTTACTCAGCTGCACATAGATACACAACTGAGTGTATTTACCTGTGTGCATCCATGTTTATTTATTTATTTCATATTTATTTCATTGATGGGGCTTTGCCAAGAGCTTTCTCAGTCAACAGCAACCCAAATGTATGTGTCCCAATTAGGGCCTAAGTAACCAAGGGTAAGAGCTCTCAACCATGCCTGCGTGTTAGGTCTACCTGGGAGCTGTCACCAAATACCATGTATGGACCCATTCCAGTGCTCTATGGATTGGATGATTGAGACCTGGGCATCAGTATTCTTCTAAAGCTCCCCTACTGATGTGTATGTGACCATGGCTGAGAATCACAGCCCTCTGAATACCAGATGGACCTTAATCCAAGTGACAGCACTGCCCGATGGAAAGGGCTAGGGCCTGACAGCCATGCCTCCCTGAGCCTGCCTCTGTTACCAGCAAAACACCGTCCATTCTACCACTGGGGCAGAACTAGCTGAGCACTCTTTACCTCCTTCTAAGTCTTTGTTTTCATGGTCCTCTTCCTGAGACATTTGTCTTGTTCCCTCCCAAGTCTCCTGGCTGTAGGGATGCGTCCCTCCCTGCCCTGCGTGTGTAGGCCCCGAGGCAGAACACAGGAAGTATCAGTGAGCCATTCCTAATGGGTCTGGCTTGAAAAGGAGATGACAGGCACTGGAGTGAGAGCAAGGTTTGTTTTCAGCTGAAACTACCCCTCAAAAAACTGTGTTCGGCAAAATAGAACCTTCCTCTGGCTGTGGGTCTGAAAGCCAGGCTCGTACACAGATTGTTTCCCATCCGAAGATGGTGTGGTGGGGTCACGGCTGCCTGAAATGAGTTTTTGATTTTCAGCAACAATCTAATTAGCCTTGCTAGGGCCTGTCTTTTTTTTCTGCCTATTTGCGTTTGCCTTTGGGGTCAGTAGTTGACAACTAATACCCACTAGTACTGAAGCACCCAGATTACCATAGGGCTGAGCTAATATCCTCTCATGGGTGCCATCACAGGTAGAAAGAAAATGGAAAGAGATGTGCTGCCATGTCAGGCAGTGAGCAGCCAACATTAGGGCTAAACTCTGTTCCAGTTAGCCTCAAACATCTGGAAAGAGCACTAACATGTAGCTGTGTGGTGAGGCATGCTCTTAGTGTTCACCCTTGGACCTTGGTTCAGTCTTATCATGCATGGGAAATTTGGGCTTGGGGTTAAATAGAGACCCCCAAAGATGTCCCAGTTATTTTTAATCTCCCTGTTTGTTGCAGACAGTGTATTACATTCGGCAAAATTAGATGTCACCCTGGCATTTATCTAAGCATAGGCTGATTTCTCATTGATTCCTCAGCACCAGTTTGTGTATTTAAAACACAGGTTACAGAATCAGAACCAAGCCCAAGGTCCCTTGGAGAGTAAACGGTTGAAGAAAAGCTCAAACACCGCTGGGCTCCAGAGTCTGTACTCTGCATACTGTGATACAAGCCATCTGCATATTTTGCACGTATTTTGCACAGTCTTAAGCACTAGTTAGGCACATAGTCTAAACAATGTAGGGACAATCTGTCAAGAAACTACAGCATAGGACAACATTGCAGCAGAGGAGTCACAGACAGAATTGGACTTTTTCACTGACTTGATAGGCCAGTTCCAGCTAGGCGTGGTGGCACACACCTATAGTCCCAGCACTTGAGAGGCAGGTAGGCAGATCCCTGTGAGTCTGAGGCCAGCATGGTGTACAAAGACTCAGTCTCCAAAAAAACCATTGACCTACCAAAAGATTGTGTCACTATAATGTCATTTGCCTGGTATATCACCCGTGATAAGAGAAAGCAAATGATGGCCCATGAGCCATGCCACTAGTTTAAAAAAAAAAATCAAAAGAATTGTATTTGATAAATCAAATTCATATAGAATTCAGATTTCAATGTCCAGAAATGCCTGCGTTATCAGTATGTGTTACCTGCTAGGTCACACTCAGGGAATGAAGTAGTCATAGCAAGACTGTGTGGCCTGTAGTCTAGTCTAAGGTACTTACTGTGCAGACCTTGACATAAAAAGCCTGCCCCTGACTCCTATAAGTAGCAAAGAAACTGGCCGTGTGGTCAAGAGATTTTTTTGGGGGGGGGGGGGGGATTTTTTGAGACAGGGTTTCTCTGTGTAGCCCTGGCTGTGGTCAAGAGATTTGAACCTACTGTCACCCCTTTTGAATTGTCTCCTGCAAATCTTACCCCAGTGTTCAGTGCCAGGCAGCTCTACCACTCAAGTGAGGCCACTCAGGCAAGGCTTACTGCGAGACCCTCCCACCCACAGCTTGCCTTGCCCTGGCACATCCTAAAGCTTTAGGAGCCTGTCCCTGGCTTTAACACAGGCTTCTTCATAGGCTATAAGAAGTAATGTCTAAGAAAACATGTGCTTGACTCTGTCTGAAGTATCTGCACATCAAACTGGCTAGAAACGGAGAAGCTGAGGTCTAGAGAGTTAAGATGCACTCTGTAAAGCTCATGTTGACATAGTTCTTCACATGTTCTTACTTAACCCTTGACTTCAGCTTAATGTCAGACAGCACCACCGCTCCCGCCCCTCTCTCTGAGCATGGAGTCTGTGTGCCCCTACTTGGTCTCTGCACGCCACTGGTACTTTTTTACATTCCCTCAGATGTTAGATTTTGCAGCTGTGAGACTTGTCTTGTCCCTCTTCCCGGCCCAGAGAATTGAGTTCTTAATTCCGAAGAGACCATCACCAACCCCCAGCAACTGTGCCTCCTTCTTGAAGCAGCTCAGTTCTGATGAGCAGGAGACACATCCCACAGCTTCTTCATGCCTGTGCAGTCCTGCTGAGAAGCAGGGTTTTCAGGGGCTGGAGAGGTGGCTCGTGTTAAGAGCACTGGCTGTTCTTTCAGAGCATCCAAGTTTGATTCCCAGCACCATGCGCTCTCACTACTAACCACACTCGTGACCCAGAGAACCTAACACTCTCTTCTGACCTCCACAGGCACCAGTCACAGATACATGTGCAGACAAAACCACCACACATGTGAGAGAAACTTTGTTTTTTAATTAAGAAGTCCTACCCAGGCAAGCAAGCCCCCAGATATGGAGCATTGGAGCAGAGATGGAAGGTGGCAGCCTGGGTGGAGCTCACTGACTGAGTTTCTGAGCACCCCATTCCCATAGGCATTACAAGGCTGCCAGAGCTACTGAGCCAGGGAGGACAGGGTCAAAGACAAGCTTTCTGGTGTACTCTTTAGATTACTTTAGTCTTACTGCTGAAGTGTGTAGATGACTCGCCTGCTCTCCCAGATTCATGGGCAAACTGAGTGGTGGGAGGGAGGGGCCCCAGTATTGCAGGGCCTGTCACAGATGCTAGCGCTTCCATGTCTGTTACTTCTATCCACCTCTTCAAGGCCCATCTGAGCGAGCAGAGCAGTTACTATTCCTTTATAGCTGCAAACATACAGAGAAGTGGTTTGTCCAAATCAACGGTTCTCAACCTTTCTAATGCTGTGACCCCTTAATATCCTCATGGTGTGGTGACCCCAACTATAAAATTTTCATTGCTACTTCATAACTGTAATTTTATACTGTTGTAAATAATAATATAAATATCTGTGCTTTCCAATGGTATTAGGTGACCCTATGAGAGGGTTGTTCAACTCCCAAATAGGTCTCAACCTATAGGTTGAGAACTGCTGACCTAAAGCACTGTGGATCACTGATAGTGACACCACTCCTGTTTCTGGGCGACATGTACTTTAGTGTTTGTTTTCTATTCCCACCTATAATGAAAAGATGGTCTTTGGACTTGGGCACATATGGGTATAATTTCATCATTGGTACATAACTAGCTAACTGATGTAGACTAGAGACAGTCATCTGTTTCCTCATTTATAGAGATAAGAACAGCTGCAGCACTGGTTCCTGGGGAGCCAGTGAGACTTTCAAACTCCCCACTTGGAGATGTTGTTTTCTTTGTTTCCTGACGTGAGGTGTGGGGATATGTACACGCACACGCGCACACACTGTCACACACGATTGTATGATGTAATCTGCATTGTCCTTTTGAGGTTGGGGAGTTAAAGATTATATTCCTCCAGGCACACTTAGATTCCCTAGTTCAATAGCAGTGCTAGGAGCTAGAACTACATGGGCCTTGTGACTCCTGAGCCCACCTACCCTTTTCTGGAGCCCTTGCTTACTGTGTGGGTTCTGAAGGTTGGAATAACTGATCGGTGAAAGGAAGGGTGTGTGCATACCAGGGCGGACAGAGATTTCTGGAGCTTTTGTTGTGAACATGTATTTACCTCCTAACCCCAATCTGCTCCCAGGAAGGCCCACACATGAACTGTACTTCATTAAGATTTTTCAGATATACAGAATATCTGTCCAAGTGCCTGATCATGTAATAAAGACTTTGGGTATCCAAGCTGGAACTCGATTTTCCTGCATTCTTTGAATTGAGCAACAATGTATGTCGTGTTCCAAGATGGAAGAACTGACAGATGGAATCTCCACTGCATCCCTCTTCCAGAAGCCTCTGCTTGCCAGAATTATAACACCATCCACTGAAGTGCTGGTGAAGGCCCCTGGGTCTTGACCATAGCCATAAACTCTGGGTGTTAGTGTTGAGAATAGGTGTGGATAGTTGGATTCTAGTTACCAAAGACAGCAGGATGGCCTTGGTCATCTTGATGTGTGGCAGAAAGGCCAAGTCTATTTCTCGGCTTGCATGTTATTCCTGGGGTGGGAAGCAGTGCCATTCAAGTCTTAAGGTCACAGTCTCTCTGACTTCTTGCTGAAGTCCTTCCCTATGTGCTCACCAGCTGCTCTGGCAGTCTCCCCGGTTTCTCTAGGCTACAGGTGAATTCTAGGGCAGGAACAACTGCAGATAGCTACTGGCTCGGTAGATCAGAAGTATAGGCTATGTGGACTGTGAAGCTGCCTCAGAAGATGGGCAGCTATGTTCTCCTAAATATTCACATTTCTGATCCAGTAGATAGGAAGATTGGAGGGTTTATCCCTGAGCAGAAGAGTAGTGACAACTTATCTCATAGCTGTCAGGAGGGTAAAGGCAGCCATTGTACTGGGCTGTGACATACATTTCCCTCTGTCTCCACAGGTGTTAACAGAACTGAAATCCGACAATCAGAGGCTGAAGGATGAAAATGGTGCCCTCATCAGAGTCATCAGCAAACTGTCCAAATAGATGAGGTCAGGCCTGGGAGGAGGGGACAGCATTTGCTGCCCACCTTCCGTTTCCAGCTATGGCCTTCTGGCCCAAAAGACGTGAATGTTTCGGGAGGAGGGCACCTCCCTGTGGCCCTCGTCAGTCACCTCCTCTGCACTGTACATTGTCTCTGCACTCTCTATGCCCCATTGCCCCCCACCTCTGTCCCAAGTTTTATGACAGTTTTAACTGAAGCATGATTGTGACCATTTCAAGCAATCTGGAGAAAGCTTTGTGGGGTACACCAGGCTCAGCTGTGACCCCTCCCCCCAACTTTCTGCTGCTTTGTTCACATTGGTTTTGGTCCAGATATGTAAGACTTTGCCCCCGTAGCCTTTACACTGACCCACTGTTCTTTAATATAGGTGAGTCTTGTGGTGGCCACTCTGGGATCCTATCTGGGGTGCCAAGAGAAAGGGCAGAATGTGGAGTTGCTCTCTGGGCTGCCTCTGGAGCTGTTGGCTTAGAGTCCAAGGTGACCGTGGCTCTGTGCTGAGGCTGTATGCACCTCTCAGGAACTGACTTGGTTTTCCTTTTCTACCCGTAACCTAGGAACATCACTGACTAGTCATAACCTCAGTTCTCTCTCTCCGCAAGGCCGAGGCAGCCTTGGACTCTCTTGGTCCTTTTCTTTCTGTCCTTTGCTCCTCCCACCCTGATGGAGTAAAAGCTGAAACCGAGCTCCTAACCTCAGCTGTTTGGAACCTCGTCACTCTGCTGCCTTGGTGCCATGACCCTGTCCCTGCGAAGCTAGAGGACGGCTTAAGGGTCAGCCCGTTGTTCATATCTCTCACTTGTCTGCTTACAAAATGATTTTCTGAACTCTTCAAGGTATACAAGTAGTATACATCTATAATCCCAGCACTCGGGAAGCTGAGGCAGGAGGATCAGGAGTTTGAGGCCAGCTACTTAGTAAGACGCTCTCTCCAGAAAAAGGAAGCCTGGGTGTTGAATGCTCCAGTTTGCCTTGCTCCCTTTGGCTCTGTTCTCTTCTCCACTCAGGCCCTTGCTCCTAGTGAGAAGTGGAGTCGTTGCAAGGAGGTGTGGGGGGAGCGGGGGGTGGAAGCCAGACTAGAGGATGGGAGCAGGCCAGAGACATGGGGGCATCTGGGGACACTGTGCTTACACTACCAGGATGGTGGTAACTTACTTTCTGATGGTCTTATTCAGGGGAGAGGTCCCTTCTTAGAAGCCAAAAGGAGAGGTGACTGCTCAGTAGAGACTGAACATGAAGAAGAGTACTCATGGACTCTTAATAGCAAGCCCCATAGATCATCTGGCCCAGCGTCCTTGTGCCTCCCTGTTGCCATAACTCTGACCTGTGGTCAGCCTCTGGGAGCTGTGCATGTCTTACTTGAAGTTTGGGCACGTCTACTACATTTTTTACTAATAGAAGCTGAGGTCTGCTGCTTCCTGCCAGGATAGCACATTAGGTATGGTTGGGTGGTAGTCTCTGCTTACCTAGTCCCTTGAGTCCCTCCTCAGATGTTGAGATTTTGATGCCTGTGATTTTGATCCTGACTACCATCCTCTAGAGTCTAGACAAAAGCAACCCTTTAGCTTATCACGCCTCAGCCTATGTAGAGTACTCCGAAATTCCAGCACACAGTCAAACTACTAGCTCTTGTGGATGATCCAGTGCTGATGGGTATAATGTGGATTTTGTAGGCACTTTGTCCTTTGGTTCACATTAAAGGACACGTCCCTTAATGCCTCATTGTTTGAGGGTTGCTAGTGATGTGGACCATTCTAACACTACCTCTGTTAGTTTCTTTCATGAGGATGCCACTATCCTTTTTGGTGGCCCTTGCCGACTTCATGTGCTCCTAAGCAGAAGTTATAATTCAGGGTCCCTGGTACAGAATGGGAACTGTACCTCCTCTGACACTCTCAGCACATGTAAGATTCTCTTTCCGCTTCAACCCATTCTTCTGAGGAGTCTCATGTTGGACTGTTCTACTCTTGTGAAACACTGAGCCACAGTGAGAAAGACCTGTCTTCTGCTGTAGAAAGCATTCCCTTCTTGCTGGGAGACATTGTCAACAAGATGTCAGCCAACCAATTTTCCTAGCATGGGTTCTATATTGGGAAAGAGGGAATTGCTGCCTCGTTCTCAGGAAAAGAGAGTGGGATTGTAGAAAAACTGTTTGAGCCTCCTCCAGTCCTAGGCCGGGTGAAGGTATTCAAAGTCGTATGCCTTTGGGTCTTTTGAAGTGTAGGGAAGGTTCTCAAAATCTCACAGATTGGCTTTATATCCGCTGCTGTACGTGGCCTTCATGTTAAGATGCCACTTCTTGCCAAGAAGGTTTCCTTGTGACAAGCTATTGGCAAGCCTTTCAGTCTCGGTTGTACTAGCCTCTGTGGCCAGAGCACACGTGGTCCCAGGCCATTCCTGGCAATTCGTTTCAGGCCACTAATTTCATTAGAAGCATTGTGAATTTGGTCTCTTCCAGAGAAGAGAACTCTGTTTCTTCAAAATCATACTGACTGAAAGCCCCCATGAAAGACATGGCCTCCTGAGGCCAGCTCTCCTGTGTGTGCAGTCTCCCTTTCCCGTGTTGCTTGGTTGGCCAGTTACACACTGTGAGTCTCCCCAGTGACCACCAGCCTCATCTGCTGGCTTCCCATAAGTAATCTCATGGCTGGAGCTTACTGATTCACTGCAAGCAGGCAGGCATGCAGGAAAGACTCAGCCTTGTCACACCAGTCTTCATGGGAAGTTAAGATAGGGACAAGAATGTTCTCATTCATTTGTCAACTTTCAATACCCACGCCACCTTTGAGAATAACGACTAGTCAGTCCAATCTCTGGCTGGAGTTTGCCTATTTGATTTTCAGGGGTTTCTCAGCCTTTCCAGACAGTTCCTGGAAGTGCTGATCCCCAGCTCCATCCCAGTCGCTAGGGGAAGAGCTATGCACATTCAAGGCTGTTGCCTCTAAAGAATCTGAAGAACAGCTCTACCTTGGAGCCGCACCTCCTGTGTCTGCCCAGCAGTGGGACATATGTTCTCACCCTGCTTCCCCTGCCTCTGCTCCAGTCCTCAGCCCCTGCGATGCAAGGATTGTGCAGTGGGGTTGCTGGCAGCTTCCACTCAGAAGTACAGGAGCAGCCTGCAGGCCTCGGAAGAGAATAGGAACCAGAGTGAAGGGCCTCTCCAAGCCATGCCCTGCGGACTCTGCTCTCTGGCCCCTCTGCAGCCTTTCCTAGCAGACAGCTCCAACCATTGCTTACATGCCTTTTCATCGGTGGGCCCTGTCCAGATCCTGCCTGAGTATAGCTGCAGCTCAGCTGCCATTCTATTCTGAAGATAGGTGCAAAGTCTCAAACAATGTAGGTTCCCTTGGCCCAGGAAGTGAGGCAGCTTTGAGGGCAGGATACTTTAAAGTCCTCTTGGCTTAAAATTCTGTAATTTATTCAAAGATGAGGACTTTTTTACACTTAGATTTCTGCTTCAAAAATTGCTTAACTTTGAATGTTCAAGATCAGTCTTGCTTTCTTCCCAAATTCAAGCTGTTTCAGATTGGCCTGTCAAGGTTGACCTCTGCTCCATGTTGGAAAGTGAGTTTGACGTTGAAAGTGATTGAATAGCGGTGTGACTGCTTTCCCTCCCCGTGCTTGGTAAAAATATTACCAACCTGCAGGGATGGAGAGTGGAGCTGCTAGGGATGGATAGAACAGTGTGTTTCAGGCTGCCCTAGGACACTGTATGCATCACAGAAAACCAGCTGCTGCTGGCAGGTCTGCTCAGCAACCTCTCCTAGATGTGGCCAGCGCTGCTTCTCGGCACCCAAGCAGCAGACGTTCTGCTTGGCACCACTAGGTTCTAGTCTTGAGCTCTGCCTTGAGCAGCAGGAGAGTGAGTGTTCCCAGGCTGCTGTTGAAGGTGCTCCTTCACAGGAGACACCATGGCCACATAGCACAGAATGGGGCCCAGCTTTAGCCAGACACCTACAGTTGGGACTTGGGTGTGAGGAAAGGGACAAACCCTGGAACTGGGTGCCTGCATGCTGTAGTGGGTAAAAGGCAGAGGAAGGTCTGGGAATGTGGAACAGGGTGGAGGTTGGAGGAGCCTGGGAGAAAGGAAGCCAGGCTTCTGCACCTGGAAGTGTGTTCTGTCTCATTGAGTTTGTCCCTTAGCTCCAGCTGAGCGAGATTTTAATCAGCTCCTCTAATGGGTATTGACACTGCTCGGAGCAGTCGACTCTGTCAGGGACAACTATTGATTGCTTGTGTTCTGATTAGATTGGAAAAATAGATCAACTTCATTATAGCCCAGAAGCTGTCATTGTCACAGCTACAAAGGAATGAAGTGGTCTCTGAGGGCTGAGGAAAATTAGTTGGACTCCTGACAAGCCAGAGAGTAGCTAAAAGTTGTACCCACATCTCCTTGAGAACTGTGGTTAAGGGTCACAAATCTCCTGGGGTGCCTTGCGACCCAGTGCCTGGATGCCCACCATGGCCAGATGGTAGAGGAGGGAATATCTAAGCCCATGGCACTGAAGCAGACTTGACAATGGGAGGTTCTCTTCGAGCCTGGGAACACACCACACACACACGCACACACCAGGCTAAGTCTGGCATTTCTTGACTAGAGTGGGAATGCAGATAGTTTATCCCAGTGTGCTGCCTCTTGCTCCCCACACACGCTCCCCAGTTTCCCAAAGCACTTCTCCCACTCCTCAGCTTATCTTCCAGGGAATCTGCCAGAACATTTTGTTATTTTCTCTCTAAATTTTCCCCTAATGTTTCCAATAAAATTTTGCTTGGGTGGCCCCTTAAGGTGTCACCAAGATGCTAATCTGGGCCTTTCCAAAATAAGCACACCCTCCTGCTCCCTTCCCCCACTCACCTTAGGCCTTGCTTTTCTACACTTGGACTTGATGGTGCCAAGGGAAGAGGTTTCCCATTAATCAGCCAAGAGTCCTGGAGGACTTTAAATGACAACAGCATGCCATTCCACCCACCATCCATGGCTGGCCCCTTCGCTGTGCTCACAGCCCTCAAAGACCAGGCTTAGCTTATAAGGGCTACACAACCCCTCTGTTTCAGGATCATGTCTGCTCATTCCATCTTTTCTGAAAGGGGTGACTGGTACCAGCTTAAGGCAGAAGTGTTTCCTCAGCACAGGCTGGACGATTTTGTTTGCATAGTGACAGCCACTCAGCCAGGCAGGAGAGAAGATCCACAAAAGGGCTGACCATGAGAAGTCAGAAGAGCCTCTGACATGCTCTTGAACCCAGAGCTGGGGATCAGAACTTGGATCCTGAACAAGGGACACTCAGGCTGGTACCAGCTTGATTCTCTCCAAAATGCATTTGTCTATGCTGTTCTCGACCCTACACTCCTGAAACCTCGAGCAGATTCTAACTTATCCTAGGATTCAGAAGACTATGTGAAAGCAATTGTAGGTAAAGGTACCAGAAGCCGGCACAGGGGAGAGGATTCTGAGAGGGTGCACCCATCCAACATGTCCACCATTCTAGTCAGCATCCTTGAGCCTTTGGCAGCTCAGCCCTCGGGGCTGGAACCTTCAAGCAGAGCCATGATCTCCCTGAAGCGGGGAGCAGTATGCTACCTTTCCCTCTGCAGGGTCAGTGGTTTTCCTCTAGGCATGTGTCCTCTGCTCCAATCTTGGTCACCACTTCAGTGCCACCCTTCACCCACGCTTAATGCACCGAATGGAACTGTTTGCCAGCTGAGCTGTGTGGATTAACTTCAGTCAACTGTAAATACACCTGGAGGAAGCTCCTGAGGGAGGGGAAGCCAGACTGGCTTTCCGACCTGAATGTATTTTTATGCAATTTTGAGTGGCCTTTTCAACCTGAGATGGATGGAGTTGTTTTACTGGTTGTTGTTATAGCATTAAGTATTCTGTGTTCAAAAGTTTGGGAATAATATCCACATCTATATGATGCCTGTAAACACAACCGTATTTATAAACGAGTAAATGAAACTGCGTTTAACTTTGTGCCATGAGATTGATAGAGCCTCCCATTCACCAGGCAGCCCCCAGCAGTCGCCACTGAGAAGTCTGTGCCATAGGCAGCCACAAGTCTGTGGTCACCACCTGCCCCACCCCAGGGAAGGGCTCTTGAAGCACCAACGTATTTTCTGGGTTGATTGGCAGGAAAAGCCTAGAATGAAGGTTGGAACAACCCTGAGAAGAAATAAGGGTTCCCAGCGCCTAAGAAGGCTTTCTTAAAGGTAAAAGGCAGAGGTGTATGGCCCACCTGGATACACCCTAACAGCTGTGCTACACAGGGAAGCTAGGCTGAGAGAGCTGGTGGTGGGGCTGGGCTCCTTCAGGCTCCAACTACCTCAGTCCTCCACTGTGTAAGGGTTCCGTGGGTCACTGGTTCAGAAGCTCCAAAACCACTGCCAAACTATGCAAGTGAAACCAACTCTGGGGTCATTAGAGGTTGAATCTGAATCCTGAGGGAAGGGCGCCTAGCTCGGGGAGTCGATTGCTACAGTCAGCTGGCAGGACTGGGGAGTGGGCAGCCAGGCTTTGGGTCCGCTTTCTGCCAAGTGGAAATCCTTGGTCACTGACTTGGGAGGGAGGGAAGATTCTTTTCCCCTGCTGTCACCCAGCTGTTTGTAGCTCAAGCAGCAAGAAGGAACAGGGATGATGTCACGGTTGAGGAGTTCAGCTCTGGCCTTGGGGCAGAATCAAAGCATGACTGACACAGGGGCCCTGGACCACATCGTTTCTTTGGGACCCCGCTGGCTGGGTATGGTCTTTAGAGCCTGTTTCATCTACTGCTCATAGGTACCAGCCTCCCTCCTGGTTTCTCCCCGAAGCAGAGCAAGGTGCCCACACTCTGTCCTGTGCAACCAGGCCACCTAGCCCATGGCCTCCAGCCCAACGGAAACACAGCCAGATCTGGACTCCAGCCAGCTCCCACAGGCACTCTACCCACCTGCCTTTACTGCTCCTGGGCCATCTGGATTTGACAAAAAACACAAAGTCTAGTATATTATGGTCCTAGACAAGTGTCACACAATATGAAGTGACAGTCTTTGGGGCTGGGAACTAAAACAGTTTAATCCTTTTCTGGTCTTGACTATATTGCCCCAGACTCTGTCCCTAAGCATTCTGAAGCCTTGCTTGCTGGCCCATGTTATCTCTGCCTCATCAAATTCAGATAACAGTCTTTGCAGTGTAAGATTGGAGACCTTGTACATTCCACTTTTAAACATCTACAGCCTGGGACCAGCAGCATCCTTATTGTCAGGGTCAGACTGCTGCTGTCCCCTAAGCCCAGGTCCTCTAGAGGGAATTTAAGGATGTAGGACAGTCCTTATCGTCCCAGGAGGGTGGACCCCATGTGACTCCGATCCACCAGAAACTCCATCTGTCCTTCTCCCAAACCCAGAAGACTCCTTCATTTTGAGCTGGAGGCCAGAGCTCCAAAAACCAGCACACCTCCCTCCCCGACCTTGCCGACCCTTGGGGGCAGCTCCCTGCAGTGGACCACTAACAATAAAAAATAGAAATGCTCCCCACCCCCAGGTTGCTTTCAGCTCTTTTCTTTAATAAGGAGACGCAGCTCATTACAAAATAACAATTTGACAAGAGATCAGACACGACAGAGTCCACATAAGGGAGTGGAGAGAGCATTGCCAAGCAGAGGGGGTATGGGGGAGGGCTACACATGTCCTTCTTAGGAAGACAGGGAGGGCTCCTGGTGGGGCCAGTGTATTCCAGGGGGAACACGGCACACTCAACTTCTGCCCCAGTTTTGAAAGTTTCTGGGCCCAAGGTTTTGAGAAAGCAAAGCAAATCCTTAGATGAGCAGGACTTAGGGCAGAATAATCAGGCTTCCAGAACTCCTGGCTGCTGAGAAAAGCTGGGGTGAAACTGAGGCCCACACACGGCTCCCGCCACCTTGCCAGACTCTGCTGCCACAGTTCCCATTTCAGTTTCTGTGAAGACCGGAGATCTCCAGTCAACCCCACCTTGTTGCTCCTGGCCTTGTCCAATACACTTGCCCAATTCTGCCTGAGGTCCCCTGGATTAGTAACATATGACTGGCTTCTGGGGAGTCCTGTGGGTGCCCAAGTCCTGTCTACCTGTACACTCACTACTTGCCATGCTTGCTCAGGCTGCCCTGGGAGCTGATGACGGTCAGAGCCTAGGGCTCCTCAGTTGTGAGTGGCCCCTTATCACCACACCTACCACCTAGCTCTCAGGGCACCCTGCTCTGTGGCACTGCCAGACAAAAGAGAGAGTGGGTGGGGAGTTTAACCACTGCGGTTCTAGGTTTTCCCCATGGGCACTCCTCCACTGCTTTCTGTGGGGCCTGACAGCTCAGGGGAAAGTAGGCGGGGCTGGCTGTGTTCATCCCAGGCTGCCACTGAGAACCCGACTAGAGGCTGGGCTGCTGACTGCTTCTGAAAACCCTGGTTGCCTCCATGCCTCGAAGAAGCTATCCAAGCCACAGAGTCACAACCACTGCCCTGCCTATAAGTCCCACCATCAGACTCGGGCCATAAAAGCCAGCCAGGGGTATCTCCTGAGACCCCACTAGAAGCCCTGGAACACCAACTGTCCTCATGACACAGGGCTAAGGGAGCAAGAGAGGGTGACGGACAGGTGAGCCCTTCACAAGTGTTCTGTGGGGAGCCAGTTAGAGGGATGGGGGCTCCTGGAAGGAGTGGAGGGCACCCTCCAGTAGGAGGCCCCTTTATGGCTTTTCAGTGTATTCAAGACAGTGGGAAGAAAGGAATCACATCACACACATGGAACACAGAAGCAACAGGACACCAGACGCCATACTAGACAGTGCACTGTGCCCCAAGGGTTAGCCCTGTAGACAGGCAGCAGACCTGCCTTCGGGGCTAGTGTCCTTCAGCATCTTCCCTGGGCAGGGCTGGCACCGGGGCCAGAACATTATCTCCCACTGTGGACATTCCCTGTAGGGGAGGTGAGGACAAAGACTTTACACAACATAAAATCAAGGAGCAGCCAGTTCTGTAAAACGGGTCTGGGGTTGGGAGATCAAAGGGACTCTCAGCATTGCCATGCGGCTATTTACAGAATTGTAGACATGCATCTTGATTAAACAAGATTCTGCTCGTATGTTTATAGATAGCATCTTCTTTTATAATATATAACTAAATGAATGGGGGGGGCAGGGGTCTGGTGAGGCTCAATGGCTTCAGAAGGTTCCTGTTTTGTTGTTACTTCAAAAATAAAGTATATTCATATATCTTCAAGTCACAGTGTCCCCTTCTCAATATTGCAGTTCAAAAAACAGGCTAAATCAAAACTATGGTAACCAGCCTCTGGCCCCTGGGACTGAAAAAAAAGGGACGAAGGAGCCAGAGGGTACTTTGCCAGACACAATACAGGATTAGCCAATTAAACTTAAATTTCACATTAAACAATGAATCACTGTTTATAGTACAGGACATCCTTATAGTTCAAAATTATTTGATTATCTGAAATTCAAGTTTAACCAAGTATCCTGTATTTGTATTTGCCAAATCTGGCAGCCATTATGGGGCTATGGGCCACCTGCTGCTACCCACTGGCTCTGAGAAAAGACCCCAAGCAGCCTGCAGTGAGGGGGGGGGGGGGTATGGGGAAAGTTTGATCTCTTCCTACCTTCAGGAAGACTGCTGCTATGCACGCCCTCAAACACAGGCAGGGTTGCGAGACCTGGGGTTCTCAAGAACTGACATGACATTAAATGAACGATGGATTCCTTCTTCTTTGCTAGCATCACCCACCCTTACGTCCAGCATGGAGGCATGTTTATAAAAGCTACCTTTACAAAGAGGCCTGTGGGAAAAAACCTCTCTCCTCCCCCACTGACTCATGGGCCAGCAAAATCACCACAAACCACTTCTTCAGAAACAAAACAACATGTTGGCTTCCAGGGAAGAAAGGCCAAGGTCTCTGGCTGGGCCTCACCCTGCTCATTCCAGGCACCTGCTTGGCTAGGAGCTCCCTAGTCCCCAGGCCTCGGCCTTTGTTTCTAAGTCTCCAAAACTGCCCAGCACTGCAGAGGCTGCTTCTCTTCTGAGAGGATCTTTCAGGGAGAACATGTGCCCCTACATCCTGAGTGAAGTGGAATTTGGGTATTCATGGTCTTAAGCTCCTTTTAAAAAACAAAACAAAAACCCCTCTAGTAAATACTGTCCTCTCTTTGGAATGAAAACTTCCATCCACAGAAATAGACAGAATCCCTCACCAGCCAGAAACATTGACTGTCTCTGCTTAGTCTTGATACCCCAGGACACTGACATCCCCAAAAATAAACCCCCATGGCAGTGAAGGTTTGGAATGCAGTGCTGGGGTTTGGGTCATATCAGCCCGCCCTTCCCAGTGCAGAAAAACTTAAGTGTCAACATGTTCCTGCCTGGTCCCTGGATCTGGATAGGTGCCATCTGCTTGGGTGGCTAGTCCAGGACCAGCCCTAAGCCTGAGGAGAACCACTCCCAGCATCCATGCTGACTCCAAACTAGAGTTAAAAGGCCCTGGCAGGCTGCCCACAGTAATGAGCTCTAGCCTGTCTCTAAGCCCAGGGACATTCAAACCACAGAGGTACCCACCATTCCTTCCCTCTGTCTGCAGCATAGTAGGACTACCGACTAAGGAAGGGCGGAGTGAGGGTTATAGGAGAGAACTCGGGGGGTTAAAGGGTGATTAGGAAGAGTAGGAGAGCACAGGAAGAACAGTGAGGTTGACGGGGGAGGTTCTGTGAATGGGGCCCATGGAATGTGGGTGAGAAGAGCCAGTGGGGCGGGACCGGGAAAGCACCAAAATTCCACAGAAAAGAATCCAGTGACATCAGATGTCCATACCAGGACCATGGTACTCTCCAGCCACCTGAACTCTCAGTGTACCTGACGGCCCAACAATTTTCTACCATGAACAGAACTCTGGTCCAGAGGACTACAGCCCATAATCCTATCAGAATTCTCCTTTCTCAGTGTTTAGCATACACACACAGACAGAAAGTATATAAAATACACAACTTCCCATGTACCAAGGACCAAAAGCAGAAGGGTCTCTAAAAGAGAGGCAGGTCAAACCTCACTTCACAGTCTCTTTCTGGTAGAAGTGTTACCTCACTCCCTACTTAAGCCCCCCAAAAAAAAAAAAAAAG
This sequence comes from Rhynchomys soricoides, assembly GCA_019843965.1. Lineage (NCBI taxonomy): Eukaryota > Metazoa > Chordata > Mammalia > Rodentia > Muridae > Rhynchomys > Rhynchomys soricoides. Next base: position 2,212,046 of record JADRCH010000079.1, on the reverse strand, counting down.
GCAAAGCAAACTCCCATAATCCCCCATTTTCACTAAAATCAAGACACAGCACCTTCTCCATGCTGGGTTCTCAAAGCCAAACTGTACAACACCATCCATCTCTGAGACCTACAAGAAGCAGAAGGGCCCAGGTGGGGCACAGCAGGAGCCCACCCCCCACCCTGCCGGCTTCATGAAGGCTGTGTATTTTCTGTGGTAAGAGAACAAGGGCCTGAGAGATTCAAGAACAAATGCCAAGACCAAGGGAAAGAGCAGCCTCTGGCTACATGGAGCCTAAGCCCCCTGCCCAGGCTGAAGGTTGGAAAGGGTACTTAGTACAAGCCTGACTAACATATATATGGCTTTTATCAATGCTGGGGACAAGTAGGGAACAGGGAAGGGAACACAAACTGAACACAGGGTGCAAACCTAGCAGGTTTTCTCCACCACCCATTTGAAATGAATGTCCTGCGTTTCCTGGCATTCAGAGAATACTCTCTAAGGAATGGAAGGATGGGGCCTCTCCACAGGTTGGCCTGGGCCACTCCAGCTACCATCACTGAGGGTCAGGAATGGGAGTTCCGAGGAGCCCTGCACTATCTAGCTTGTCACTGTCCACCCATGCTCCCCTTCCTGACAGCTCCTCCTTACCTGGACCTCAAGGAAACTAAACTCTCAAGCATCCCTCTAACAGGTCTCTGGCTCTGTACAAAGCACTTGTCTTCAGACAGTATCTTTCCACTTACACAAAAAGGGAAACAGAGGCAAAAGCAAGATGGTGCGTGAATGCAAATGAATGTGCTGCTTGTACTCTGCAGAGGGAGGAAGCACTGGCTTCCCACTGGACGAGGCAGAGATCCAGGAGCTTAATTTTAGGCTTTCTGAGTAATGGGACTTCTGTTTCTTCAAAGTTTGATGTTGTCAACAAGAGTGACATCCTGGGGCTGGCAGTCCCCGGTAGAGTTCAGCAAATCTAGTGAATAGTTTATTTCCATGAATGTCCCCAAAACCTCACTCCTGGAGGAAAGCCATGACTGACAAGAGGGGGTCTGTGATGGCATCAAGAGCTTTGGTCCTGGTTCTGAACACATCCAGTATCACATCTTGCCGCCTTTCAAATGGCCATTCGAAAGGACTGAGAGCTTTTGGCATCCGACCACTTAGGCTTTCTTCACCTTGGAGTCTCTGAAAACTTTCTCCTCTCACACAGCTTCATTGTCCGTGGCTCATTCCAGAAATGAAGAGAGAGAGTCAAAGACAGAGGCAGGTGGGGATGGATGGACACATGTATATGTACACACACACACACACACACACACACACACACACTCACACTGCTGGCCACTATGTTGCCTTCACAGTCAAGAAACAGAATGTGCTTGCCATTTTGTTGGTCCAAAACCCAGGAAAAGCAGGAAGTGCTTCAACTTTCTGACGGTAGAGGGCCCCACCTGGGGTGAGGGGAAACCGGGATAGGGCATGCAACAAGGACAGCTCCTAGGACAATAACAGAGCCAGGCTTCTCTTTCATGTCTTAGGGGACTCTCTTCACACAGCCACCAAAAGGAAGTTGGTCTTTAAAAAGAGAAAAAGGAAGGAAAAACAGGACACACCGCAAACAAATGAAGAAACCTCTAAGGTCGCGTAACTGAGGTATTGATAGCTCTGGATCTCGTCATTGTCCTCGGGGGCGTGGCCCCAGCCAGGGGGCGTGGCCCCAGCCGCTGTAGCCTACTTGTTCTTGCCCAGAAGAGCATCCACTTCTTCCTCAGGCTTGAGCGAGTGCCACTGGGCGATAGGCCTCCGAGGGTTGGCCAGCATGTCGGACCAGTGCCGAAGCTCCGTGCCCGTGGCGTTGCTGCCTACGAAGATCTTCCCGATGGCTTCATTCTTGCCCAGTTTGTCGTAGTCTAGCACGGTTACAACCACCTGAACTTTCTGCAAGGCAAGCAAAGGAAGGAAGGCCTTCAAAGAAGAAATGGGAGCCCATGACAAGTCCTCTCCTCTGTCGCTCCGAACTGCAAATGATAAGGAAGGAAAGGACTCCAGGTTTCTGGCTTCCAGTCCAACTCCAATTAAATTCCAGTGTAGAGACCACAGGATTTTTTTGTTTGGTTGGTTGGTTGGTTTTTTTGGTTTTTTGTTTTGTTTTTTTAAGCAACCTATATTTCTGCCAGCAGGTGTACTTGAACATACACAACGCTCTAGGCTGTAAGACCTTACGGAAGAGGAGTAGCCTCTAATGAGGTCAATGGACACATAATAAAAAACCATTCAAGTATTGGACGTAATAGACACACAAGTGTTCCTTGAATACAAATGACTTTTTAAAAATACATATTCTCGCCTCTAACAGTCTATACTGTAAATGGTATAGATATACAAAAATACATAACTTTTTAAAATTAGTTCATGTTCAGACAACGGAGACCCTTCAAAGGAGTCCTCTACAGGGTCCTACCTCAGCACTGTCAGATCCAGATCCTTCCCCACTGGAATGTACCCTGCCCATGGCTGAGTCCCCATACTTGTCTGATTAGCTCAAAGACCAAGAACCCAAGGCCCTTGAGGCTTAAGCACCTACCTGGATCTGCTCAAATGGGATCTCAAAGCTGAAGGACTCGTTGAAGTAGGGGTTCAGGGTCTTCTTCTTCACTGTCGTCTTCTTCTTCTTGAGTCTCTTGCCATTCTGCATCAGGTGGATCTTCACATAGGGATCTGCAGAGAGAGACCCAACCCAAGAGATGCCTCAGCCCCGACAACCCTCCTAGTGTTCCCAGGTCTCCACTTTGCTGGAACCAGGCCCCTGGGAAGCTCAGAGGAGGGACAGGAAGTCCCAGAAGCATGGGGGTCATCTGGGTCATAGATAGGAAAGGCTATCTCTAACCATTCAGTTATAGGCTCCTAGTGCACAAAGTCGGGGAACTTCTGAGTTAAGAAAGATCTTGTAAGGAAGGGTGGGAACTAACTGGTCAGGTGCCTGGGCTAGGAGGTGACTGAAAGGCAAGAATGGCAAAGCACACTTCTGCCAAGTCCCGACCCTGCCTTCCTAACCTGGCCAATGAAAATCTAAGGATACACGTGGGAAATGATCAGCCCAAGGTCACAAGTTTGGTGAGTGACCGGGCCAAAGCCCAGCTATAAAGCTCATTGTCTGAGGAGGCTCAGCAGAGGTGGTAAGCTTTACCATTAGCATCCTGTGGCATCCTGTGGCACAGGCTAGCCTTATGCCAGATTTACTGTCAGATAAATATGAAACCAACAGCATCTGCTTCCTGAACAGAATTGTCAGAGTCTGCAGCCTCTTCTGGAAAAATATTCCCTACTCAGGTTGCACGGCAGAAAGACTGAGTTAAGCACTGCCCTAACTTCTGACGCTTCCTGAGAAAAGTTCTGTGTTGTCAGCTCATTTGGAGAATGAAATTCTTCTACCTTCTCCTCTGTGGCCCACAGAGCATGGCCAGAGGGTTATTTATAGGAAGACACTCAGATGTGGACATGCCGCTGGGAAGGGCTGGAGAGCCTGTGACTGGAATCAGGTAAGACTTTCTATTTTGCCCTGGGGACCCAGAGCCGTGACTGGCTCACTGCTGCCACACACTGGCTCCCAGTGGTTCTGCATCACCTGAAAGGCCCCCTACATCCATCTTCTTCAGGTTCTTGGCCTCCAGGATACAGACTGTGAGCTTCCCAGCAGTGGGCACATAGCGCAAGGAGGTACAGATGTCACCCAGCTTCTCTGGCTGTTCAGGGAAAGAAGCAGGATTTAGGTCACTTCAGCTATCCCAGTGGCCTCTAGTGTGGCTGACCCCATCTGGCCCAGACTGGCAAAGCAGTGATTTCTGCCTAGTCATCAGTTCCCACATCTGTAGCAGAGGTGGTCTTCAGCTTCCAACGTCAGTACTTCACAATGCAGTTTGCAGCCATGGCCTGGGAAAACTAACATTCAAGAAGGCAGAGGACAGGCTATAGTGGAGGGACCTGGCAGACCTGGAGGATGTACGATCTGCTCAGATTCTCACCACGCTGAGTGAAAGGGGCACAAGAAGCAGGTGCTGGGTGGCCAAGTGGTTAGGAAGCTTCTTCCCTGATCCTTGCAGGGTGATACGGTTCTCAGAGCACTTCCCTTTCCATTTATTCTGTCACTTAAACCTTTTGCATGACAAGGCAAGGACACTTTGTAACCAACAAGAAATCCAGGTTGCCAGGGAGACCTGTTCTTCAGAGTCAGACAGCAACATAGTGCTGGGCAGGAGAGGTCTCAGGACTCCTGACCTCTGCCGGCCCCCAATTTCTCAAGGATGGGGCTGCCAAGGTAAGGATAAGACCAACCAGCCATGCCCTCCTTCAGGTATGCACATTCATCTCTGATGACAGACAAAGCCCCATCTACAGAAGGAGGCCAAGTGCCTCCATTGAGTACCGCACAGGCTGAAACAGGTCGCCGGTGCTGGCAAAATATCTGGGAAGGGAGTTCTGGCACACAGCAAATGAGGGGTTGATTGCTGTGGCTATTAGACACGCCAAACACTGAGAATCCTATCGAATCAAGGCTGGCTTTTCTGGTGGGTAAGCTGAGGCAAAGAGCCTGGTCAGTAGGACCTTAAAGGGGGAAAATATGACAATGGTGTCCTTATCTCATAGCTTGCTTGACAGACACCAGGCACTGTGCAAGGTACTTCATATGGGCAGTTAATTCCCAGATGGAACCATCTGAAGGAAAGCACCAAAGCCTCAGGTTAATTAGTGTCCCCTGGATCATCAGCTAGGCAGTGGGGAGCTGGACTCTTCACCAGCAGACCTGACTCAAGTCACCGCTCTCCCTATTACACATGTCGGAGCAAGCCTCAGCCAACAGTGAGAAGCCTGGTCTCTCCGTTCTTACCTCTTCCTTCTCCCCACCTTGCAGGTCTCTCCATTCCTCGATGGGCTGGCCAAGGTCCACCGTGTTCATGGGCACTTTCACTTCCCCAATAATGTCATGCTTAGAGAAGCGGTCAAAGTCATAGATAGCCATCACTAGGGTTTTGCCTCCTAACTCCTGGTATGGAACCTATGGAGAACAGATGGGGTCAAAGTAGCTTTGTCACTTCCAGGAGATGTTACGGGAAGATCCCAGGGCATGGGCCTATGTTGTTCACAGGGTACCAGGCAGACTGAAAGAACCAACATGTGAGATGAGAGAGGGGTTACTACAGCCTGCTACTGTGCTATACTGAGCATACCCCAGGACTCCAGCCATGGCTGAGGACCAGGGCAAGGTGTGCAGAACCCGAGGGCAGAAGGAGCCAGAGTCATCGGGTTTCATCACCTTGAAAGTGAAAGTCTCGTTGAAGGCTGGGTTCAGTGTCTTCCGGTGCACCTTGGTCTCATATTTCTTCTTCTTGTCTGGGAGGAGGAAGACTTTGACGTAAGGGTCTGACGTGCCGCCCATGTCCAGGGCAGGGAGTTCAGCTGCCTGCAGGACGCCCACTGTGAGCTGTGGAGAAAGGACATGTGTCTAAACCTCTGGACTGCTACAGCATCAGATCTAGTCCCAGACCGGGCTCCTGTCAACACCCCACTCTCACCTCAAGTGGGAATCTTGGGAGTGGGGCCAGGCTAAGCTCAGCCAGTAAGTCAATAGCAGAGTTTATCTAAGACTTTCCCCAGCAGAGGCTTATGGTGAAAGCCAGGGTCAAGGGTTAAAGATGTATATGCCCTGTGGCTTCCAACTGTCCCGCTCAACAGAAAGACACACAGGCCTACATGTCTCTAGGGTAACCGCTTCCACCCACACCCTATCCCCATTGCTCAGCCCCACACACCTGGTTGGCCTGGAAATCATAGTCCAGAGAAAACTGCAATTTGCCCAGGTTCTCTGGCTCTTTCTCCTCCTCGCCTTCACCTTCTCCTTCAGTCAGGCCTGTCTCTGCATCGTCATCATCCTAGGAGAGCTGCAGGCAGGGAGAAAGTTTAAAAGAGAAGGTAGAACAGCCCTTCACAAAGACAGCAGAAGCAGCCCCAAAGCATGACTCGGAGCACTTCCAGGGGATGCCATGGGAAGATCCGTGGGCTTGGGCCTGTGTTGCCTTAGGGTACAAGGCAGGCAACAGAAACCAACTGTGAAGTAGGAGAGTGGCCTGTGCAGGGCTCAGCTCCCCCACAGCTCACAGGACCCCCAGGCAGACCACAGCCCCACACTTGGAAGACATAAGTCTGGCTTGGGCAAGAATCTTTCCCCCCTGTGGGGTCAGGCACCACACCACAGGTCAAACAGCTTCTAGAGGCAGCGAGCTCACTTCCCTTGTAAAACCCTCTCAGTCCTTTGCCCAGCTCAGATTTACCCAACTTGGATGAGACATACCAGGATTGCAGTCCAGTCAGGAACAGGGCGAGTCCAGAGAGGCAGAAAGAGAAGGAAGTGGTGTAAGAGAAAATCCTCCCACTCACATGAGCCCTGAAGTCATGGCTACCTGGTGAGATCAGGCTGGGCTGCATACACACATGCTTGCACACACACACATGTATATACACAGGAACACACATGCATGCACATACACATGCATACATGCATATACATACTAACACACATGCATGCATACACACCATCCATGTGCACACACATGCACACACACATACACATGTATAGACACAGGAACACACATGGATGCACATACACAAGCATATGCATATACATACTAACACATGGGCAAGCATGCACGCCATCCATGTGCACATGCGTGCACACACACACATATATATACACAGGAACACACATGCATGCACATACACATGCATACATACATATACATACTAGCACACATGCAAGCATACACATCATCCATGTGCACATGTGTACACACACACACACACACACACTGTGTGAGCTTAGAGGCCCAATAGGCACACAGGCATATGAGCATTCAAAGGCCATCAGGACCCTTGGCTGCTTTTTGGGCTTAGTCCCTTCTTCCAGCCTTCAGTATGATGCCTTGAGAAAAGACTTCTCCCAGTCATTCCCCAAACAGCAAACAGACGACAGTGAAGCACCAGACTAAACTTAGAGGAGGCACCGATTTGCCAAGGGATCTGCCGAAACCAACACCAACAGGCTGGGGTTGATACATCACCATCTGATAGTAATGGATACCACATAATCCTGTCCGGGTGCCTTTGAACCTGCCCTTAACTCATCTGAGCCCCAATCCCACCCAGCTAGATGTATCTGCCCTTCAGTCTCTCCTGGCAGGAAAATTCAGTGTTACCCAACAGTGTCTTCCTGATGATCATCATGGGTGTCTAGCACTCTGTTCCAGTGGCCTCCTTGGGAGTTTCTACATTGTTCCCTTCTTTTGCCTTTTCAAGGCTGAGTGCATGTTGACATGTGAGTAAGCCCCCCTCCAGCTTGGGGTAGATAACCTGATAACACAGGTGCAGCCAGTGGGGCCCCGTGTAGAGCAGCCCCTGCTTAGAGGGCGGGGCCCTGTGTAGAGCATGCAGAGGGGAACAGCTCATACCAAGGAGGCAGCGGTTTAACAGTAGAAGCCCAGAAGCCTTGGCCTCACCTTTCAGGACTGGGAAATCTGGGCATCTCCCCTCTCAGCCCAGCCCCTCCCCAGTGTCCTACCTGGCCCCCTTTCATGTCCTTCATGTTCATGGCATTCTTCATGCCTTTGCCCTTCTCCTTCTTGTTCTTCTTCTTCTTGCAGCAGCACTTCTTACAGATGCAGAAGCAGCAGGTGAGCAGCAGGAGGCCGGCAACCACGGCCATGGCGATCAGAGCCCAGGGGGGCACTGCCGACACAGAGAGCCCAAGCATAAACAGTTTGAGCCTCACCAGCCCTCATCCCAAGCATGAGCATGTGTGGGCTGGGACTGTGACTCCCCCATCCTCCTGCCCCATGTATGTATGAATGTGTATGTATATGTATTTGTGTACACCTTGCTCTTTGCTGCCCTCTTGTGGACACAGCCTGCTGAGTTAGCAGCCAGCAGTGTATGTGGAAGAAGAGAAGTTCAGGATGTTGCTGGGGTTTTCTGGTTCTTTAATCTAATTCATCCTCATCATAGCCAAGGGAAGAAAGATCCCTGTGGACCCTGGCCTTGGGACAGTCCTCAGAGATAGGCTTCCTGAGCTCTAGTTCTCCCAGAAGGCTGGCCTTGTTAGCTAGAGGGGCTGGAGAATGCCTACCCCACTCCCTATGATGCTTAAAGCCCTGACTCCCACCAGTGTGGCTGACCCTGCAAAGCGGACCCTGGTTCCACACAGAGAGCCTTTTCTGGGAGTTCAGAAAGCCTCATTTTCCACACTCCAAAGTAAAGCAGTTTCTAAATGCTGCTGAAACTCTGGATAATATAGTATATTTCCCCTTTTATCTTCATCTTTTGATGGGGGTTTTAAAATTGTATTTAAAGTTGAACTTGTCCCCTGTAGCTTGGGACATGTAACATAAACTCCCTTGGTCTCTTTGTTAATTCTGGATCATATTCCCAGCCCATGCCTCTGGGGGAAAAATCCAAACTAAGACCCAAAGAAGGAAGCCCACAAATCCCAGCCCAGTGGACCCATCATAGATTTCCCAGGCTAGCCCAGTAACCCTCCTAACCACAGGGCCACTCACAGGGGATCTTGTTGATCTCGTTGAAGAATTTCTCCTTCAGCTTGGCAAACATGTCTTCTTGGCTCTCTCCGGGTCCTGTGCTCTCTGTAGAGTTGTCGGGAGGTGCAGCAGGAGCAAGAGGCATTGTGGCAGTGGTAGTGGCCGGGGCCACAATGGGCTCCTGGTTCCTCTTAAAGATGTTTCTCATGGTGGCAGAGAAGATAGCTGGAGGTGAGAGGAAGAAAACAGGGTAAATATCCCAGAAGCTCTGCACAAAAGACCAGCAACCATTTCCAAGCTAAAGCCTAAGGATGCTGCTCCCTCTGTGGTGCAAAGGTGCTGAGCATACATAGTCACAATGTGCCTCAGTAAGGTGGTGCAGACCCGCTCAGGGCTGTGACAGGTACCCATTGTGTGTGAGCTACTAAATCCAAACAATTTGAGGCTCTTTTGTTGTTCTTGTCTGTTTTGTTTACATTCTTCCCACTTAACAGCTGGGGAAACCAGCTCTGAGATTAAACCGTCCTGAGGCCCTCAGCTGCCAGTGAGAACCAAGCCTGACAGAACCTGCCTGGCTCCGAAGCCTAGGCTGCTTTCTGTGTCGTTCACATATACCTTCCTTGCTCTAGGAAGGAGCAAAGCTCTCACTGAGGTCCACCTCTCTGCTCTCTGACTTCTACAGAATGGCTCAACCAGCACCATGACACAGGATGCTCCCAGTTCCTTCCCTTTCTGTACTGGCCTCCAGCCCTTGCTCTGGATCATTTCAGATCCACATCTCTAGCCCTGCTCCTCCCAACAGCCCTAGAGCAAAGAGGTGGCATTCACTGAAGTTGGGAAAACAGAGGAGACACATGCACATTCCTAAGATACACAGTCTTGACATCTGGCTTGATTGCTTTTCCTGTTTGCCATTATGACCTGCCCTTCCCTACTGTCTGATGGGCAGCTGGACACCACTCATCAGCCATTAGATTATTTTATATTTTATTTATTTATATATTCAATGTATATGAGTATACTGTCACTGTCTTCAGACACACCAGAAGAAGGCACCAGATCCCATTACAGATGGTTGTGAGCCACCATGTGGTTGCTGGGAATTGAACTCAGGACCTCTGGAAGAGCAGTCAGTGCTCTTAACCTGTAAGCCATATCTCCAGCCCTGATTATTTTCTTTAGGAAAATATCTATTGAAATCCTTTACTAATTTTAAAAAAAAATAATTTTATTTTTATTGGGCAGGGCACATGTGTGCCACTGTGTAACTGTGGAGATCAGAGGACAACTTGAGGAATCTATTCTTCCCTTTTTAATATTTGTCTTTTTATTGTTGAATCATGTCCATTACAGATTCATTTCAGCTTCCTATCAGATAGGGAGTTGTGGTCTAGCAGGTTGCATTCCCTACCCATACTGTTGCAAGAGACAGCGACAGTGTCTCTAGCCCACCAAGAACAAGGGGAATGTCAAACACATGATTTACAAAACTATTTAAACGTAGGGTTGTCTAATTTTTTTGTGATGATATAAAAGTCTTTAATCTTGACGAAGTCTATTTTTTTGATTGCTTGATTTCAGTGGTGTGGCTAAGAGCTAATGTCACCAAGATTTATCTTAGATTTTCAGTTATAAATTTAGCTCTTGCATTAAGGTCTACATCACTTTGGGTGGTGTGTATTTGTGCTGTGGAAGGAAGGGGTCATGTGACTGTCCATATGACACAGCAAGCAGCATTCTTCCGGCCACATGTAACAAACAGCAGAGCATGCTTGAGAAATGCCCATAAAACACCAATATTGGAAGAGCAGGCACTAGGTAAATGCCCTAAACACACAACACTGGACTTTGAGCCTCTGTCCTCCCAAATCACTAGCCTGCTTCCGCCTTTAGTGGGGCCTTTTTCCTCTCTTAATGAACTGGCTCCATTTCTATTTCTATGTGTCCCTTGTCTAATTTATTGTTCTGGGACACAAAATCCTGGAAGTCTCAGCAGGTGAGCCCTGGACTCAGATCTGTATCTGAATCAGCTGGCAAGCCAGACAGGAGGTAAGATAGGCACTGTTTCTTTCTTTCTTTCTTCCTTCCTTCCTTCTTTGCCCAGAGTACTCGGAAGTGGGCAAGTTGCCACAGATAATTAGCCTGTGGGGTGCCTCTCCCTTCCTGTCTTTTTTCCCATAGCCCATACGGCCAAGGGCCAATGGTGTGCCTGGTCCTCCCCTCTCACCCTCCTGGGATGTACATTGAAGCAATGACACACACACTGATTGTCGACTGTATAGTAGAGCAGTATTTCAGAATGGCTGAATCTGGGAAATTCATGGAGTTGACCTCTGACCACATGGTCACTGATCACATGGGTGACCAAATAGGGGACAGCCATCACTTTCCTGTGCTGTTGACAGTCACTCAGTCTCTTCAATTCCTCCTTCCACCTTCCCCAGCACCCACCAAGATGACAGGAACGGCAGGCAGGGCTCTGGACAGGGTGCTGTGATGGCTCTTGCCCAGCCTCTTATCCCACAGACATAGTTCCCCCAGAGTTCTGATCCGACTCTGTCTATCTCCCTTAGGGTCCTAAAGCCAGCTGGCTTCACATGCTGACCCCTAGGGAACTCTTAGTTAACTCTGCCTGCCCACCTCACTACATCAATGCCTTGTTTATTTTCTTCTGCATTCAATCCCTCCATGTTCTGCAGATTATCCCCAAGAATACTGAGATAATTCCCCAGGTGACAAGACAGTCTTCAGAATATGAGGTCCAAAGGAGGTGGGGAGAGCTACCTACCCATTTGCACTTTTAACCTCAGTGGCAATTTAAAACTAATTTAAAAAAAAAAAAAATCCAAAGCCATTCCTAAAACTCAGAGTCTTCTCTGAGAGAGCTTGAGAATTTTGTTGGTTGCTCCCCACTCCTTGAGAGAATTATCTTAATTCACCAAGAGAAAAGAAATCACTCCCCAGGTGTTACAGCAGGGACTGGACCACAGGACTCAGTTCTGAGAGAGACAGTGTAAGCATAGGCTCACTGACTGGGGAGCAGGTAAGTGTAGACGAGCTGATAGATCCAAACCAGAGCTTCTGCTCCTTCTGTGGCTACTCTCAGACCTGCCTTGGGATGCCTGGGCAACAAGTGATGGAAGAGAGCTCTCAGATGTCCTTAAGGCCTTGGAGTGGACCTGAGGAATGCCTCCCTCCAGAGGCCCCAACAATTGTCTCTTCACCTAACTCTGTCCCTTGGACCCTGTGCGACTGTTCAGCCTCATGTATCAGGATAAGGTTTATCCTGAAAACATGAAGGGAAAGGAACCGGTTTTTTTCCTGTAATCTTCTCTGGCCTCAGTACAAGCTGGGTGATGGGGAAATTCAGACAGATAGGAAATTAAACGATACCATCACCCTGTAGCTGGACAGGTGTGGTAAGAACAGACAGAAAGGATTCGAAGCCTCTCTTGGATCTCTATGAGCATAGGGGGAGATACAAAGAGAAAAGGCAACCGCCCACGGCCTGCATATGTCCCGCTAGCGTCCAAACCCCACTTCTAAAACAAAAAGCAGGCAACAGGACTCAGGTCACACGTTCTGTTCCACTCTGCAGAGCTCCAGGCTGCCTCCACAGCCTCTTATTCAGTCCATCTTACCTGAAAAGGAGGGAGGAGGACTGTGGGACACAGCAGAGGGAGGAGGACTGTGGGACACAGCAGAGGGAGGAGGACTGTGGGACACAGCACAGTTACTGTCCTCCATCCCTCCTGTGGGATGGATGGACATCCCACCCCTCTCCCCTTAGGGAAGGGTCTGGACACTGCATGGTTAGAGTCCGTGCTCCTTCTGTAGTGGTGGAACTTCAGCCTTAGGGAAGAAGTTGGCGTGTTCTCTAAATGCTCCCAGAACATGACTAGCAACCAGCACACACAAATTGCTGTCCCTCAGTCTGTATTCTAGTTTGTCTCTCACCTCTAGAGACAAACTAGTGGGGGCTTCAAAGACTCTTGCCTTCCTCCTCTTGCTCTCCCAGGGCACAACCGTGTTCCCCATGCCAGGCCTATCATATGTGGTTGTCTCTAGAGCCCCTCCCCCCAATCCAACTGGGGACAAAGCCTGTAGCTGTGCCAGGTTTTTTTCGTTTTTCTTTAATGTGCACTGAATTTCTGTTCTATTTTCAGGGTTTTTTTTTTTTTTTTTTTTTTTTTTTTACTATTTTAAAACTGTGTGTGCCTGTGTATAAATATGAGTATCTGTGGGGCGTGTTAAAAGGCCTAATAGAGGAACCCCACCTTAAAAAGTAGGCATTCTCAACTTCTTAAAATGTATTAGTGGTGCTAGAGAGATGGCTCAGAGGTTAAGAGCACTGACTGCTCTTCTGAAGGTCCTGAGTTCAATTCCCAGCAACCACACAGTGACTCACATCTGTGATGGGATCCGATGCCCTCTTCTGGTGTGTCTGAAGACAGTGACAGTGTACTCACATACACAAAATAAATAAATCTTTAAAAGAGATGTATTAGCATGGTGTCCTCGGGTCAGCTGAACATAAGGCTTTTTAAAATGTAGCATGTGTCTGTCTGTCTGTCTGTCTATCTGATGGGGTTACTCACATATCACAGTGCCCATGTGGAGGTCAGAGGACAAATTGAAACACTCACGTCTCTCTTTCTACTGTGTGTGTTCCAGGGATCAACCCAGGTCATCAGGCTTGACCGCAAGTCCCGCTGTCCCCTGACAGATCTAACCAGCTGCTCATAAGACTTGAAAATGCTCCTTGCTGATATAAAATAATATCTACTAGTGTCATAAGGTAAAAAGCTCCATGAAATTCTACATTGGATACATAGATTCCTTCAAAAATGGGTAAAATGTTTACCAAAGACTTTACATTAAATTTCCTTTGCACAATGAATATTATAGGCAGTGCAATCCAAACCAGCAGTCAATTAAAATCTGGGTATGCTCACTTCAAATGCAATAAAAATGGCTATTATTAAATCTTAAAGTAATACTAATACCTACAATTTAAGGTACATCTTAACTTACTTTTATGACATTAAAATATAAAAGATATTGTCTGTTCACCCGTGTTCTCCCCTTTCTGAAATCAGGCTGTTCAAGGCTCTTGTCTTGTTCAATAATAATAATAATTATTATTGTTATTATTTCAGAACCTAGCATTTGTGCTTGCTCACGCTGCTTAAACCCCATGACCAATCATGTTAGGCTCTGTACCTTTAAAACTACGGCCTTCTATTTTACTTATAGCGAAAATCATTTCTCTAAAAGTCTAGATTTGGGGTTAAGGATTGCTTATGCTATACAAAATGACCTGGTTAACTTAGACCTATAGTTGTCAAAAGTTACAAAGTCTTTGGCATTTTAAAAGTCTGTCTTGTGTTCATACGTGTAGATGTAAGCTGTTGACATGTGCTAGTGTCTTTATATTGTTCATGTGGTCCATAAACCATGTTGGCCCGAATTCCTTTTAGTTTATAATGTAGCTAAGGTTGTAAAATAAAAAGCAGAGGGTATATTTAATTAAACAGTCTCAATCCGGTATAATTTAGTTGACATTAGTCACCATTCTGAAGTCTCTATTGTCTGAGTGAATAACCTGACTTTCAGAATTACAAGGACACAGGATCCAGGGCACAGCCCTCTTCAAGGACGGGGCTCTGTAGGCTCTGCTAGTCCTGCAAGCCCAAACTGGAACGATGGATTATGTCTGTGCTGTCAGCTTTCCCTGAGTAATGTTCATCTGCAGAAGTACACACGTAGACCCCAGAAAAGGGGCAGACACTAAACAAAAGCAAAGGAAGCCAGAATTGTACCCTGATTTGTAGCTTCATGAGCCCAAAGAAATGATTTTTTTTTAAACAAATGCAGTTTCTAAATACTTAAATCTTTAACAAATTGGTTCATTTAAATTTGTTGGTTAAAAAAAAAAAATACATGTATTATCTCCAGGCTGCTATAAATGTTTTGCCTTTATTTCAGATATAGCTTTCTGGGTTTCATTAAAATACAAAGTAGTTTCATTAAAAATGTTTTCTAAATTTTGTAAAGAAAAATAAAAGAAACAAACAAAAAACTAAAAAGGAGATACACAGGGGAAAGTGAGTCACCTAAAACCTAGGATGTGTGACAGATCTTTAGAAATCCACTACTTGGTAAGCTTATTTTAAAATATAGCTTTTTAAAAAAGGATTTTGAGCACAGATACCCTCTCTATATAGGTGGACAGTGCTTTCCCCCAAAGACATGGCTATTTAATGAAAATCTTGGTGCCAAGTGTGGGATGTCTCCCTAAGTATTGTTGGTCAGGAAGGTCTCAGAGGACCTCAAAAGACTACACTATAACCACTGTTCTTGGTTGTCTACCAGACCTAGATAGTAGGGATCTAACATGCCTTTGTTTCAGGACAGAGAAATCAAGCTAGGGGCCACCTAAAAAATTCCTAATAGCTAGTGTGGTGGCTTGAATGAGCATGGACCCTATAGGCTATATGTTTAAATGCTTGGTCCCTTGTGGTGGAACTGTTTGGGAAGGATTAGGAGGCGTGGCCTTGTTGAAGGAAGTGTGTCGCGGGGGGGGGGGGGGCTTGAGGTTTCAAAGCTCATGCCATTCCCAGTTAGCTCTCTCTGACTCCTAGCTGGGTCTTGAAACATGAACGTCTTAGCCACTGCTCCGGCACCATGCCTGCCTGCCTACTGTTATGGTTCCCACCATGATGGTCATGGACTCTAACCCTCCAAAACTGCAAGCCCCAATAAACTTTTTCTACTATATGTTTCTTGCTCATGGTGTCATACCACTGCAATAGAAAAGTAAGTTAGACAGCTAGCTTTCATAGTGCCACAATGTGCGGTGCCACTGGGGGAGAAAAGCCAGCAATGGTATTACCAAGCCATGAGCACTGCATGCTACAACACTGACTTTCCAGGCAGAATGTGCCCAATGCTGTAATAGAGGCATGATGGTTACATGGGTAACCAACCAATTTTGGATTGGATTTGAGGTCTACTCCACAGGAGAAAATTCATACCTGGTTCTACAAAGCAGGTCAAAAGCCTGTAAGTATGAAGGGTATAGGCCCTAGAGGGAACCCTATTACTATTGTCTTGCTTTATGGACATATTATCAGACCATTTTCTAAGTATTTACATTTACTCACTAGATTAGTGCTGCCCCCAACCTTGGCCAGAGAAGCTGCTTTCTGTAGCGGTCAATGCGGAGACAACAGGTACACATATTGAAAATAAGTTGACTACTAAGTGATCAGCTCTAAACAGGACACCTATATCAAACATGCCCACTCCCACCCAAGGCTCAGGGAGTATCTCATCTTGGAAGAGGAAGAAAGAAAGAAAGAAAGAAAGAAAGAAAGAAAGAAAGAAAGGAAGGAAGAAAGAGAAAGAAAGAGCGAGCAGGACAGGGAGAAAGAAGTACTGTGAAATTCTGTCTTGGACATGAGCAGGGGGTTCACAAAGGCTGTCCTATGTGGGTGCTGCAAACTGAACTCAAGGCCTCCGCAAGAGCAGTATGCACTCTTAAACTCTAAGCCATCTCTCCAGCCCCTTGTGCACCACCCCTGCTGGTGTGATCTCCTGAGAACGCACAGTAGACATGGTGACCTGCACAAGATTGAGCCAACAAAATCCGTCAATATTCCAATGGGCAACATTAATGGGCTCAGTGGGGTCACAATAAAAAAAAGTGGAAAGGGTATGAAGTGGGGAGGGGTCCCCCAGAGAGTGTGAAGGGTAGCTGAGGGTTGATATGACCAAGATACACTGTTTACATGTATGAAATTGTCAAAGAAAGAAAGGCATTCTGTCAATAGCAAAAAAAGATTATGTGTGTGTGTGTATTATAAATATAAAATATTTTTAATGAAGGTTAATGAAAATAAAATGTCTTATATGAGAGGGGATTTTGTATGGAGATTCTGTCCAAAAGCAAAGGAGTATCAGAAATAAAAGCAGAGAGAGATTAGGATACAACCAAAGAGTTAATGTCACAGAGATAATGTCACAGAGAGCTTTATGGAACTTAAAACTTAAAAACAGCATGGGTTTACAGAAACTTGTCTAAAGAACCAAGATTTAATCTTTATTAAGGTAACTGAGTTTGGTTTCTAATCAGGATAAAAAGCCTTTACAGAGTCAGGGCTTATTTTTAAATGCCCCTGTCAAGCTTTATCAACGTGTCACACAAAAGCTAAGTTTTAAACCCCATTTCTTCTTTCCCACTGCTGTCATGAGCTGGGTGTTCAAAACCACCCTCGATGGACAAAGCCAATGAGAACTTACGGACCAAAAGGGCAGCCAACATTTATTCCCCAGTCAACTAGGTCTCAGAGGATGACAGGACAACCCAGAAAGGACCCTGCATCTCTAGTTAGTCACACACCAGGGTCTCTCAATCAGAGAGACCTGGAGACTCCAGAGGTTGAACTCATCAGGGTTTATTCTACAAAGAGAAAGCTCAGCACAGAGGAAAAAGTCCTTAATGCTTCCAAGAAAAGCTACTTGGTCAGGAAGACTCTGACCCATCCCAGGAGATCACACCAGTGGGATGGGGCACAGGGGGCTGGAGAGATGGCTCAGTGCTTAAAAATGCATACTGCTCCTGCAGAGGCCCTGAGTTCAGTTCCCAGCACCCACATAGGACAGCTTACAACTGCCTATAACTCCAGCTCCAGGGGATCCGACACCCTCCTCTGACCTCCATGGGCACCTGCACAAACCCACACACAGACACATGTACATAATTAAAAATAAATCTTTTTTAAAAAAAAAAAATCCACCACCACCTAAAGGAGCCATGGGGCTCTCACCAAGTCCTTAAGAGTAACTTCTAAGGGAGTCTCAACTGACCTTATCAGTAACTGGAAAATAACTAATGTGGGTCACCTTGCATGGACTTAAACACCCAGCAGGAAAACATAGCCAAAGAATAAAACAATTGGTAGTTATATACACACACAAAAGCTCCATTAAACTTAAATTTAAACCTTACAATGGGGACAGTGACTGGGACCTTACAGACCTTCACGTTAAACCTTCAGTATCGGCTGGCGAGATGATCCCATACATAGAAGTGTCTGCTGCCAAGTGTAAGGATCTGAGTTCAATCCCCAGAACCCATGTGTTGGAAGGAAAGAATCACATATACACTGGGGCATGCACATGCCCACACACATACACATACCACATAAATAGTTCAAGATAATAAACATTCAAGGCCTGAGTATGGGCTGCTGTCCTGTGCTTGGACAGTCAGCTGTCACACGGAGGGAGATTCATTCCTAACCTTAAAGCTGTATCCTACCTTTAGGATTCGGCTTCTCCATTGTCTTCCTTTTGGTACGGTCAGTACTCAGTGGTTACAACTATTCTGTCATTGGGTTTCTTCTAGCATAATCTTTTTGGCATCTTGCTATATTTTTATTTTATCATATTTTATTTTTATGTGTATAGGTGGTTTTTTGACTGCATCTATGCTTATGCACCACTTGAATGCCTCTACATTCATAGAGGCCAGAAGAGGAAATCAGATCACCTTGAAGTAGAGTTACAAATGGTTAAGACCAACCATGTGTATGCTGGGAATTGAACCCCAGTTCTCCACGAGGGTAGTCAGTGCTCCTAGCAGCTGAGCTATATCTCTAGCCTCTCTTGCTAGATTCTTTTTTTCCCACTTATTGAAAATAGATTCTTATCTCATATATAACATATTCAGATTACAGTTTCCCTTCGTCCACTCCTCCCAGTCCCTCCCAGTCCCTCCCAGTCCCTCTCTCTAGATCCACTCCCTTTCTGTGTCTCACTAGAACCTATCAGGCCTCTGAGAGATAACAAAACACAACAAAAGAAAACCCACTAAGGTAAAAGAAAACCAACACATCAAAGTTGGACAAGAAAAACCGACAGAAGGAAGAGAGCCCAAGAGAAGGCACAGGGATCAGAGACCCATTCATTTACCCTAAGGGCTTCCATAAAAACAGGAAACTAAAATCCATAGCATATGCAAAGGACCTGGGGCAGATCCACGCCCTGTGCTCGCCGCTCCCGTCTCTGTGAGTTCATATGAGCTTTGCTCAGCTGATTTAGAGTTCTAGTGTCCTGCTGTCCTTCATCCTCTCTGACTCCTAGACGGACTTTCTGCCTCCTCATCCCCCTCAACAGGGAACTCTGCACATTACCAAAAAAGAAAAGAAAAGAAAGGGAAGGAGAGGAGAAGGGAGGGAGGGAGGGAGGGAGGGAGGGAGGGAGGGAGGCAGGCAGGCAGAAAGGAAGGAAGGAAGGAAGGAAGGAAGGGAAAAGAAGAAAAGAAAAAAGAAAAGGAAAGGTATATACCAACCCAGCCACAAAACCTTTGATCTGCAATGCTGTCCTGCTTGCAAAATATGCCTGGTAGTACAAAGCTTGTGGAAGTAACCAATCAGTGTCTGAGGCACACTCCACAAGATCTAACCCGTACGAACACTGCTTGGACGACCAAGAACCAGAGAATATAGTCCAGAGACACTGGGTCAAACCAAATGCTACTTGGTCTTTTTAAAAAGTAGTAATAAGAGGCTGGAGAGATGGCTCAATGGTTAAGAGCACTGACTACTCTTCCGGAGGTCCTGAGTTCAATTCCCAGCAACCACACAGTGGCTCACGACCATCCATAATGAGACCCGATGCCCTCTTCTGGGATGTCTGAAGACAGCTACTGTGTAATTACATATAATAAATAAAATCTTTTTTTTTTTTAAAAAAAAAAAAGGTAGTAATAAAATAGCTCCTAATGACATTGTCAGCACACATCCTCAGTAGCCTAGCCCTAAAGTGACTAACTACCTATGTCCCCTAGATGTCATCCCCCATCCTTTTAGCAGTGGATATAAGGAACGCCAACGAGGAAAAGGAGACTTAATTCCCCCTGTGCGCCTCCAACCTGCTTATAACCCCCCTGGAGTCATCTCCTGTCCCAAGTACCCTCCTAGTCTGTTTTGTGTCCACCAGGCAGAGTGGCTCTGTGGTTAAAGCAACTCAACAGTGCCGTTTTTGCTGCTGCTGTTGTTTTGAGACAGGATCTTATGATAATCTCAGGTTGGCAGTCAACTGGTAATCCTCCTGCCTCAGTCTCTCAAATGCTGGGATTACAAGCAAGCATCACTTCCTTTTTTTGTTTGTATTATGATTACAATGTCGCGCCAGCCTTTGGGGCCACGTGCCAGGACTGGCCCTCACCCCTGTCTCTCCCGCAGGTCTTCAGGCCACATCAGATTCCCTGCATATCCCAAATATGCCAGACACCACCTCAGGCCTTACAGCTGCTGTTCCTTCTTAAAAAAAAAAAAAAAAAAAAATGCTTTCCTACCTATGTCTACATAGTTCATGTCCTCCGTTGGCAAAGGCCATCCCAGATGACTGCATTTAAAATAGTAACTTTAGGCTGGAGAGATGGCTCAGCAGTTAAGAGCACCAACTGCTCTTCCAGAGATCGTGAGTTCAAATCTCAGCAATCACATGGTGGCTCATCTGCAAAGAGATCTGATGCCCTCTTCTGGTTTGTCTGAAGACAGCTACAGTGTACTTACATCAATTAATTAATTAATTAATTAATTAATCCCAGGGCCAGAGCGAGTGGGGCTGGAGCAAGAGGGGCCGGAGTGAGAAGGAAAAATAAAATAAAATAAAATAAAATAGTATCTCTGCCCAACTGTGGCACCTCATGCTTCCTTCCCAGACTTTGTTTCACCACCTGCTTACCAGAGATACTTTATTTTATCAACAGCATCTGTTCATCTCCCTTCCCTAGAGTTCTAGATTCACAAACTCTCTGGAGTTTGGACTAACACTTAATAGGTGCTCAATACATAAATGACAAGACTGGATGGTGGCTCTTCTACCCATTAAGTCTACGCTTGCTTTCCTTGGATTTTTCCGTGTGAGCGGCTTACCAACCACTTCTACAGCACTTCAGAAAACCACCTTCTTCTTTCCTTTAGATGAGTGGAGAGACCGGTAGTCTCCATCCCCACAGATCTCCAGAAGCCCGGAGAGAAGAGGCTGAAGACACGGCTTGGAGTCTCAAGACTCCCATAAGAAAATGAGGGCCAGAGAGGGAAGTGACTGACCTCATGAGTCAAGGTCACATGGCAGCAGAATCTGTCTCTCGGGACCCCTAGTCCTAGCTCCTAACTGCACCCCATCTCACACCACTGCACTCCAGCTTGGGCACACTCTGAGAGGCAGGGCTCCTGTGGCCCAGCAAGGATCAGAAGGCAGCCAGCTGAGAGGCTTAAGAAGATAAATGAATCAGCTCCAGGTGCTCC
Source organism: Rhynchomys soricoides (assembly GCA_019843965.1). Lineage (NCBI taxonomy): Eukaryota > Metazoa > Chordata > Mammalia > Rodentia > Muridae > Rhynchomys > Rhynchomys soricoides. The sequence goes on along the minus strand of JADRCH010000079.1, from coordinate 2,191,162 downwards.
CAGAAGAGAGGAGCTCCCGCCCAGCTGGAATCACCTGACCAGAGAAGCATGAAATGGCCCCATTAGATAGAGGAGACCAAAGCTGCTCCAGAGGGGCCTGGCTGAGATGCCTGTCACACAGGGCCTGGGGAAAAGGGTCTCCTAGGCATGGTCACCACTGTGGCCCTGGAGACTGGCTGGCATGCACATACCCTTTGGTGCCTCCAGCAGCAGGCCAGCAGGCTGCAATATTGCCTGGCAATGTGCACTGCAACTTTACCCCAATGCCCTCTGTACAGGGGCAGGGGAGTATACCTGGACACTGATGTCTATGTAATTTTTAAAGACCTGCTAGAGAAGCAGAGGCTAAGAGAAGCGGGGAGTAAAGAAACCACCTAGGTGCCATGGCAGTGGTGGGACACCATGGCAACGGCTAGCTTAGTGACCACAGCTCACACACACAGTATGGGAGGACGCCAGGAGGATAAGCACGGTTCGCTAGTGCTGCTGGGAGACAGGTGAGTGGCAGCCTGCCCAAGGTCACACTTTTGGTTCAGCAGAACAATCTGAGCCTAAATCTGCCTTTCCACTCTATTAGGTGTGAGGCTTGGGGAGGAGCTGTGGCCTGTGGGGGAACCGTGCCAGAGGAAGAAGTGCACTCAGCATGAGGACTAAACCAGAAGAGAAGGTACAAAAGGCCTCCTCCTTCCCCTGGCCACAGTGTCGGTCACAATGCACAGGGTAACCATGGCCCCCGGTTGAGAACCACTGAGCAGGTGAGCAGAGCCTGCATCCTAGCAGAGACTAGAACACCAGGGGGCCCTGACCACTTGATGTCCACAGGGTCCCCTCCCTCTGTCGGGTAACTAATGTGGCTTAAGGTGGATGGATTGAGGAGCAGGTGACCACCTGGTAGAAGAGTCTTTTCATCTGTTTTGTTCCTCTGCTTATGGAGCAAACCAACAGGAAGCTGCCTCTTGGGACAAGAAGCAGGACTGTGGGTGGGCAGAGAAGCAAGCCTAGGAAATCCCAGGATGGTGGACGGGGGCCCTCCTCTACTTTACAGCATCACTGTACCCTTAGACTTGGAGGGGGCAGTTAGGTGAGAATGAAAAGACTTTGCTGCCTTCACACTCAGCTCTGAGCATATCTAGGAAGGTCCAGGAGCAGAGGTGAAGGCCCCTAAGAGAGTCATTCACTTGCTTGGAACCATCACAGCAGGCTTGTTTCCATGCAAGGACATGGAATAATCTTCACAGAGATAGTATCACACCACAGTGCAAAGGGGAGGGATATCTCCAGAAAGCAGGAGGGCACTGGCTGCCATTGCCCCTGAGGAGACCATAGGAATGGAGCCACGGAAATGGTCCCCTTTGTGTCTCTACCTTTTGAGTTTTGAATCCTATAATGACACATCTGCGCAGAATCACCCTTTACAACCCAGGAGCTGGGACCCACCTTCAGAGAAAACAATAAGTAGGCTTCACACAGAGAGGTCTTACAGCTGGAAATGTCACCAAGACCACTCTCACCCCCAAGGGCCCCATTTCCCCTCTGCCCTGCAATAGGCCTGTGCCCTAGAGTCCCACTCTATCCTGCAGTGTGGGGGCCCTACTTCCATATCTGACTCCAGAACAGTATAAGGGTCTGATGCCCCACACTAGTCAAAAGCTTCTACGTGTGCACACTCACACCTACAACTGCCACCTCTACCAATTAAATACAATTTGGGGACTGTGGACTTCTGCAGATTATCCGTTCAGCTCTGGCCTTATTAAAGCGGATGAGGGAGAGGGACTAGATTCAGCTTGTTTAATCTTTCCTAGCATTGTGTTTTCAGAAGGCAAAGTAATGACATGGAAATCGGCTAGCCAGAAGGGTGACTGTCGCTGATGCCAGGCTCAAGCGATCAATAGTCAAGGATAAATTCACAACTTTATGTTTGCTCCAAAGCTCCAGTCCAACATTTGGTGCCGGGAGGCAGAGAATAAAGTTTTAATGAGTTAATTTTCTAGCTCACATTGAAAATAAATCACCCATTTCTTTGAGCTGCTTGTGCATGCCGGCCTGATTCACCTTCCCAGATCAGTCCATATGTCCCTCTGCCTTAGAACAGGCTGTCTCACCTCACACACAGAAACAGAGTCTGTTCTTGATCAGACTTGGGGAAGCTGCCCACCCTAGGGTCCTCAGAGCGGGAAAGACCCTTCCAGAGTCTAACCTCCATCTCTCCTGCTGCAGCAAAACTCACTTTCCTTCCTTTACATCTAGGTCGAGATGGGTAAGTCTCCAGCCACCTGAGAGAGATGGCCTGAAGCCAAAGGCTTCGGGCTGAGGCTCAGGATCTGACGGCTGGGACTGAGTCCTGCTGCATGTTCAATTGCGGTGGCGTATGACCTTGGGCAGGGCTGTCAGCCTCCCTGGGCCTTAGCCCTTGCACAGCCCTGAGTGAAGGTTACCCACCCTGCTCTGCTCCTGAAGGGCAGCTGTGGTCACCACGACTCAGAGCTTCAACCCACATCCAGAGTCTGAGCACTGAGGAGCCTCTCAGAGCCTTGCATAGCCAAGCCTGCCTTTTGGAGACACCCAAACTGAAGCCAGACCATCCCCCAAGCCAGAAGCATCACATGGCTGACAACAGCAATCACCTCTGGACTCCCTGCCTGTGTCCACCGCTTCCACCAAGCCCTACTAGTGGTGTACCTACTGTACCCCTGGCTAACTAACCATCAGGGTTGAAGGCTCCCATCAGCCCCCATTGCACCACCCCTCTCTACCCCTCAAGCAAGGGCCTCAGCTTGACTAGACAGAGTGGAAAAGCAACCACTTTAAGAACAGGAATGAGGCTTCCTTGACCTCGTCAGCCAAGGCACTAAAGTTGCTGGACCACTCTCCAACCCTGTCACCTACACCCCAGCTGCCTCCGGCCTCAGAAGGTGCTCCCTCAGGGCTCCAGACCTCTCCTGGAAGGAAAGGAGGCCATACTATCTACTACATGGGCATCTACTGCCTGGGCATCGTGACACTTGGAAGGACAGAAGGGTGGGATGCCCAAATAGGTGCTAAGCAGGGACAGTGGAAACAAGGGGTAGGCTTGGCATACCAAGGGGCCTTGGGGAGCCTTGGTATGCGCGTGGTCTGAGAGGAAGGGAAACAAGCAGGGTAGGGCGCTCTGCCCCTGGTCATGATCTAGAGAAGTATGGCTGGGGACAAGCTTGCCCAGAGGATGGACAGACACAGAGACAGACAGACACACACACACACACACACACAGCGAGGGGGGGGGGACACACATTCTGCCATGCTTGAAGCACACTGTGCCTTCCAATTGTCCTGCTGTCCTTCCCACCAGAGGCATAGCTTCATTTCAGAATGGATGCTCCTCCTCTTTGACCATCCAAGCGCCTTGCTCAGCCTCTCAGGCTTTCAGAAGGGCATGTGGTGTGTAAACACAGACTGTGTGAGGTGTCACGTGCAGCTGGATGGATATGGAATCAAAGAGTGCTGCGTGGGGAATGGGTTATATGTGAATCTGTAGCCATTCATGTGGGGGTAGGAATGTGCGCTCTATGTGTAATAGGGCATGGGGACCTAGAACTGTGGTGTGTGTAGTAAATAGTGACATGGGTGGTAACAGTCTGAGGTGTATGGCGGGTGGAATATACTGGACACAGAGGGCATGTGTGTAGTGTGTATGTGTGTGTGTGTACGTATGTATGTACGTATTGCAGGTTATAGGTGTATGAAGTTCAGTGTGTAATGGAAAACAAGGTGCATATAGTTAGTGGGGGTGGGGCATAGAGATAGGGGTGTGTGTGGCAGGTAGAGATAGCATGTATGGGGTAGGGCAGGGCTATGCGTGACGTGTGGTGCTTCATCAGGTTATATGCTGTGAGCTAAGTAGGATGTTTGTGGTCTGGTACATGCAAGTGTTCTGGAGGCTATCTGGTGTCTGTGATGGGTAGAGGAATGGGGGGGGGGGGGGTGAGTGGCACAGGAACCGGGGAAGCCCATAAAGGTGTGATGGGGGTGTTGTGCACAACGGAGGTAGGGGTATATTTATGACGTGGTGGGCGTGTCTACTTGGTGGGGAGTACCAACGTGTAAGTAGAAAATAGCCTCAAAAGCAGGGACTGTGCCTGGGTGACAGGGATGGTGGCTAAGGCTCCCCTCCTTGCTTGCTGCTTGATCTGAGTGTTTGAGTCCGTAGTGTCCCCCTGCTGTTTGTCCAGGAGCCAGGCTGACTACAGGCCTGGGCAAGGTTCCTGCCCAGGGAACTAAAAATGGAAGCAGGAGGGAAGCTGCAGAAGGTACCTGTGCCAGCCAAATAATGGAACCTGACTTTGGTGCCAGGCCATCGTCAACCTCAGCTAGAAAGGGGGTTGGCTCCAACTCTCAGGCCCAAGAAGGGTATACATGTTATCAGAAGCCTGTGTGTGCCCACATACAAGTGGACACCACGTGTTTGAGCATAAATATAGTGTGAATGTGCTCACAGGCACCGTGAGTGCAAAACAGTATGTATGTAGCCCTGCATGGGAAGTGCAAGACCCAGGGGAAGGGACTGATGGGTTTTCAGCACTTGCCCATGAAGCTGTGGTCACAGCTGAAGGACCCACACTTGGGTAACGAAGATATCATCTGACTGCCCTTGGAAAGCTCTGCGTCTTCCGAGATGGCCTGCAGCCTTGAAGACCTCACCCGAATGTAGGACAGCTCCATCCTCAGACACAGATAGCATGTGGGCTGCAGAATAGCCAGGGCTGCGGTTCCTATCCACAGGAAAGCCCAGAGCTATGCTCTGACCACGAGCCCAGGCTCTGTCCAAGAAAGCCAGGGCTACTACACAGGTAGGTGGGTAGGTGGGTGGGTGGATGGATAGGTGATTGGGTAGGTGGTGAGCTACTTACACAGCTGGGTGGCTGGGAGCCTGAGATCTAGAGTCTTCTTTCCCAGCTCTGTACACTCCCTCCTCTGAGACTGCCCACTTCTACCTGGTATCAGTTACCTGTGCACACTGCCCAGCGCCCCACAGCCCACAATGTCTTTGAGAAAGAGGCTTGATTCTTCTTCCTGCCTTTTCTCACTCCTACCCAACCCTGCCCAGAGAAACAGCCTGGCAATGGGTAACGGAGAAGGTGGGGTCTTGCCAGAAAAGGCTTCTTCTGGAAACCTCTGTTTCACTCTTAGGCCAGACTCCAAAGCTCCAAGCCAGAATGACTAATCAGTGGCAGGGTGGCAAAGACTGCCACCCTGGAATGATCCACCTGAGGGAAGAGTGGGCAGTATCCTGGTCAGCACATCCTCCAAGTCTGGCAACGAAACCTATGGAATGACTTTGCTTACTAATGTCTACCTTCCCTAGCCTTGAGACTGACCCTTTCTAGCACAGTTAAGTCATGTCTGCTCTTCTGATACTCACTTTCTTTTACCTCATATCCTACTCTAGGTCCTATGCTGAAAGCTAACCATACAAGCCTACAAAGACCCAACACTATTCCAAAGCAGCTCACCAAGGAGATGCCAAACTTGGGCCTCTGTGAAATGGTGGAGCAGACATGACTCCCGTTGCTTGATAGGATACACCCAAGACCCCACTGTGAACCCCTGGTGTCCTGGCACAGCCAACCAAGGGCTCTGCTTTCCATCAGATGCTCTAAGCTTCTCAGGTACTCTGAGAAGGTTGGCCTCACAGGGGAGGCAGGAAGGGGAGCCAGCCCCGAGGTGCAGACAAAGGAACCATGACTGTGGCACTCCAAACTCCTCCCCATCGAGGGAACGTTGATGACTCCCAGTTTACAGAAGAGGAAACTGAGGCTGAGCAGGTTACAAAAGAGAATGTCTTTTTGTTTTTAACCTTTCCCAAATGATTAAGAGAGCTGTACCTCCAAGTAATGGGTGGCCAGATGGTGGGGTGAGAAGACCCCAAAAGTCTAGAGATCCTAGTTTGTCCTGGTGCATGATGGGGGCTGTGATATCTGGCGAAGGGTCATCAAAGGAGAACAGTCTGGTCCCTTTGTTTCAAGAGTATACTCTCCTTCCAGACACTGGCCAGGAACAAGGACCAAGAAATGACGGCCCAGGCGGAGATGCCCATTACCACCAGTGCCCCTGACAGCTCACAGCATCCGGGAATGAAAGTGGGTCATGCCAAGTCCTGGGGGCATAATTAGAGTCCCGGAAGCCAACTTTCTCCTGCATGACCTGGGGCTGGAACAGATATGGAAACGGGTCTGGAGAAAGTGCAGAGCCCCAACAGGCTGCCAGAGGGAGCACTGTGGGGAAAGATGCAAAGCCCCACCTCGGAATCCTGTGCCATCTAACCTGATGGCAAGGGGCCAAGTAAAGAGCAGCTGCCACCAAGTGGGCTAAGCAAGCACCTGGCTGGGGCAGAGAGGCCACTTTCGGCCAGGTGAGCTTAGGCAGGTCTCATAACCTGTCTGGGCCTTTTCTTTCTACCTGCAGAGTGGCATCAGAGCAGAACCTGCCTCCCGGAGAGTGAGCAGGCTTAGAAACAATGAGGGAAGTAGAACTAATTCTAGGGACTTCGGGGACAGGCCTTCAAGAAACAACTGCACCCGACCCAACAGGGGAGGCAAGGTGGGCTGTCTACTCAGTTTGTCATTTCCTAGGGCAGGCTCAGAGCCTTTATTGTACCTTCTAGAACAGTGGTTCTCAACTTTTCTAATGCTGTGACCCCTTGACACAGTTCCTCATGCTGTGGTGACCCCCAACCATAAAGTTACTTAACTCGCTACTTCATAACTGTAATTTTGCCACTATCATGAATCATAATGTAAATATCTGTGTTTTCTGATGGTCTTGGGGGACCCCTGTGACAGAGCCGTTCAAACTCCCTAAAGAGGTTGCGACCCACAGGTTGAGAACCATGGATTCAGGCTTCTGCTCAACCTGCCAAACTTCCACTAAGAAACTCTCCTTCAGCCAGGCACTGATGGCATGTGCCTTTGATCTCAGCACTCAGGAGGCAGAGAGAGGCAGAGCTCCAAATTCAAGGCCAGTCTGGTTTACAAAGCAAGTTTCGGGAAAGCCAGAGCTACACAGAGAAACCCTGCCTCAAACCCTAATATGCCCCCCTCCCCCCCAGAAAAAAACCTTTTCCCATCATGCTTCAGCTGACCCAGACTACCTGGTCAGGTATGGCTTGTGGCAAAGCCTCAATTCCCTCTGCTTGATTTGGCCCTGACCCCAGTGCACCTTCCCAAGACCCTATGCGTCCCAACATTGGTACACGCATCCACCATGGCCACTACATCTGCATTTGGTTGTTGAAGTTGTAAGCTCTGTGTGGGTTCCTACTGCATCTAAGCTAAAATACAATAAAGAGGGATTAGAAAAACGCAGGATGCTATGGTCAGTGTCACACAGCATCTCAGCTCTCTCCAGCCCTCCAGGACACCCCCGACAGGGGAATATGGGTGCCTCTGAGGTGCAAGGGAAGGGTGCAGAGACTGGGACCCACTGGGGGAGTTTCCTACATTAGCAGCCCCGAGGCAAGGGGTTCAAGGAGACAAGTGGGCTCAGAGGTGTGCCAGCAACAAGCAGTCTGGCAGAGTACCAGGTGCGTATCCATAACCCATGAGTCTACTACTCACACCGGCCACCTTGGATGCCTACATGGTGAGAGAAGTGATGTCACCGAGTACAGCCCCTGGCTCTGGGTACTGTCACCTCTGGAGACAGCTACTCCATAGAGACTGGCTTGGGGGCAGGTGACCCCCCACAAGAGCCTCTCTCAAGAGGGGAAGTTTCTGTCTACACTGGGGTTGGGGGGATGAATATGTGGAAATAGTCCCTCTCTAACTTGACGAGAAATGCCCAGAGCTCCAGCCTCTCTGCTCTGCACCAGAGGCACGGGTGTCAGGAAGCTGCCCACAGAAAGTGTGCAGGGGTCTATTCCCATCACATGCCCACCGAGGATGTTGCCCTACAGAGCACAGCCCAGGGTGCATATGTCCACCTACACCACCTGGGGAGGTCCTTGCAGCACACTTTACAGCCACCAAGCCAGAGGGTGTGACAAGCCAAGGTTACAGAGTGATAGAGTAGTCTGGTTCCCAAGCCAGTGCACCCCCCGCCCCCCAAGCTTGGAGCAGTGATCTGGAGTCCTCGAGGCTGTGTGTGTGTGTGTGTGTGTGTGTGTGTGTGTGTGTGTGTGTGTGTGAGAGAGAGAGAGAGAGAGAGAGAGAGAGAGGAGAGAAAGAGAGAGAGAGAGAGAGAGAGAGAGAGAGAGAGAGAGAGAGAGGCAGTCACCTGATCCTCGGCTAAACCAAGTCCCTAGGGAGCCAGAACTCGCCTACATCCATAGAGGCCACTGGTGTAACTCAACATTTCTAACTTTTCTGTCACAGACCTGAGGACCTCCTCATGTGAGGCAGGAAGGCAGATTCATCCAGCATCATCTTGGCTCTTCCCAGAGGGACACTGCCCAAACAGAATCCCCTCAGCAAAAGCACCTAAGGCTCTGAGTTCCTCTGGCCCTGCCCAAGGCACCTGCCTATGGCTCCTTGTAAAAGATAACTGGCATTTCTTCTGACTCCCCTCCCCTCTAATGCAGTAAGGACTGGAGGAAGGAAGTCCTTCCCTCTTTTTGGTATGGGACATTTGATTTAAAATCAACATGAAGAATTTTTGCAAAGTCAGCACTTCCAGTGATGGCCCCAAGGAGCATCCCTGGAGGCATAGGTGCCCTGTCATTGAGGATATGCCCAGACAGGAGACACAGGACTGGCCTGGAAGACATCAGGGTTCCCTTTCTACCTGTCTTTCAACATCTGACATTACTGCCCCAGGCCTTGCTTCAAGTTAGCCTCACCCAGACTCTTAGGTCCCTAGTTTGTCCTCAAAGAGAAGTGTCTGCCAGTATGTGGGAAACTCTTGCAGGATGGACTGACATGGGGAAGAAGGGAAAAGAGACCATAGCATAAGCAGAAAAGGCCTTTCTCAAGGGTCTGAGATCAGCAGGCCACCCCCAAGTGAGCCAAGGGCCCACTGCAGGGCCTACTGGGAAGCCATTGCTGGGTCCGGATGGGAACCTAGGCAGCTCTGGCCTGAGATAGGGCAGGGCTGTCAGGTATAAAGCACCCAGCCAGTTTCTGAGGTTGCTAGAGAGAAGGGTGGCTGCCGAGAAGTATAGCAGCACACAGCTCATTAAGCCCACAGAGCTTAAAAATAGAGAAGAGTGCAGGCAGAGGGGAAGGGAGCTGGGGCTGCACTGGGACTCAGCACACCAGAGGCAAGATCAGCAGAGGCCTCCACCATCATGCAGAAAGCCCTGTGTAAGCCTGCCATGCAAGATGCCAGGGTGCCACCCTCCTCCCAATAGAGGCCTGCAGCCCTAAAGCCTAGTGTGGTGACGCATTTCTAGAGGAGGCAGAGGCAAGAGTTCAGTGAGTTCAAGGCCAGTCTGGGCTCGACAGTGAGATACTGTCTCTAAAAACCAAGCCTGGTGTGATGGCGAAAGCTTATTAATCCCAGTGCTTGGGAGGTGGACACATGAAAATCAGGAGTTCAAAGCTAGACTCAGACACATAGAATTTTAGATCAACCTAGGCTATAGGAGATTCTGTCACTAACAAACAGAACGATTATTCAAAAAACTGAGGGAGAGGGTGAGGGAAGACAATGGCTCAGAAGAGGACAGACAGAGCCAACTACTACTGTTGGACTACTGCCTTGTTCAAGGTTAAAGAGACAAGAGGTCTAGTTGAAGGCCACCTTGGGTCTTCCAGGCATCCCCCTTAGGATCCCTCCCCACTCCTCTCAGCCAGGTGCCACAGGCATCAGGACTAGATGGCTTTCACTCAAATCCTCCCCTTGCCTCCTTCCAGCGGGGTGACCTTAGAGAGGTCCCTTCTCTGCCCTCAGCTTGCTTCCTCGGCCATAGAGATGCTATACACCCTGGCACACAAGGCTAACGGCAGCACCCGCTTGTCCCACTGAAACCCAAGAGGTGAGCTGACTGGCAGGAGGAAAGGGAGCACTTGGAGGACATGCATGTCCCAGTTGGGAAATGCAACGTGGCTGTGGCTGTCTTGCTTGATAGTGAAGAGTGTGAGTCATGCTCACTGAAAGGGGGTTCGTGTGCAGACATAAGTCACACTTTCACGGAAAAGGCGTTCAGAAAAGTGCTCTGGGAATCAGCTGCTGCAGCAACCACTGGCTCAATACGCAGCCATGCCCCAGTCAATCAATACATGCTGGGCATCTGCTGACACTCAGCTCTGTCCCTCTGGTGAATGCACACCAGGAGCTGGTCCAGCCTCAGGAGGTGGCTGCAGCAGCTACAGAGGAAACAGGACCCAGGGACAGGGGTAGGCAGAAAGGACTCACAGGAGAATAGCAGGCCACAGAAGGTTCTATCCAGCAAGGCTGTGATGGGAGACTTGTGGTAGATTCTGACCTAGCTCCAGGTCTGTCACACTGCTGGGGAGATGCTGCTGAGAGACATCAGGGCCTGGGATGCTGGGAGCATGGAGCTTACACAGGGCATGAGACTGAGAAGAAACTTTAGCGTTGATTATTCTGTTACTGACTGAACAATGGGGAAACCAAGGCCCAAGGACGAAACTCCCTTCCAGGCCAGACCATTTTCCAGGTGAGTAAGGAAGGCAGAGCTGAATTCCACGCTACTGGGTTCTCCAACATGCCTCCCTCTCTCCCTCCCTCTCACCCTCCCTCTTGCTGCATGCCATGCCGAATGCTTTATATTTCGAAGAGAACTAAACTGAGGCTCAAACAAATTCCCTAAAACCACACCGAGGTCAGAAAGAGAAACACACAGTGTCTGGTCCATTCCAGGCTTTAGCAACAGGTCACAGAAGCCCCTACAGTAGGCCTGACAGGAGCTGGCAGTACTCTCCCACTCTGCCCACGCAGAGGCAAGAGTGGTGACCTGACAGTGTAGCATCCAAACCCTAGCTCTAGTAACTGAAGGTCTTGCAAATGATGCCTCAGTTTCCTCATTGGAAAAATGTAGATAATAACAGTACCTTTTGTGTATTGATTAAGGAGCTAATCCACATGAATACTAAGTAAATATACCACCTAAGGATAAATCCTTTGAACTGGAAAGATAGCTCTGTTGTTAGGCATGTATCCCACATCAATTAATTTACAACTGCCTATAATTTCAGCTACAGGAGATCGGTGCCCTCTGCTGATCTCCACAGATATCACACACACACATACAAACATACACAAACACAAATACGGTCAAATAAATCTCACCAGGTGTGGTGACACAGGCCTTTAACTCCAGCACGTGGGAGACAGAGGTAAGCAGCTCTCTGTGAGTTCAAGGCCAGCCTGGTCTACAGAGCTTAAAACCAATCATTCAAACCTTTGGGCTAACTAGATGCCTCCACAGGTAAGATTCCTGCTGCCAAATCTAATGAACCAATTTTGAGTCCCAGAAACCCCAATATGGAAGAACTAGCTCTTGTGAGTTGTCCTTTGACTTTTATGTGAGTACCGTGACATGTGCCGCCCCATGAGTAAATAAATAAGTGAAATTAAAAATTTATTTTTAAAAATAAATAATTGAATACAGCGATTCCAATGCCAGATACATAGCCGAGAGGAAGGGAAATATGGTGCTGACAGCTGTGTCCCCAGTGCCTTCAGCAAAGTGGTGTCCAGGAGCCGAGAACAGCCACCCAAACGCCTGTCAGCTGATAAATACACAAACACAGCACACGTCCACATCCAGAGGCCATCCACACGAGACAAAGGGAGCCCTGGCCCTGCCAGTGTAGGGGCACCTCAGAGCATGGTCATACAGAGTGGGACCCAGCTTAGGGAAAGATCCAGAAGAGGCACAGTTACAGGGACAGAAGCCAGTATTAGCTGGTTAGTAGATGGGAAGTTGAGGGGTTACAACATATCTGGGGTTGGGGGGTGAGAATGCTCTAAAATTGAGTATGGTGAGGTCATCGACGTGTGCAGCAGCTTAAACCATGTAAGTTGTCTGGCATGTGAGCAGCGGCTCAATCCAGCTGTATTTTAAAGGAGGTGGGCACTTAGAAACTCCTGTAAGTGGTGCTGATGCCTTCTTAGAAACAAGGCTCAGAAGGCTGGGGCTCGGGTAGACTGCTAGCCTAGCATGCACAGGACATGGTGGGGTACTGTCCCCAGCACTAGGTAAAGCTGTATACAACAGAACATACCCTGATCTCCTCACTCCGGAGTGGAGACATGAGGACAGATTCGAGGTTATCCTTAGCTATCTCATGAGTTCAAAGCCAGAGGAAGTACAGCAAACTTTTGAAAGGAAGGAAGGAAGAGAAAGAAAACAGAATAGAAACAAGACTCAAAGCAACCTGCCCAAAGCCCATGACCAAAGGTTCAGGACTTGATTTTGGGCTTTTTTTTTTCTTTCTTCTTCTTAGTTTATAATATTATTTGTGTGGGCATGTTCATATATAGGGAGATGCACAAGCCATGGTGCATGTGTGGAGTCAGAAGACAATGTGCAAGAGTTGGTTCTCAGGGCTAGAGAGGTGGCTCAGCGGTTAAGAGCACTGACTGCTCTTCCAGAGGTTCTGAGTTCAATACCCAGCAACCACATGGTGGCTCACAACCATCTGTAATGGGGTCCAATGCCCTCTTCTGGTATGTCTGGAGACAGCTACATTGTACTCACATAAAATAAGTAAATAAATGAAATGTTGTGGGGGTTTTTTTGTTGTTTGTTTTTTTTTCTCCACCACATGTTTCAGGGATTGAACTCAGGTCATCAGGCATGGTAGCAGGTACCCTTAACATCTCAGCTAAAACTTCAAGTCCAGGGCTCTTTTCTGAAGTTTCCCTATGGCCTACATCAGCCCAGATCCATGGGAGATGACATGTGCCCTTGAATGTCCTAGAAGAGTCATGCCCCTAATCCTACACTGGAAAATACTGGAGGATCACAGCAAGTCTGAAGCCAGCCTGGGCGCCATAGTGAGCCTTATACCAGTCTAGGGCACATGGTGAATTTAAGACCACCTGGACTATAGAGAGAGACACTGTCTCAAATACATACACACACACACACACACAGTGGGGAGAGCCTTATTACCCATACCAAGGATGCCACAAGGAAAGTTCTACCTGTTATCTAGTCTAAACACATCCAATTTACACAAGGATGACATATTAGAGAGGTTAAAGGTCACAACCAAGGTCATAGGGGACAAGCACCAGAGGAGAACCCCATAGTACCAGGCAATGTTGAAGCCTTATCTAGTGAAGCCTGGGAAATGGGGCAGATGAAACACAGCTGACTCCATCCATGAGCTCATAGTTGACTTTAGAAGTGACCTTGGCCAAGCAACCTCATATTTGGGGCTCTTGGTAAGATGATGCTTGGGGAGACACTAGGGGGAAATCCCTACTCAGTCCTTTACAAGACCCTGAACAACATTGAAACAATACACTCCCCTCTTCTAGTCTGCAGTCACCCCACATGACCAGGTGGAGAGTTAAGGGGCAGTGGGCATCTCCCAGTTGCTGGCTTTGAGTGTGCACAGCCTGGCCACCCTACAGTCTCTGGCAGATGTTGGCAGTCTATGAGAGGTCTATGGCCCATCAATTACATTCTGTCAGTAGATCCTGTTGACTACTTGCTCCATCTCAGGAAGAAAGAAGCAAAAGGGACAGAGCGTTCATTCTCCAAACAGGCAAGATGCTAGATGAGGTGTGGAACCAAGATTCTGATTCTGGGCCACCCACTTTGAGCTGGTTGGCAGCAGGGGAAGCCCCACCTCTGCCACCCCAGGAAGTCTCCACCTCAGGCTGTCTAGGGTTCTCAGCCAGAGCATTCTAGCTTGAAGGAAGACCCCTCTGCCCTGCCCTCTGCTTGGCCATGATGCCACAGCAACATAGCAGTCCCCTGCCTCGGCACTTCAGAGCACAAAACCACCAGGCTGTTTCCCTACATAAACGAAGACTAGAAAAGAAACAACCAGATTCAGCCGAAGCCAAGCGGCCTCACTGGGAGAGCAGCCCACTGGGTCTGGTGCCAGGGACTCAGCCAGGATACCTGCATGCGTCCAGAGAGGAGGCAGGAAGAAGTCACCCTGTGGATCTGCCAGGCCTGCTGGCTCTGCCAGGTCGTCATGCACTGCAGGACACTGGGGGAGAGGTGGGAAGACTGGCCTCCTTCATTGCACTTTATAAGAAGGCACGACTGAGATTCAAAGACATTATAAAGGCAAGGATAAACAGCTGTCCACAGTCACTCATGGGGCCTGCCATATTCCAGAATACTCTAGAACCTTGTCAAATTCACTCACGCCCTGCCTTGCCCACTCCCAGCTCTAAAATTCTTTCTCTTCAACATGCTCCCTTCTGTTTTACAAATCAACCTATTGAGACCATGGAAGCATTTTACTGCATTGTCTTCATGGTCTCTAGTGGCCTCTAGCCTCCAGGATCTAGGTAAATATTAATACATTAAATCCTCGTGTCAACCCTCCGGGTTTCAAACTGCTTTATTTCCATTTGTACGCATAAGGAAAGTTAGTCAAAGTGCCCCCCCCCCCCGACAAAACACCGGAGGAGCTGGGATTTGCACACAGAACCTCCTCCCACCTTAGCTTAATCTGGAGAACGCTAGGGCCACTGGGCCCAGCCATGTTCAAGATGGCAAGAGATCCTGTGCATTTCCAGAATCACAGGGGCCAGAAAGGAAGTGTGCTGAGAGCCTTGTGCTAGAGGGAAGGCCAGGCCAGGCTATAATCTATCCCTGGCAGCTAACCACCTCAAGTCCAAGCTGGAGGCATGGTTGGAGCCCGCAGCCTCAACCCCAGAGCTCCTGTTGATGTTCTTGATCTTTCCTGCCCAGACCTGGTGGTCGTGGTCAGTTTTATTCTTGGGCGCTGTCTCCTTCAGGGCCAAGTAACAACAATGACTGGTCCTAAAGAAGTAAGCAAGCTCCAGACGTCACCTCCCATGGGTGCCCATCTGGCAGACTTACTGCTCACTGATGACTGACAGTCAGAGCCCTTCCTTCAACCTCACCCAACCTCATCCTGCCAGAGCCTAACCCTGTTACCACATAGAACAGGCCTCTGCCGCCAGGCGCACCCTTTGTTAAGTTACTAGGTCAAGAGTCTGTGAGCCACACACAAATCAAAAGAAGCCATTCGAACAGTTGGCAGGTGTCATTTTGGTAGAGGGAGGCGGCACGGCCCTGTCCTGCTGCCCCTCTGCGACCTCAGGAGAGAGAAAACAGAGAGGGATTTTGACAACAAAGGCAAAAAGATGTCATTCTCTGCCTCTTCTGACCAGCCACGGCGGCGTCTGCACATCTGTCCCTAGGCTCGGGGATCCAGGTATGGAAGCCTGCCTTTCTACGCCTCTGCAGTATCTTCTGCAGGCAGCTCAATGGGCCATCTGCTGCCAGACCTTTGTACAAAAAGCCTCAAATCCCATCTCTCTAGGGGTTTGGGGAGGCAGCAGCTTGTAATAAAGGGGATGTATTAGGGGAGAGCACCGCAGGGAGGATATGTGGGCTTGGCGGCCAGACCAGACCAGCTCAGGATGCACTCGGACACATAAAGGGCTACCCATGCTGGGAAGACGGAAGGATGTAAGCACTCAGCCCCAACACCACCCTCCCTGCCCCAGCCCAAGTCCTGCTGTCCTTTGCCGCTGGGCAAATATTGACTTTCTTTCACTCAGCTGGCCAGTGGAACTAAGAGCAAAGCACAAGCTGTTGTCTCCTTCCTCAGGGAGGCAGGGCAGGCTGTCAACCCATTGGCCCAGAGCAGCACCATCCCACATGGGTCAAGAAAGCAGAGCAAGTGGGTTAGAGTCAGATGTCTGTCCTTTAGCCTTTGATCTCTCTTCCTCCCCCTCGTAACCCCCGCCCCATTTCCAAGCCCATGTGGGTTTATTCTCATGTTCAGGCTGCCCTGTGGCATGTCTGGGTTGAAAGGAGCGGACTGGGGTGGCTGGTGTGCCTACAGAGCTCTGGTCTCACACTGAGGAACTTTGTGCTAGCTCTGTATTTTTATAAAGGCTCAACATTCTCATCAGCAAAATGGGGCTGTAAGATTCAGAGAACTCAGTGTCTAGACAAGGTCCCTTCTCAGGACCCATGTCCTTCCAGCCAGCAAAGCCCTGTACCTCATGCTCTGATCCTAGAAAAGATGGAAAATAGCTGTCTTGTGCTTTAAAAGGAAACTGGAAAGAGCCTTAGATTGAGGGCCCCAAAGTGCTGACTCAGCTCTAACCTCCTCCTAACACTCTGTGTGACACTGGGCAAGGGGCTCTCCCTGAGTCTGTCACCCTACAATCAGAATTAAAGGAATGAATGGGGATGGTCTTGAGGACCATCTGGATGCCTTGTTCCGAGGTCTGCTGACCCAGTGACCCCAGCAGGCAACAATGCCCTGGCTCCATCAACCTTTCCTGAACAGGAGGATGCTGCATCTGTTTCTCTGCCTCCAGCACCCTCACTGACATCCTCATTCAGATAGCCACCCCATGACTGAGCTTCCCAACACATGCCTTGTGACTAGGACCAGCGCACACACACTCCAGGATGCAGAGCAGGAGGACACAGGAGACATAGCTCTCTCTTGGATGCCTGTGCATGTAATAACTGCAAGACAGCGAACTCTGTTCTCCCTCTGTATGCCAGAGAAGCCCAGGCAGTATCCATGATCACTCCAGGAACATCTCAGACTCTAAGAGTCTTACATAAATTATCCCTATGATCTTCCTAAGAAACCTAAAAGGTAAGGAACATAGTGTCCATTTCACAGATGAGACAAATGAGGCTCGGGGCCATAAAAATCTGGCCTAAATTCACAAGAGTTACTAAGGAATGCACCAAGATGGAAACCTCTGCTCTTAACCCTCGGGGCTTGTTGGGCATCATCATCACCTCTCCAAGTCAGGCTGAGTCACAAGATGGATACCAAGGGACAGTGAACATTAGATGCCTGAATGATCCTAGCAAACATCCCAACAGCCAATAGGCCAACACCAATTCTTCTAGGCTGGCCTTCCACTTCACATAAGGAAGCCAAGAGCCAGAGAGGATGTTCATCTATCTAAGCTCACACAGTGAGTCTGGGTAAACCCTGGTCCTGATTCCTTCTTCCCAGCACACCGCACATGTGGTCTGGAGTAGATCCAGGATGCTGCAAGCCCACCTGAGGCTCAGATGGTCTCTTTGCTCTGCTGCTGGACATACTACTCCAGAGTCACTCAGCCTCATCCCTCCCTAATCAGTTGGCTCATTCCTGGATGGTTCGGGGAGTGAGATAAAAGGCCATTTTGTCATATCCACAGAAAGGAGCAGAAGTGACATCAGATGAGGAAAACAGAACTGAGGAAAAGTGGGAATGACAGTCTAAGACAGCCATCAGTGTCTCCTCCCATGAAGCTCCTACTGCACACTGCCTGGTGCCCAGAGGGACAGGGACAGAGACAGTGGCTACTCCCACACCTCACTGAAGCTTTGAGCTCCTTGGGGTTGATCATAGTGTGAGCATCCCCTATCCCCTTGGCCACTGCTTCCAGCCGCCCCATTGCCAATTTGCCAAGGGCTTTGAGTGATACTATGAATAATGGCCAAGGCTCTTGTGAGATCCACGCTGTATTAAGCACTTCACACATTTCTTCTTTAATCTCCATAGGATCACTAGAATGCTGCTGACTTTATCACTGGATTTTGACAATGAAGTCACTGAAGCTCAAAGATATAAAGGCGCTTGCTCACTCAAGGTCACTGAATAGTAACCAGCAGAATGGGGGCTCCCGGGTCTCACTCCAGGACTGTGTAGAGCCTGAGAAAGGGCTCTGTTTCTCAGACCATGTCTTAAGGCATCTCTGGGGATAGAAGCAGGGAGGGGCGGAGCACTGGGAGTTCCAGAGGCCACCTGCTCCCATTGAGCAACCCTCCTGGTACTCAGCCAGCACCAACCCTGACCTCCGGCCGCAAGTCTTCAGGGATGAACGGGCTCTGGGGCATTCTCAGACTGGACTTTCTTCATATACGGGTGAGAAAGGCAAGAAAGGGTATTTCCCAAGGTCACATAAGATCATACAATTGGGAAGCCAAGCCTGGAAACTCAGCCTAACTTTCTCGTCTTTGCCCAGAAGTCTTCCTAAAACACCTGAGACCCAGTGGCAGGCTAGGGACTTATCTCAGCTTAAGTCCCAACAGGTTCTCCTCAAGGAAGACTTCGGTGAGAAGCCATGCAGGCAGTCCAGGCTGTGCAGTGGGCTGATATAGCTCACATTGGAGATCTTTCTACAAAGGACGGATTCTCGAGGTAGCAGGACAACAGAGAAGACAAGACCTTGGGGGGCCTCTGACTCTCCTATCTACCCAGGGACCCTCGCCCCAGAGAAAGTTATGCTTTGTGCAGTAATCAGTCCTGCACTGACACTGGCCTGTCAGGGCTGGAGACTCTGTGAGGAGCAGTGATAAAGGTATAGACTGTAGGCCTCAGTCCACTTGGAAGGTTAAAGAACTACATAATCAGGGGCTAGCCTTCTGTACCGTTTCCTCTTCCCCTTCAGTTGGGACAGGAGGTATCAGGAGGGGGAAGACTCAGACCCTCAATGTCCTAAACGCCCATTTCCAGATCTAGAGACTAAGGCCTAGAGGAGCAAATGAGTTACTCAAGGTCAGCAAACAGGCCGGAATGCCTTCTGACTCCCCCTGAGGTCCTAGGTTCAGAGTTTCACACTGTTATCCTCCCAAGTGTGCACAGGGCTCTCTGTAAAGGCCAAGAATCAAAGGCAGTGAGTTCCCAGGCATGGAAAGCTTGGCAGACTTACTTATGGACTGGGATCACTGGACTGCCTTCCTCTTCCCCTTCCCCATCTCCCCAATATTACTCCTGTGTGGTGCACCACTCAGCAGACCGAGACTCCCAGAGGTACACCATTTGTCCAAGGTCACACAGCAAACCCAGCAGAGCGCCACTGCCCACTCTCCCTTCCATGGCTGCTTGCCAGTATCCTTGAGAATCCCCATTCCTCCGAAATACAAAGCCATGGCATTGGTTGGAAGCTGAAAAAGTTCTCGGGAGAGAACACAAAACATGTCCGCAGATTCTGGTCTGGATAGACCAGGCCGAGGGGTATAAAGCACATCGAGTCCCACGTCCTGCCAGCACCCCCACTATGCTCCACTCTGCTCCAGGGGGCTCCAAAGCTCCGAGCACGTGGGATCCACCAACTCATCCTCACTGTGGTGGGGGGCAAGCAGGGTCCCCCGCTCCCTGCACATGCTTCTCACCACACACCCACTCCATCCGCCCTCCAGGGCACCTCTTCTCAGGATAAGCTGTGAGTGCCCTCACTCCCTAGCTAGGTCCCTGTCCCAGCACAGATGCGTTATCCTAGGCACAGCACTAGAGCAGGTCTAGGTGGAAGGGTTTCTGGGGTATTCAGGACATCTCCCCCGGGACAAAGAAGTGGATTTCAGGAGCCCGATCTTAACAAGGGCTGATCCTGCACTTAGTTTATGCCTCAGCAAGTACCAAACCCTGAAAGTCATGGTCTCATTTGGTGATCCTGCATCCCAGGGGTCCAAACCCAGGCCCTGGGAAGCTGCTGGTGTTCTGGGTGTGGCCTCACTTGGGACTGCGGGACATGGGATGCCCTCGCAGGGCTCCCTGCCTGGGCTCCCTCTTACCCGGGGACGTTCCGGGAGTTGATCGGCGTGGGCTGATGGAGAAGGCAGCGGGAGTCTGCCGCCCCGAAGTCCAGGTCCCCTCTTCCCACTCCCGCGCCGGCCAGCGCTGCGGCTCTCCTCCCGCTCCCTCGCTCGCTCGCGCGCTCTGCAGTAGTAACAACCTGATCCGCTTCCCCCGCCCGCCAATTGAGATGCGCCTCACATCCGCCTGCACACGCGCGTGCGGCCCCTCGGAGGCGATCCCCGAACCAGATCCCGGATCTCGGGGTGCAGGGACCTGTCCTGGCACCCCACAACCAGTTCTTCAGCTAGGACAGTCCGCAGAGGGCGGCTGAGAAGGAGCTACCCCGGGAAGGTGCCACCTGGAATCACCGGGCAGAGGGGTTTAGCCGCATGCGGTCATTTCAGAAGTTGCAGGCTGGGCGGCTCAGACCCCGGAACCGCATGGGGCTCCCCCCGGCTCTGCGGAGAATCCCCACCACTCGCGCAATGCCCTCCTACGACACTCCCCACCCGCCCCGCTACTGCAAGCTTTTCCGGGAGCTTCTGGGTGCTCAAGAGTGGTTGGGGGAGGGGAGTGAGAGAGGGGGACCTCCGCTTGCTGGAACCACAGGGGAAAGGGGAGAAGGGTGACACGCTTCAGGGATACAGATGAAAGGTTTTCCTGAGTCGAGAGAGAAAAGAAAAGGGAGGAGGAGCAAAAGGGGGGCATCGAAGGGAGAAAGGAGGGGGAGTCGTCCAGGGGACACTGCACCAGGTCTCTGGAGGGTGGAGTCAGGACAGGGTGCGGGGTCTTTCCATAGGTAGCTATGAGAGGGGGGACGACAGGGAAGTGGAAAAGCTACCCGTAAAAGGGTTGTGTTCTGGAGCCCTTCCTGCTTGCTCCAAATCTTGCTTTCTTCGTCTTGGGCAAGGGTTTCCACAAACCCTGAGTGAGCACCCTGAGTAAGGAGTGGCAGGGAGGCTTGAAACCATGGCACTCCCTCACTTCCAGTGCCTTGGTCTGACCCTTGTGCCTCACCCTCAGTCCCCAACCCCTCCGCTACTAAGATCTCAGGATCCCAGTCCCCAAGTGGAGTGTCAGGCTTGCCCAGCCCAGCCCACCTTTGCTCAAGTCGGTCCTGATTGCTCCACCCTCTGCGGCAACACCTCTTTCTCTTTCCCTCCTGTTCTGTACAGGAATCAAGTTCAGGACCTGACGCAGGAACTGATGATCGAGAGAGAAAGAGAGGGGGGGGGGGGAGGCGCACGTGTTTTCCATGGGCATATCTGGGGGACACAGGAAATTACCAATCTATCATCAACACCTTCTTCCTCCCCTCCTAGCCCCAGGTGGCTGCTCTTTGTAGGGCTAGTGACTCCTTGTAGAATGGCCACTGCTTGCTGAAGGGCCCTAGGCTACAGAAAAGCTGATCTGGGGAATTTCATGCAGCATGCCTGAGCAGGAGCATGTTCCTGGACACCTGACAGGGGATGCCCATGGGAAGGCTGCTCTTAGGTGTCCATTCTCCAGAAAGAAAGGGTGGTCTGAGGGTCAAGAGCTCAAGGTCAGACTATAAGGAGTACTAGGAGTCTTCCCATACCCATGCTTGCCCATGCCACCCACAGAGCTGAGAAGTGCTCCCTGTGAGTGGGCAGGCTGAAGAAGTGCATGGGGGTAGAGGCACCCGTCTTTGGATTCCCCCAATGAAGAAGGCTCAGTAGGTTGCGTTCAGGACTACAGGATGTCCTTTAGCTAAGAGTGCCCAACAGCATCCTGCCTTAGGAGAACCATGCCTTCATGGTGGGAATGGGTAAATACAGTGATGCTCGGATGGGTAAGTTGGCACTACCACACAAATGGAAAGATGACTTGAGCCTTCCTCAAAACTGCTGCCATGCAGTGGGGTCTAAAGCAGAGATGGAGTCCATCTGTAAAGCTATGTCCACACTTTCTAGAAATACTTGTTTAGTTTACGACGTGCCTGTCCCTTCCTGAGGTGAAGGGACAGTGGGCTTCTATTGGTGGCACCTATGAGATAGGGCAGGGTCCAGTGGCATCTATGCAGATAGGGCAGGTCCTCTGAGTAAGGCATCTATAGTTGGCTCCCTTCCCTGGCAGGGGTGGTAACAATGAACCTTTGACCCCTTAATCCATGTAGACCATTGCTGAAGGCTTTGGGGCAAGACAGGGATATGTTATGCCATGAAGGAACAGAAGTCCCCTAAAATGTAGGTGATTCCGCTAAGGTGTGATGGTGGCCCTGAGGTGGGCCTTGTGATTCTGGATGCTGATCTTTCCCTGGTCCACATGGACTGAGTACATATCTATACCTTCTCTCAGAGCAGAGCACTGTCCTTTTCCCTCACAATCTCGCCATGTCAGTCCCACTCCCCAGCACCTCAGCCTCAGTTCCCTGCCCCTCCCCTTGTCCTTTCTGGTTTCCATCCTCTATATTCTAACTGTCATCTCCACAGGAGGCCTTCCTATTGAGTCTGGCCTCCAGGCATAGAAAGCCCTCAGCAATAGTCTTGAGGCTGAGCATCCAATGCCAAGACTGCCACACATCCATGATGAGACTTGACAATGAAATGAAACCTCTCCAAGCATCTTTCTCACCAGCAACATAGGACTTTAACTATAAAACAGGGTTATTAACCCAAGGATCGAGGGATGGTTAGGTGTAAGGGAATTTAGGCATGTTGTATAGGTGCTCATTCCCGCTGGGGAAGGAATCAACCCTTCCTCTGCCTTCAGCTTCTCCCTGGGCCACAAACTCCTCAGCTGCCATCCCCCTGCTGTAACACCTCACTTAGTGTCCCTTGAGCCTCTGACTTCTGCTCTAGACTTCCTGGGAAAAGTGGACTGCAGCTGAGACCAGCTCTCCCCTTCTCCACCTGGCTTCACCCCTGCGAAGCTGTAACCAATTCCCTGTGTTCCACCGTGAGTTGGCCTCAGGTGCCAACTCAAACCAACCCAGCTCCAAACTATAGTTGCATGCCTTGGCCAACTCAGGAATGGCCAGGGAAGGAATAGGAGGTTCTTGCTTCCTTCATGACCAAGGTCACTTCCAACTAAGTCCACATACTATGAGCAAAGTATCTTTCTAGTCCAATGAGATGGCAGCTCTAAGCCCCTCCCACATAGACAGGGGAGCTGCTGGTGGTTTGCATCTAAGCAGCACACCCCATCCTTTGTTTGCAGAGTTGCTGGATGGAATGGGGGGGATCATGCACAGAAGGGGTGCCCTGAAGCCCACTCTGCATTCTCCCTGTTGCTACCCAGGTGTCCTCCCTCCTGTCTGTGCCACCTGAGCTGGAGGCTCCGCCCCCAGGCTTCGCTCCAGGAGCACACCACAGCTGGATCCTTGCAAAGTAGCTTGAGGTTGCTGCACAGACAGTGCAGAGGAAACCTTGCTGGAAGTTAGCGCCCCTAGGCTTCCTCTGAGTAAGGGAGAGGGATAAGGGGAGAGGTGACAACACATTGACCAGGTCTACTCACACTTCCTGACTGTCCAGGCAAAACAATAGTTCCAGTTCTTCCCTCCCAAAGACACCGAAATTAAGATTTCTGCAAAGAGCATCAACTCCTGCAGATGCCACCGTGACTATGGCCAGTGCTGACATGTTGTCCCTCCTTCTACCCATTCTAGTCACTGAGCCACCAGGGCAGCAGCCCCTAGATCCAGAAGCACCAGGCTTCACAGCTAGGAAAACCAAGGCTCAGAAAAGGCTAAGGACTTGTCTTGCTCCAGTCTCCAGAACCAGGGCCCAAGGAATTCAAGGCCTGATCTGTGGGTTCCAACAGCCACCCACCTCCTGGGGAGGGAAGGGACTGTCCAAGACCATACTGCCAATTTTAGTATCTTCCTGACATAGCTCCAGTGCCAGCTGTACTCAAAGACAGCATCTCCATGTCTCCCCAAGGAGAGCTTTCCCTAACCATGAGTAGCAATTCCCAGGCCACCTATGAAGAATCCATGTTTGGCAGAGGGGCCTTGAAGAGGGGAAGGAAGCTGGAGCTGTACACTGAACCTCTCTCCAGAGAATTTAAGAAGCCAAGATGACAGCCTCCCACAGTTGTGGGAGGATGGAACCCTCCAGGTAAGCCTGCCCACCTGAAAGGGGTTGGGGTGGGAGCTGCTCACGCAAGGCGACCTTCATCGCCATCTACTGGTCAAAACACACATAGCCTGCTATGTGCTAGTACAGCTGGGTTTTTCCTGCAGAGAAAGAGAATGCAGCCTGGAACTTTCTGTCCCACATTCTTTGCATAAGCATTCTTGAGGATGCACTAAGTACCACATACCCTACTAGGCCTGGGAACAACATGCTGAGGGTCACATTCCCTACTAGCAAAGAAGGCACTCGAGCTGAGGGGAGAGCAAGCCCATGGGGCAAGGGTGCTTCCTTGGAAGCCAAAAAGCTGGCCCTCAGAGATAACTCCCAAGGCAGACAGCCTCTCACTGGCACCCAGAGTTCATCTTCTGCTCTGCTCCCACTGAAAAGACAGGGACTCCCAGCCTCATGCACACTGTAGGAATGAACAGGGTCAGAAGGAGCAGAATGTCAGGGGCCGTGAGCAATGAGGCACAGTGGAAGGCTTACTCAAGGCTGGACCTGAAGGTGGGGCAGCCAGAGAGCCCCACACCGAGCAGAGCCAGTACTGCATATGTACAGGAAAGGTGAAACAGGTGGCCCTTAGCAGGGCCAACAGTGGGCTGGTGTGGCTAGAAGGCTCCCTGCTGACTGAGAAGCTGCATCAGAAAGCAAGGGAGAGCCAGGCATCCAAGGCAACTGCTGGGACTCTGGAGTGTATTCCCGCAGCAATGGTGGAGTCTCTCACCCGAGTGCAGGAAGACTGGAGCATGAGTCTGGTTGGGGACATGCCCAGTTTAGAGGTCTAGACTTCATTCAGGGATCAACATCCTGCAGGCACTTACACATGCAGATGTGGGGTTCAGAAGAAGCTCTGGACAGGATACATGCCTTTGGAAGCCACCAACTCTTGACTCCTAGAAGAAAAACCTATGCCCATAACTGGATTCTATTCTGGATCTTTAGGCTCAGGTGCTGACTAATTCTCTTTTCCACCACCCCTTTGAATTTTGGTTCCTAAGCCAGCAATGCAATCTCTTAACTAACAATCCATAGAGATATGTCCCTTCCCAGTGCAGAATGTCCTTGTCTTTTTGCATATAATATATGGTTTACTATCGCAATGGCATCATTCTAACTGCGAAAAAACAAACAAAAACCCCTAACATCACTTTTTCCCAGAAGCACCCAGCCAATGTACTCTGATGAAGGCTCTTCCCCATGTCCCCTTCCCAATGGCCCTTCCTCATGGCCCTCCCTCATGACCCCACCTGGTCACTCTGCACTCAGGCCTCTGGCCCCAGCACTGCCCCCAGTCCCTACCCTGCCCACTCCCCTGCTCTGCTTCCTGATTCAGTCAGTCAGAGCTCCTCACTCCTGCCCTCAACGCCCAGGCCTCATGAACTTCCTTCTGCTCTGTCCTTCACCAGTCTCCAGGGGTATTGTGGGTTCTTTGCAGTTACCCCCTCAGCCACACAGCATAGGCATGTGGTCAACACTTCAGCATCCTTGACTGTTGACCTCATATCAGAGAACAACAGGAACTATGAACTACCCTCTCCTCATAGTCTAGATGACGGAATTACTACATGTCCAGCCCCACTTCAAATAAACACTGGACAAAACAGGGCCCAGAATCCAGGATAAAGATGTGGCCTCAGTTCTGGACATTAGCCTAGGTGAGCCATGCTGCGTCGCTCTGTCACCATGGTGATACCCAGCAGTGAAGTGCAGATCCTGGGCTGGGAGGCAGGGACCTGGGATCTGGCATGTCACTGGCTCTGACTTGCTGGGTGACCTTGACTAAATCAGTCTCTCTTTGGGTCACATCTCAGCCTGTGTGTTTATCAGAAGGGTCAGTGCTCAGTCGTAAGATGGCCGCTGGGACTTCTGGGCACTAACAGCCTGCTTTTTGCCAGCCTCCTCCCACTCCAGCCTCCAAATGGGGAAATTAATTGAGTGTTCAGCTTCTTCCCTTGCCCAGGCACAACCAAGCTTACTGGGAAATTAGGATGACATTGGTGCAAATAATTGAGTGTCTTTCCCAAAATGGTCTTCAGGCCCGGTTGCTTTAGCTGCTGCTTAAATAGATGAGCTAATTAACTTAACTAATTGCTCCCAAGGTCTAATATTTTCAGTCATATGACCCAAGGAAACAACATTCTCCATGGCCTTTCTGCTGTCTGCATAACCCCACTGATGGACTGGCTTCCTGCTGTGCTGGGGACCCAGCCACCACACCCTACATTCAGGCCAGCTCGTACAGTTGGACTCTTAGCACTGCATTCCACCTGCCTCTGTCCACAAAGCCTGTCTCAGCTTACCTGCCAATTCTTCCGTCCACTCAGCAACTTATGGTTAATGCTTAGCTGAGGAGTCAGTGATAAGCAAAAGCAAACAAGGCCTTGGCCTCATGGAGCACTTGGCTTGCTGGCAGGAGTGACACCAGCCACTGGCCACACACATACATACATGCATGCCATTATATCTGTGATGCAACCAGTGATATAAAAAAATATGGGACAATGCTCTGCAACAAAGGGAAATCAAGGGGGGCTTCCTGGAGGAAGAAAGACTTGATCTGATTTGGAGGCTGACAGATATTAACAGAACAGTGAGGAAGAAGGTGCATTGTAGGCAGATTATTTAGATTGTGCATAACACAGAAAAGATGCTAATACAGTGGTTCTCAACCTGTGAGTCGTGACCCCTGTGGGGTTGACTAACCCTTTCGCAAGGGTCACTTAGGACCATTCATGTTCCAGATGTTTAGATTACAATTCACAACAGTAGCAAAATTACAGTTAGGAAGTAGCAATGAAAATAATTTTATGGTTGGGGTCACCACAACATGAGGGGTATTATGGGCTTGCAGCATTAGGAAGGTTGAGAACCACTGTGCTAATAGCTGGACCAGGCTTTGGGGTTGGATTGGCTGTGAGGAGAGAGAAGGAGAAGCATCAAGAGTCATTTTGGCTTGAGAGATGGTTCAGAGCGGACACAACTCTTTCAGAGGGCTGGGGTTAAGATTCCTAGCACCCATGTGAAACAGCTGACAACTACGTAACTCTAGACCTAGAGGAATCTGACACATCTGACCCCCATGGGCACCCTTATACACACAGACAAAACACATACATACACATGATTTAAATAATAATAAAAATGGCCGGGCAGTGGTGGCGCACGCCTTTAATCCCAGCACTGGGGAGACAGAGGCAGGCGGATTTCTGAGTTCGAGGCCAGCCTGGTCTACAGAGTGAGTTCCAAGACAGCCAGGGCTACACAGAGAAACCCTGTCTCAAAAATAATAATGATGATAATGATGATGATGATGATGATGATGATGATGATGATGATGATGGAACATTTTTTCAGAAGTAACTCCTGGAGATGTCCTGAGTATGTCCTGCCCTCACCTACACCTCTCACCCTATACCCTGTGCATACCTGGGATCCCAACTCAAGGATGCTGAAGGTCCAAGCCTGGGGCAGGGCTTGGACTTCTCCAGGGCTGTGAAGGGTCCGGGAGGGGCTGTAGAAGCCCTTGTAGGAACCAAGAGGTGTTTTCCAGCACATGTACCTGTGTGCACACACATTCACACTCATGTATATACACATCCCTACTCCCATATACACACATATGTGTACACACATATGTGTGCACGTGCAGGAGGAAGAGGACGCACCACACAAATCCTGTTATCACCTCCTTGGCTGCCTTGAACAGCAGCTACTGGATGACTTCATTAGTGAGTCAGGAGGAAGCTGCTGGCCCCTGTTGAGAGCCCTCTGGCTGGGTTTCCCTCAGCAGCTCCAGTCCCTTCTTGCCTTGTCTCTGGGCTCCTCAATCAGCTCTGCCCCAGCTGAGTGACCTTGGCTAAACTGCCTTCTTCTCCTATAGATAGATACTAAAGATGATCTCTTATAGCTCCCTTTCAGCCCTGATGGTCTATGGGTTTGAATCTCTAAGCTGGGATACCCTAAGTGGGTGGATGGAAAAGGCATCCCCCCACTTTTTATTCTGAGAGACCGTGGAGAGAATAAAGAGGGTGTCTCCCTCTCAACGGGGCCCTCAATGGGCATACTGAAAGTTCTCGAGTACAAGACACAAAGTAGGGAGCAGAGCTGCCTCCCACCTTGGACCGCTGTCTGTTCCCCTCCCGCTCCCCACTATAACATCCCTACCTAGGTCTCTACTGTTGCCTCCTGAGTTCTGCCTGGGCAGTCCAGAGCTCGGTGGCCAGAGAGCCGAAGCCCCCTCCCCCACTCTAGGCTTCAGGGCTGTGACAGCAGCTGCCTGAGGGGGCGAGGAGGCAGCAGCCCATGTGTGTGCGGGGGAGTGTCCCTGTGCTCTGCCCCGCAGCCTGCATTTCAGCCGCATTGCAATGCGGTAGTCCTTTTTTTTTTTTTTTTTTCTTTTGGTTGCTGATGTTAGTTTTTATCCTAAAAATCCTCATTTTCTAGGGAAATGTGAAGCCAAATGCTTTCAAAAAGGGATGGCCAGGGACACCAGCCTGTCCATGAAGAGCCCCTAGACCCTGCTCCTGGTTGGAGGAACATAAAGTAGCTGATTTTCCCTTCTTAAAAGCCAGGTACAGACTGAACATAAATGTTTGTTGAATTAGAGCACTTCTGAGCTTCTGGGTCCCTGGGGCTAGGGCTTGAGGCTCCTCCACACAGAGGCTGGGATGTGGCTGGGCTCACCAAAGATCAATCACTCTCTCTTTCTCTTAATGAACCTTAGCAGAGGGAGCAGTATCTTCTTTGGCAGTACCAAATACACTGTAAGCTGCAGGGTTTGGGGAACAGAGTGCCTATGCAAGGACCCTCCTCCTCCTGCAAGCTTAGCCTCAGTTCATTTTCTTCTGGTCTTTAAGTTTTACAGTCAGGAAATGCAAGGCTCTGCATTTCCTATTAGAAAGGCAATGGCAGCCAGGCAATGGAACACGGGCCTCAAATCCCAGTTCCTGACCAGTTGAGACATAAGAATCATGAGTTCAAAGCCAGCCTGGGTTATATAGTAAGATTCTATCTCATAAAAACAAACAGATAAATAAGCAAAGATGCTAAGCTGAATCAGTTATGAAAATAAATCCAGAAGGATGGCTGAATTAAACCAGGAACAGACTTAGCACTGTTCTTGGCCCTTCTCATTCATCTCCCTCAGAGAAGCATTTCCAGGGATTCTGACTGCAGTGGAGAGACATCCAGGGTCACTTAGCTGACAGACAGAAAGCCACAGAAAGAGATGGCTTAGATGCAAGGTTGGACCAGCACCACTTGGCTAGATAAGTGTAGTTTCTACTTCAAGAAAGGTTAACAGACCCAGCTTTGTGCTGGTCCTCGGGTGCCTGAACTGAGTATAGGAGGTCTAAGTACTAAGAGGTCCCAAACTCTCTCCCCAAAACCTGGAAGGGCTTGCGAGGCCCTGTCTGCCCTTCTGTGATGTTTAGTCTCTCTCAGGCACAGATGGCTGTAGCTCAGGGGCAGCCAGGGTACAACTGAGCCAATCTGGGAACAGCCCAGGGAGGGATACTGCCAGTCGGCCCATCTGCCGAGCAGGTGACAGCTGCTGACATGAAAGGTGGGGTGAGGGACAGACGGTCTAGTCCATAGGGTCAGGGCTGCTTCCTATAGGACCTTACCCCCAGCCTGCAGACTCCCTTGGTACTGGGCCTCGCATGTAGGTCTTCAGTGAAAACAGACTGGTGCCTGTCTACAGAGAGAGGCTGCCCTCCACCTCCCATGTGTCCATCAAAACAGGCCAAAGCACAAGGTCACTGCAGTGGAAATGACAGCTCTCCTCCACTGAGGTCCAGACAAGAGGCTGAAGTGGGCTGAGGGTTAGCCATGAAAGAGGTCACACTCTAGGAATGAATACAGCAGCCATATCAGGAAAAGCCCAGTCGTGCACAGGCTCACTGCTGTGACCTGAGGCAATGTCACTAGCTCGTCAGAGCCTCTGTTTCCTCAAATGTGAAGGAACAGCAATAGCCGTGCCTCACGAGGCAGGACATGGCAAGGCATGCCCTCAGTAAGCTACAAACTAGCCCAGACTATCAGAGAATGGCAAGAAATCCCTTTCCAGGCAGCTATACCCAACTGGCTTTTAGATTTTAAGAGGTATTAAAAAAAAAAACTTCCGGAATTTTCCATAAAATGCATACTCCCAGGCTCAATTCCAGACTCAGTTGAAATAAGGGTACGTTCAGTCTTCCTGGAAGAGCCTGAGCTGGGAATCTATGGGCTGCCTTTTGAGAACCATCACCCCCAAAAGACAGGAGAGATGGTCTTGAGGCTACTGCCAAGGACCGTATGGGCATAAAGCCAGGCTTGCAAGGAGCAGAATTCCATCCCAGCTTCCCTTCCCCAGCCTGTCACCCCTGCCATGGAACATTCTGGTTTTCCCTGCCACAGTCTCACACTCCCATATTCATTCTCTTTGTACTGATTTAGTCAATCAGCAAGTGCTCACTGAACACGGACTATGTCTGACACTGTTTTACATGCTGAAGACAGAGCAATTAGAAAGGGCACGAAACTCCTCACCAGGCATGGGGGTGCATGCCTGTAATCCCAGTATTTGGGCGGCTGAGGCAGGATGATCCCAAGTTCAAAGCCAGCCTGTCCTACATAGCAAGACTCAAAACATAACAAGGCACCCTTGTCCTCATGGACCCTATAATTCAAATATTTATTGGCATTCCTTCAGTAAATACCCACGTGCCAAGCACTGTGCCAGACACTAAAGCTGAGTGCAAAGATGCTTGTCAGAAGAAATCTAAGGGGGAGACCCTTAGGGACCACCCAAGCCCTGTGGACTTTCAGGTTCAAACCCTGAGGTTTAGGATGGTGACCACACCATAGGCAGACACAACAGAGGTACCAACAGGATAAATGTCAATCACCAGTAGGGGGCGGAGCTGAGTGGCTAAGGAGATCCTGGGGTCCCACCTTCTCTGAGCTGAGTGTGCAGGCTCCTAACTTCTTCGGGTACTACCTCCTCCACCACCAAAGCCACCTGCTAGCCTCGCCAACTGCAGATCAGGAAGCACCTGGAAGAGATGAATGGCTTGGCCTTTCTCCCTGGCTCACTTACCGTCACTGCTGGGTACAAACCATTTCTCCTTTCCTGCATCGAGCTCCGTCCCTTCGTATAATTCTATGCGTCATAATTACATATGAGGGTAAGCTAATTCCCCCAAATGTCGTGTCAGGCCATCGATAACATTCCCTCAAGGCCGCCCTGCACCATTCTGCAGCCCTCGAGCAGCCTGGCAGGGAGAACGCGGCCCATGGCCTCGATTTTTCATGCCAAGCCCACATCCATCACCAGCCTGCCAGCTCCGCTTTGTGCTCCAAGGGGGCAGGTGTTGAAAGAGAACCGCTCTGCAGGTGCTGGCCTCTTCCACCAGCCCTGCTGGAGTGCTTACTGGAAAAAATTTAAATGTATTTCTCGGTGCTGGGAACTGAATCCAGGGCCTCATGCTTGCTGAACAGGTGCTCTACCACTGAGATATACTGTCCCTGCAACCT
This sequence comes from Rhynchomys soricoides, assembly GCA_019843965.1. NCBI lineage: Eukaryota > Metazoa > Chordata > Mammalia > Rodentia > Muridae > Rhynchomys > Rhynchomys soricoides. The sequence continues at coordinate 2,159,901 of JADRCH010000079.1, read as the reverse complement.
CTGGAGGGTTTGTGGACACAAAAGGAGCGACATGGTTTGTAAATAGGGTGGTGTGCAAAAGAGGCCCCAATTTGCTCAAAGTCGGTTGCAAATCACCTACTTATTCCATCATTAATTAAGCTGGCAAACACTTTGAGAGTGTTCCACACACCAAAACTGCATTCATCGCTGGACATATAATAATGATGAGATGGTGTCTGATCTCAAACAGCTTCCGCTCCAGTGAGGAGGCACACGTGACCACACCACAGGCAGACACAACACAGGTACCAACAAAACAAATGCCAATCATCAGTAGGGGGTGGAGCTTAGTGGCTGAGGAGATCCGGGGTTCCACCTTCTCTGGGCTGAGTATGCAAGCTCCTAACTTCTTCAGCTATGAGCTGAGTTCACCATGAGATGTGCCCTGTGGTCCCAAATACAGGCTTTTGGCGTGACCCAAGGCTTTGTTTGATGGTTAGCTCAAACTTAACTAAGGTTAAGTTTGATAAGCCAATCAGAAATTCAAGATTGGGACCACGGAGTTGGCTGAGCAGGTAAAGGTGCTTGCCATCAAGCCTAATGATGAGTTTAAACCTCCGAACCCCCAGAAGAGAAGGACAAAATCCTGAAAACTGTCCTCTGACACCGTGGCACATGCACAACCACACACAATAACGTCTAAAGAGAATGCTAAAGCTGTCCGAATATCAGGAGTACAATGTGGTGGTGCAAGCCTTTAATCCCAGCACCCAGGTGACAGAGGCAAACAGATCTCTGTGAGTTCGAGGCCATCCTGGTCTACATGGTGAGTTTAGGACAGCCAGTGCTACACAGTGAAAGGTTTGTCTTGACAAAATAAATCAATAAAAAGAAGGTTTATGAGCTCAAGGTCAGCTTGGGCTACAAACAACCCTGTCTCAAATAAAATAACAGCAAAGTGTCTGGCACAGTGAGTAATTGTCTAATGACAGAGGCAGTGGTGACAGGGCTGGAGAGAAAATGCTTGCTCTCTGCCCATGGAAGGAGACAGCAACGGGATATGATAGAGGTCCGTGGATATGCTCTGTGTGCCAGCTGAGTCACTGAACTCGCTTGGCACCAGCTCTGGCACATCTCCTCTTACATACTCCCTTTGAATACCAGGATTGTGGGTATGGACACAAAGAACAGTGGCCAAGTTACCTCTGCCCACCAGCCCACCAATGAGTGGGAAGGCTTCTGTAATGGTTCAAGTGAGAATGGCCCCCATAGGCTCATACATTCGAATGCTTGCCTGCCTGCCAACCTCATGCCCCAGCATGATGGTCAGGGACTAACCCTCTGAACTGTAAGCAAACCCCCAAGACCCTCCAGTTAGATGTTTTCTTTTGTAAGTTGCTTTAGTCATGGTGTTTCATCACAGCAAGAGAACACACACACACACACAGAGAACTTGCTCTGTAGACCAGGCTGGCCTCGAACTCACAGAAATCTGCCTGCTTCTGCCTTCCAAGTGCTGGGATTAAAAGGGTGTACCACCACTGCCTAGCTAAACAGATCTTTTTATAGATACCAAAAAAAGAAAGAAAGGAAGAAAAACAAGAAAAAGAACTTAAGCCACCCGTTTGTCCCTAGAAGGGTGTGCTGTTTGATCTTAGAGGCAGGCTACGGAAGCCATTCCCTTAGTAGATAAAGGGCCCTGCAGCTTAGGTTTGCAGGCAGACCTGACAATCCTCCCATAGGCACAGTGAGGTCTCCTGCAGTTCATCTGCTCTCCAGTCCTTGCTGGTCCTTTCAGTGTTGGCTAGGTGTCCCCCACTGCATGTATTCCATACACAGCAGTCCTGGGCCATTCATTAGGTTTCTTCCCATGGTTCTTCCTACCACGCCTTGTGTCTGTTCGTAGCTCATGGTGTGCTCTTGGGGGCATCTTTGTGAAAAGAACTTTCATAACAGACATTCTTTGCAAATTCACATAGGGTTGGGGAATTCACATAGGGGTGAGTGCCAACATTTAGTCTCATTTTGCCTATTACCCTTCACACCTGGGACTATAGGGGTCCTGTGATGCTATTTGCTAAGTATTTCAGTACAGCTCTCTATCTTAAAGACTGATGGAAGTACATCCCTCCTATACAGCACGGCGTCATCATTCCTTGAATACTCGGATTCCACACTAGGAAGAATTCACAGTCAGATATCCCTAAAGGGCTCAAAACGCCCTCTTAGAGCTTCTTTAGCTATGGAGTGTGGTCACACACACACACACCTGTAATCTCAACGCTGGAGAAGCAGAAGGCCCAGGGCTAGCCTGGTCTACTCTGTGAATTCTACACTAGTCAAGGCTGCAGAGTGAGACCCTGTCTCAAAACAAACAAGAAAATAAAACCCTCTTCCAGTCAGCACCTGCTACTTCTGGCTGTTGAATCTGTCAGGTTCCTTTGATCTACAGGATTCTTTTCACCCTGTTTTGCTTTGCTTTCTTGACAGTGGCTCATGTAACTAAAGCCGGCCCTGAATTCACTATGTAGCTGGTCTTCCTGCCTCCTCTTGTCAAGTGCTGAGATTGCAAGTGTGCACATGTACACCCAGCTTCTTTCTCCCTTTCCACATCATTGGTTAAGTGGATGAAACAAATCATTGGTCCTGTACACAGTCTCACACCCCTGTGTCCTGTACACACAGTCCCACACCCTGTGTCCTGTACACAC
>JADRCH010000079.1:2146474-2157219 GCA_019843965.1 Rhynchomys soricoides | reverse complement strand
GTCCCACACTCTATGCTCAGCACACATGGTCTCACACTCTGTGTCCTCCTGTATGCATAGTCCCATACCCCATGTCCTGTACACACTGACCCGCACTCTGGGCCAACTGAGTACTTCTGCCTCCTTGCTCAGCTCCTCCTGTTTCCTGCAAACTCATGGTTAGTTCTAAAGACTCAAGAGGCGTCGAGGCCAACCTCATCCCACCCCTTATCTCTTCATTCATCCTTCGTACTCAGACTGAGCACCCCAGTCGGTACCCCCCCAGACTTGCCTACTGCTGTGAAACCTTGAACATCCTTCCTCCCTGCCTGTTTTCCTGTCTCATTCTTAATTTCTTCCTTTGTACCCAGAATATCACATTTTGAGAGTTGTATACAATATATTTTGATCATATTTGCCCCATTTCCCTCCTGACCCAACTGCGTGTTCTCTGTCTCTAAACCCACCTAGTGCAGCTAGTGTAGTTCAAATGTTCTCAGGTGTGGGGTCAACCCCTTCGGCATGCTCCGCCTACCAGCTGTCACACCTAGAAGAAAAGTGGTTTTCCACCTCCCAACAGCTATCAAGTGTTCCTTAGTTAGTGGTAGGGTCTAATGGAAACCTCCCTCTTTATGCTGGGATTTTTGTCTGGCTGGAACTCGTACAAGTCTTGTGCGTGCTGTCACAGTCTCTGGGTTGCGTGTGCATTTGCCCTGTTATGCTTGGGAAAGCATAGTTTGCTTGTAGTCATCCATCTCCTCTTCCACGACAATCCCTGAGGCTGGAGTGTGGCAGAGATGCCCCATTTAGGGCTGAGCACAGTGCAGCCTCTTACTCTTGGCACGCTCACCAGTTGTGGCACTCCGTGTTAAATGCCACCTAACTACAAGAAGCAGCTCTCTGTTTAGAGTTGAGAGGCAAATTGATGCAATGTGGCACACACACTATGACCAATCACTTTCTGCTTTGACTGAAGGCCCACTCGTGACACAGATCCATAACTGACACCATTATCAGGACCAGGAGTCTGTGGCTCAACAGGTTACAGGCCCTCAGGGACAATCTAGTACTTTTACTCTCTTAAATAGTCACAGTATTAAAAGGACCCCTGATGACTTCTTGTAAACCCCCAGATTAGTGAAGAGCCTCTTGGATTCATTAGCCCTTTATTTGTATAACCTGGGGGCTGTGAAGAAAAGGCTGACCTCAATATTCCAACTGCCTCAGTATCTAGCACAGTGCCTGGCATGTGCTGGGGCACTTCACCTGTGTCTACAGAATGTTCAGAGATACTGGACAGACAGGATAGGGCTACGGGAATCTGACGAAGTTTTAGAAACTTCTTCGGTTGGGATTCTGGGTATAGCACCAGCATATGAAAGCCAAAGCAGCAGGAACCCAGAAAGAAAAGAGAGCCTGCTTCTTGCAGTATACATAGAGAGATATAGGTCCCTTCTCAAAGGCTTTCCAAGATGGCAGCTGCCTGATCTCTCCCCTGCTGCCTTCCATACAGACAGGTTTCTATGCCCTAGCCTCTAGATGTGGGACTCAAGGCAGAGTCCCAGTTCCATCAGTTCTGGGGAGTGCCTGGGCAGTGTGCCAGCTACTTGAGCATAGTCTTCCACTTCCACATGCCTCCCTTCTACCCAACACCGGTAGGAATGGTGAACCCACTCATCATGTGAACCCAAGCTTCCCCAACAGGAGGTGTAAGTACAGGGGAGGGGCAGAGGAAGGGAAGACACCCCAATCCCTTTCTAACTCTCCAAGAGGCTTCTGGGGGTTGCGGATTTAGCTCAGGAGTAGAGGGTGTTCCTACAAAGACACCCCTGGAAAAATCTAGCCCTGGGCCCCTTATCCTGGGCTATCCTTAGCTGGAATGAAGGTGGTTCATCCCAGTCCTACTTAGGTTTCCTGACAGCAAGTGACAGTGGCTGGTTCCAATTGTCTTCACTGACCCTGAATTTGCTTTCCAAACAACTGCATCGAGGTACCATCCCAAACATACAATAAAACATGCTCATTTGAGGACTGGAGAGATGGCTCAGAGGTTAAGAGCACTTACTGCTCCTCCAGAGGAGTGGGGAACCGAAACTACCTGTAACTCAAGTCCCAGGGGATCTAACACACTTTGTCCTTCACAGGCACTGACACACACAGTGCACATAAGCCCATACTGTGTGCACACATACACAAATAAATGTGTGTACCTGTATATATATATACATATATATATATATACAGGTACACACACACACACACACACACACACACACACAGTGTCCAATTAATGAGTTATTGGTAAATGGCCTCTTTACCACCTCCTCGGTCAAGAAGCACAGCATTGTCACCACCCAAACAGCTTTCTTGGGCCCTCTGCCCCCGTACACCTCATCCTCATCAGTCTCCAGTCACCACTGAACTGATTAGTTTTTTTCTAATACAGATTCTATTTGCTAGGATTTGTCTTGGTTTGTTTTATTACTGGAGATACTCTCTCATAGCCCAGGCTGGCCCTGAATTCACTACACAGTTAAGTCTGTCCTTGAGCTCTTGATCCTCCAGATTACAGATGTGCACCACCACGCCCACCTATGTCTGCAGTCTGAAACTGCCCTGTAAATGGCACCATACAATCTACATGCCCCTGGGCTGCTGCCTTGGGCTCGGCGTGATTCTTTTGCAAATGTGTCCACACAGTTGCAGGGACTCGTGGCCCCCTGCTTATTGCTGGATACAGAATGCCTCCTATGGGTGCCAACTAAATTTAAGTTTAAAATATCTCGAAGGCTATTCATCTATATCCACTCCAGTTTCCTGCTTCCCACCCACAGTCTCCTAAGAAACTCTACTGCACTCTTAAAAGTTCCTTGGTCCCTAGAATGGAAGTGCAGGACAGGAAAAAGTAAAACAAGACTAGAAGATGATGAGGCTGTGGTTCAGGTGGGAGAGTGTTTGCCAAGCGTGCAGGAGTCCTGGCTTCCATTCTCCGAGCTCAGCACAGAAAACGAGGCATGGTGGTGCATGCCTGGAACCCCTGCACTCAGAAGGTAGAGGAGGAGGATCAGAACTTCAACTACCTGGTGAGTCCGAGGCCAGCCTGGATTACATGAGACCCTGTCTTAAAGACAGACAGACAGACAGACAGACAGACACACACACACACACACACACACACACACACACATGGTGGGGTGGGGGGTGAGAGAAGAAGAGAAACAGAGAGAAGGAGCGAGAGAGAAGGAATGAGAAACGGAGACTGTTCGCTTTCATGTCTTATGTAAATATGAGATCAAAGATCCTGTTCCGTCTAGACACTGTACAACAGATGTCTTTTTGAGCATTCTGATTTTCGTTCAGAATGCTATCTCCAGCAATTTTAAACTGATTTTCATCAAAAAAAAAAAAAATAGAAGCACCTCTTCCATACCAATTCTTGGGCTAAGTATACTTGACCGAGGTCCTTCCTGAAGGCACTTGTCAGGGAGCTGGTGGCTGAGCTTGTGACTGTGTGTCCACACTGGACCAGAGCCACCCAGAGAAGAGTCAGCTTGGGATGTACATCTCTGCTTCAGAGAGGCCCCAGCCACCTGAAAAGGCTTTTGTGGTGCAATCCCAGAAGGCCAGAGAGAAGGAACATTACCTCAGGAGTGACCCCTGATTTCTTCATTCTCTCCTTTAGGGGGTTCTTTAGGATCCCCGTGGTGGTGATGGGGAGGTGGGTGGGGACTTCAAAGTCCTTTCTCTCCCCAACTTCTTGTTCCCTTTGTCTTGTCTCTCTTCCTAGCTGGTCACCAGTACAAAGTGTATATTTTATCTGTGGTATTTATTGAACAGAATTTTAGGTTCATAATTGTTAATTTTAGAAGCAGAGAAAATGAGAACTAATTTATTTCATTAAAGAACCAAGTAAATAAGTTTGTCAGCAACTCTCAGGAGAAAAAAGTTACCTAGGTTGTCACACTGCCAACCCACGGATTTAACTTAAATTTCCCTAGTGATCTAACACTTCAGTGTGCTGGATCAGCAGAAAGCAGAGCCAGCCTGCTTGTCAAGATGCCACAAATCTAAGTACTAGAAAAGTTTCCCATCCAGGAAACTAGGACAAGTCTCCACCTCCACAGCAGTCCTGGCTGGCTCAGGACTCCTAGGACCCTAAACCCTCCCCATGTCCTGCACACAGGGGAGAGCTTGAGGTCCAACAGTGGAGTTACCTGGGCATGCCCAAGACACTCTGACATACCTGCAATCTCTTGGGTTCTCTAAGAACAGCATGTTCCCACAGCCATGAGTCTAACATCACTTAAATCTCAGTCTTTACTATGGTGTATGTACCTGTCTGTGTGTCTGTGCATGTATGTGTCTATATGTGTCAGTGTATGTGCATGTATATGTATATTTGCTTGTGTGTGTCTGTGCATGTGTCTGTGTGCATCTGTGTGTGTCTGTATGTGTGCCTGTGCATGTGTGTGCACACATATGTGTTTCTATGTCTGTATGTTCTGTGTGTGTGTGTGTGTGCACGTGTGTTTGCTTGTGTGCGTCTGTGCACATATCTATGTGTGTCTGTATGTCTCTGTGGGTGTCTATGCATGTGTATGTATGTGTGTCTGTTTCTGTACATGTATGTATGTGTGTGTCTATGTGTCTGTATGTATCTGTGTGTCTGTGCATGTGTCTGTATGTGTATCTATGTGTGTCTGTTGGGTGTGTGTATGTCTGTGTGTATGATTGGAAAGACAAAACCCACTCCAGGTAAAGGGAATGATTGATTATTAGATAGATGATTAGAAATGAAGAAACTGTCAGAGCAGATCCAACTCAAAGAAATGCGCTAGCAGAAACGCATGCTCACCTTAGAGCTGGAGGGAGACAGAAGGCAGACTGGTCAGGACAGGCAGATACAGGGAACATCTACTCAGGAGCTGGAGCCACGGAGGAGTAGAGCTGTACCAAAGAGACAGCCTAAGCCAGGACAGAAAGAGATTCTGATCTCCAGTCCCTGCAGTGTGTATTTGGGGCCCCAAATACTCGGCATCCCATTGGCCTGAGAGCTTGGGGAACAAGGTTTCCTGTAATCAATCAAAGCTGGGTAGGAGGTAGGAGACAAAGAGCCAAGGGCCACAGTGTAGTTGTGTCTAAGTGCTTCCAGAAAGAGGTGGCAATGCTATATTGTGTCCTGCCCACTGGAAATACATCCCATGTGATCCCCTAGCTGAACTCTGAACAGGCTTCCTGGTAGTTTTGGCTGACCTCCCCGCCTGCACTGTCAAAGCCCATTGAGTAGCAAGACAGAAGTGGATACCAGGACCCTTTTGTGGGAACAGAAAAGATGTGATTTGACGTGTACTAACAACTCACAAAGGCACTACTGCTACTCACAATCACAGACACGCATGGCTGTCAGCCCACATCTATCTCAATACTCAGATACACATACAGAAAGCTGCACCAAAGACACACAGCACAGCTGCCTTAAATTTTCCTTTCATGCAGTCTAAACCCCTCAGGTGTGCTGTGGGAGATAAACGGGCAATACACATGAAAGTGCATTGGGAAGTTTATAACATATTGCTCAAGCAAACACTAAAACAACACCAAGATTGTGCTTCCATTCTGTATTTAGTTATGAGTAGAGATTGAGAGTGATGTCCGTGGGTAATATTGTAAAATTTACAAGGACAGAGCCTGGGACAATGAGGGGAGGCCTTTTATTTGGGAGAAAAGACCATAATTCAATGACCATGTTGTGGCCTGCTTGTTCCAGGCCAGGCCCTGTGCTAGCCATTCAGTGCAGTCTACTCAGTCCTTGGGGAGAATTTCTGTAAGGCAGATACTTCTTCACCCACTTTCAAAGGAAAAGTGGTTAATAAATTTGCATGAGATTGCATGGGTGCTGTGGCCCAGAGCTAGGTTTGAGGCTGGAGTCTGACTCCACACTCCCCACTGGTCAGGTCATCTCTCAGAGATAGGGAAGGGAAAGCCCTGAGGGAAGTGTCTTAGTTAGGGTTTCATTGTTGGGAAGAGACACCATGATCATGACAACCCTTATAAAAGCAAATATTTAATTAAGGCTGGCTTACAGGTTCAGAGGTTCACCCTATTATCATCATTGCGGGGAGCATGGTGTTATGCAATAGACATGGTGCTGGAGGAGCCAAGAGACAACCAGGAGGAGACTGAAATTTCACACTGGGTGAAGCTTAAGCATAGGAGACCTGCTCAAGCTTAAGCATAGCCCACCTCCACAGTGACACAATTCCTCCAAGGCCACTCCTCCTCCAACAAGGCCACACCTCCTAAAAGTGACATTCCCAGTGGGTCAAGCATTCAAAAACACAGGAGTCTATGGGGCAAACCTATTCAAACCAGTGTAGGAGACACCAGCTTGGGGAGTTGATAGCCTTTGTTTTGAAGCCAAATGCATTTCTTGAAGTAGACACCAAGCAAAGGCTAACAAACCAGGATACAGGGTGAGGAGGTAGGGGGAGGGCGAGGGAGACCTGCGACACTCAGATGTCTACAGCTCATTTTTACCTAAGCCTTGGGGACTTGGGGACACATGGCTGATTCTGAGAATTTGGGGTTCACTTAACACATTCATCATATATCAATTCTATACAAGCCATGAAAAGACTACGGGCAAGTAGCTCCTAACACAAAAGGAGACTCTGGCAGTCATGTCTCTGGGGCTCTTCAAACAGGATACTTATTAGAAATCCCAGGCAATGTGTAATTCTTGTCTTTACTAGAACTTAGAATCATAGCTGAGTAGAGGAAATGAAACTTGACTCTCTCATTCGGTCAACTCACCGAGATGCTGCCATCTGTCTGGTGCCATGCATCATGGTGGCTGTGGGGGGAGTTTGAGGGTCCAGGACCCAGCCAGCAGTGAGGTCACATGCTGCCCAAGCATTCAGCAGCTCCTACTGACTCCCTGGCGTATATGCCAATGATCATGGAGAAAATGGCCCATCACAAGCCAAGAGAGAAGAAAGACCCCAAGAACACCCCTCCTAATAAGATCCAGGGTTCCCAAACTAGGGGTTTTCAGTGTCTAGAATAATGCTCAATGTAGATTAGCCCTCAGCAACTTATGAAGTCCCAGAGAACCCCACCTGAGCTTGGGGAACAGGCAGAAGGAACTAGAACATGCTGCTGTCCTCGGGGCTTGGGAACCAAGACTAAAAGGGAGCAGGAGGCAGGATGAGAAACAAGAGGAAGGATGGGTATCCATCCCTTTAACCTTTCCGTAGTCCAATTAGTCCGGCTGGAGGATAGTGAGACTCCCGGGTGCTAAACCATGGCGTCCCCGCCCCAGTCCCTAACCTGCTTTCTCTAGGAATCAGTGCTTCCTTCAGTCACTTACTGTGTAGACAGTGAAGGGGAAGAAGGAAAGAGGGCACTACATTGGGCATTAAATCAAGATTAATGAAGTCCCTGCTACAATTAATTACTGTACTCCCTGAGAGCTGGGAGCAGGATATGGCCATGGCCATCCATAATGTCCAATGCTAGCTCTCACCAGCATGGGTGGGATGTGGCGTGTGACTCATCCTCTGCCTACCTAAGATCTGAAAGAAGCTGCAAAGATGGCAGTGTCGGGGAGGCTCCTCCCACAGCCCCAGTCACCACTCTGCACTGAATCCATCCTTCATGTGTCCTCGACTCTATGAACAGCACAGGCTCACTAGTCAAGCACAGACACGACTTATCCTTGATGAGACAAGAGAAACAATTTGCCAATGACCTGTGATGGCAGCCAGCTTCAAACATGGCTCTCCAGATTCACCTCCCTTTTCTGGATCCTAACTCCATGCTCACGGAGGGTCCCAGGATCTGGGGGATAGTGGGGTCTCGGTCTGTCACCTGGTCCATGCTGAGGTACATGAAGCTGGCCAGAGGACCAGTCCAGCTGAGTGTAGTTGGTGGCCTGCCTGTAAGTCCAGCACTCAGGAGACTGAGGCAGGTGAGCTATGAGTCCCAGGCCAGCTCGTGCTATGTAATGAGTTCTAAACCAGCTTGGGCTATATAACAAGACTCAGCCCACCATTTCTGTTGGCCATCAGCTAACCCAATGAGCAGTTAGATAAGAGAAAGAAACAGGTGGTACCCATTCGACTCCAGTAACTTTTACATCATCCCTACAGATGCCCAACCAGGGTGATAAGAGTCCTCTATTAGGAAGCAAAGTCATGGTCCTCCCTTTTCCTTTGAAAACAATCTAACAAAGGCTTGGGGAATGAATGAGTCCCAGAGTCAGCCCACGATCTACCTTGCCTTGCCAAAGAGAAGCTGGTGCCCACCTTTAATCCCAGCACTTGGGAAACAGAGGCAGGCAGATCTCTGTGAGTTTGAGGCCCCAGCCTGGTCTACAGAGCTAGTTCTGGGACAGCCAAGGCTACACAAAGAAGCCCTGTGTCTGAAAAACAAAACAAACAAAATAAAAGGAAAAGAAAGAAAACAGAAAGAAATATTTTGCTCTGGGGCTTCGTGGTTCAGTAGGTCTTCTGCCCCTTTGATTAGGGGAACAGAAGTCTGTGGCCAGAGTCCACCAGAGCTCCTAGCTGCCTGTTGTCCTATACTGGGATATCCAAACAGGAGCCTCCTGTCCTGTACTACCAGAATCAAAGCAGATAGAATTGAATCGTGACTTTTCACTCTCTGCTCATGGAAATGTAAGCCTTCAACCAGAATTGGAGTGCCCAATCTTAAGAGTGTTCCCAGGCTCTCTGAAGATATAAATACAAGTGATCTCTGAATGAAAGAGAAAATTAAAAATCAGAAGGACGGAGCTGGGGCGGAGCTTGGCTTCTAGAGCACCTGCCACACATGCTGGCAGGCAGTCTTGGTTCAGGCCGAAGCACTTTACAAAACAGCTGTGGTGGCAAATGCCTGTCATCTCAGCGCTTGAAGGGTAAGGCAGGAGATCAGAAGTTCAAGGCCAACCTGGGCTACATGAGATCCTGTCTCAGAATAAGTAAATAAGAGACTGGAGAGAGTGCTCACTGGTGGTTAAGAGCACTGTCTTCTCTTGCAGGACCCAGGTTTGGTTCCCAGCACCCATGTCAAGTGGCTCAAAACTGCTTGTAACTCCAGCTCCAGGGCATCTGATACCTCTGGCCTCCACAGGTACCTGTATTCATGTGTACATAGACTTCACACACATGTACACCTAATTTTAAAAAGTAAAATAAATCTTTTGAAAAAGATAAATATAGTAATATAAATGGAAAAAGCCAATAAATGTGGTTTAGTCATAGAGCATGTTCCTAAGCACTGGGTTCACCAAGCAACACACACACACACACACACACACACACACACACACGGAAAATCATTCTCTCTAGAGGAAGACAATAAATGATTCATCAAAACAGTGTCTAGCAAAAACCATGGTGGCACACACCTAAAATCTCAGCCTGCTGCTGGTGGTCAAGAGTTCAATGTCATCCTGGGCTCCATGGAAAGAAAGAGCAAAACAGTGCTTAGCTCAAGGTTAAAGACAATCCAGAGCTGGGCATGGTGCTCATGTCTGTAATCCTAGGACATGGGAGACTGAGATAGGATTGCCATGCGCTCAAAGCCAACCTGGGCTACATAGTAAGTTAGAGGGAAGCCAGGGCCACATAGTAGGACCCTATCCCTCCCCTGCCACAAAAAAGGAAGGGAGGAAGAGAAGGAGAGAAGAAAGTTAAGAGCATGAGGACCCTCGAGGTGCCTGTAGGAAGACGGTGCAGGGATGGAGCTTCACAGACGATCAGGAGATACAGAAAATGACTGCTGACGTAAAAAGCCAAGGTTGAAAATTAAGAAAACAAAAGATATCAAAGTGCCACATTCTCTTCAAATAATAAGGCTCCCGATAAATGTGGTGCTACAGACTAAATGTCTCCCTAAAATCTCTATGTTGCAGACCCTTAGAGTTTGGGGCTGGGAGCTTTGAGAGGTGATTGGGTTTAGACAAGGTCATGAATAGGACAGTACCCTTACAGGAAAAGACATGGAAGGACTGGAGCGTAGCTCAGTGGCACATCACTGGCTTGGCTTGCCTCATATTCATAGGTCCTGGGTTCAATTCCTGGCACATTAAAAACAAAATTTCTAGGGCTGGAGAGATGGTTCAGTTGTTAAGAGCCACTGGCTATTCTTCTAGAGAGCCCAGGTTTAATTCACGGCACCCACACGGTGGCTCATAACTGTTTGTAACTCAAGTTCTAGGGTATCGGATCTCCTCTTCTGGTCTCTCAAATACTAGACATGCACACGGTATGCAGACACACACACATAAACATCCACACACAGAACATACATTTTTAAAAGTTAAATTAAGTGTTTTCTGAACCCAGTGGCAAAAACATGGCAGGTATAGAATAAAGAGTAAAAGATGCAAAGGATTCTGTGAAAAAGAAAATACATATTTAATCAGAATTACAATACAGGGGGCGGGAAGCAGGGATCCAAGGTAATTTTTGAGGAGATAAAGGCCAAAAGGGCTTCTAGAGGTGATAAAAGAAATCAACCTATACATTAAAAAAATACCAACAAATCCTAAACAGAAATTCATCTCTAGACACGTCATCTAGCAACTGCAAAACAACTTAAGAAAACCTTCTGTCCATCATAGAGCCACCGTCAGAGGACAGCCCAGGCCCCAAAAGTCTTGCCATTCAGCTGTGAACCCACGAGTCTTGCCATCCAGCTGTGTGCCCACGAGTTTTGCCATCCAGCTGTGTGCCCACGAGTCTTGCCATCCAGCTGTGTGC
>JADRCH010000079.1:2084703-2141554 GCA_019843965.1 Rhynchomys soricoides | reverse complement strand
CAGGTCTTTAGTCCTGTATCAGGCCTGTCTTCCTCCCCCCCCCTCAGGTCTTTAGTCCTGTATCAGGCCTGTCTTCCTCTGTGCTTGTCACCTCTTTCAGGATCCTGCTCCCCTATCTGCCCCATGCTTTCCCTATCTTTCATCTGTAGAATCATCCATGTATCCCATTTGCAAATTAAAACCTCTATCTACCTGCAAATCTCTTGTCTATCCACACAGACCCACTTCTGTTTTATCCGACACTCTCAGCCCATAACTGACACATTCTGTAGCTGGTCCTTCTCAGCCAGCAGAAGGACTTTCCATAAGGTCTCAACAGCCTCTGAAGTGTTGTTCCTCTCTTACACTGCAGCAAGGGCCACAGCCCCTCTGGCCTGCCTCCCTCTGGCCTGCCTCCCTCGGGCCTTCCTCTGCTGTCCTCACATGGCTTGACCCACTGACACTCCTAAGGATTCCCTGGCCCCACCCTTGCCCTCCCTCCCAGCTCTTCTGCCCCAGCTCCCTGAAGGGAAAGACTCCTAGAGCCAGCCTGCTGTTAAGCACCAGACCTATACCTAGAGCCATGTGCAGGTACTGTAACAGGCTGTGTCCCCAGTGCAGTGGTGTGGAAGGAGGCCCAATACCAGGAGATTAAGTCATGAGGGCTCTGCTCTCACGGGCTGATAAGGCCCTAAATGTATGCCCCTTCCTCGTTCACTCTCTACTCTCAGTCTTCAGCAATGGGATGACGGAGTCCCTCACCAAATGCCAGAACCATGTTCCTAGATTCTGCGGCCTCTAGGACTATTAGCCAAGCCAGTTCCCATTCATGACAAATCACAGTCTCTGGTATTGTCTCTGCAGCAGAAAGCGAGACAGCTGCCACAGAGGCACCGCAGACTCGGTCGGTCGTCTACTCTGAGGTTTAGGAATTGTCCCCAGGCTGCTTTTTCCCCTCTCTCACTCAAAACTGGTTATTAAGTTTGGTGCATTATTCTTCCTAATTATCTCTCCAGTGGACTCTGTCTCCCAGTGGTCCAGGCCCGCATCATTTCCTACCTAGATTCTCCAATGAACTCTTAACCACTTCCCATGCTGTCTGCCCTGCTCCCCTCAAAGCAGGAATCACAAGCCCACCCAAGTGAGATTTCTGAAATGCTTGTATGGTCATCTCCCACCTGCTTTAGTTTCCTCCATCGAGAGCTGTACATGCCCAGCACTCAGGAGGCGTGGGCACCCCTCCTGACCAGCCACATCCTTAGCAAGCACTCACCCCGCTTCTCCTGTGGTTGTCTGGGCCTTCAACACCCTCTGCTCATCAAGTGTGTGCTATACTCCTCTGCAGGACACGTCTCACACAGCACCTCGGTCTGGCCAGTGTTTTGTTTCCCTGAACGTCCTCTTCTGATGCAGACTCTTCTGAAGATGCTTGCTGTCTAACACTAGAGTGTGTGGCTATTCATCTCTGCATCCCTAAACCCATCACAATGCCTGCCTTCCGGGGTTCCATCCATTGTTTCAGTAAATACAAACTTCAAACCTGAAAACTCAGAGGATTCCAATGTATCTGGGCCATTCTGTAACTGTTGATGAAGTAGGGAACCAGTGCCTGGTCCCCGGGAGCCAGAGCTAAGAGGATATGCCCTTGGGACATTCCTGAGTGAGTCAGACTCTCACTTGGTACAGTGGCAGGTACGGTCACTGCTGGGGTAGCTAACAGGAGAAGAAAACAGGAAGGGGCAGAATGCACATGTGAGGGACAAGGAAGAGAGACCCCAAGCCCCAGCGGAGTTAGCAGTTGTCACTTCTAAACCTTCCTCCTGGCCTCTCTTTGCCTTTCTCTGTCTGAATATGCTCTCAAAGCTAAAGCCCAGTCCATTCCAGACTCACAGGCATTCCAGTAGCAGAGACTTTGAAAGCCATGTAGAGGGGCAGGCAGCAGAGAGAACTGTGAACGGCCAACCCTCCCCTGCCTGCTGGAGGCAGTGGACACAACCGGCTGGTTAGTATTTATCCTCTTGACAGAAACCTAAACAGTGTGCATCGCTGAGAAAATGCCTGCATCAGACTGTCCTGTGAGTATGTCTATGGGACATTTTCTTGACTGATGATTGATGTAGAAGGGCTCAGCCCACTGTGGGCGGTGCTGCCCCTAGGCAGGTGATCCAAGGTTTTACAAGAAAGTGAGCTAAGCAAAGCCTTAGGATACAAGTCACAGGAACCTGCCCCTCTGGTTTCTGCTTGAGTTCCTGCCTTGACTTCTCTTTGAGACAGATTCTAAGCTGTAAGTTGAAATAAACTCTTTCCTCCCCACATCACTTTTGGTCCTGGCATTTAAAAGCAATAGATAGCAAATTAGACATCTGGGCTTAGCTGAAGGGAGTTGAAGAGCAAGAGATGAGCAAAACCCCAGCCATCTTGCCAGCACTCCTGGTGCTTGGGACCCAGGGGTACAACTAGCTCCAGCACAGGCTCTGCCCATGTCCTGGCTCACAGTCGGTCTAGCTATAATCTCAGTGAAGTTATAAGTCGGGGTGCATCTGCCAAGCCCCTTCATAGTCCTTCTGCCTTAGCCATGGTCAGCCTCATTTCCTAGCTGTCTGAAATTCTAATCTCTCACCCTAAGGCTTCTTAGCCCAGCTCCTGACCCAAGGCAATCCAGGGATCTAGCCTCATGGCCAGTGGCTACAGTGAGGGAGAGATAGAAAGAGTCCCTTGGGCGAGAGCCGGCAGCCACAGCCGTGAGGAATCTTCCCCAGCCCGACTGGTCTCATCTTATTTAACTGGAGAGTCCCCAGGGCAGGGTCCTTAACTCCTCCAGCCTCAGCAGACAGCATTGAGCACTCAGGAAACACTAAATGGAATTTCTGAGAGACTCCCACTGAAAGCCTTTCATTTGCATCCCTGAGAAAAAAAGTGCCTCAGACAAAGGTCCAGGATCCTCAGATAAAGTCTCTTACAAGAGCTAAGTCTCCCAGGCTCTCAGACAGAACATATGGAACAGGACAGGCAGAGGTGCCAGCCTCTGGTAAGGGGACTTTGGGGCCTCAGACCACTATGGTAATGGTTATTTGTGTCAACACAGAGAGTGACACAAAACCACCCCCAACACACAGGGCTAGTAGCAGCTTCAACAAACAAGCTGAACAGTGTGTGTCTGCCTATTACCTGTGTGTGTGTCTGTGTGTGTGTCTGTGTGTGTGTCTGTCTTTGTACCACCTCAAGAGAGAAGCAGGGTAGCAAGCCTATGAAGCAGAGTGAGCTTTACATCTTGCTTGAGAGCCACTATGATCCTTTGGAGATCAGATCTGAGCCTATGACCTATCTCATCAGCTGCTTCAGCAGCCAGCCAGCCAGTCAAATAATTCAAGCACTGCCCATTAAGTTTGGGGCCATAGAGACCAATGTGCTTGGTCTACATCTCTATGGTCTGGCCTTCTAGACCAGCCTGGATTGCTCTGCCCACACATACTCTGATAGCACCCCTGTGGCTGCCATTATGTCTCCTCAGAGGAGTGGCCTCGTAGCGCCCCCTGCTGCCTTCAACCCAGCTCAGGCCTCAGAAGGTACCCAGAAGTCAATTTGGCCAACTGAACATTCTAGCAGGTAGAGTATGTCATGGCTGTCCTATGATGGATTCCTGAGTGTCTCTCTCCTTCTAGACTCAAGCAGGTATACATAGTGGGAACAAAGACACCATCTACCTGGAGATTTTGGACTTCAGCACACAGGAAGTCAGATCACAAGATGAGCTAGCAATAAGAATGATCATCAGCAGACTGGAAAGATGGCTCAGTGGTTAAGAGCATTTGCTGCTCTTGCAGAGTACCCAGGTTTGATTCCCAGAACCTCTGTGGTGGCTCACAACCATTCATCACTCCAGTTCCCAGGGGGTGCAATGCCCTTTTCTGACCTCTGCAGGAAATAAGCATGCATGTGGTGCACAGACACATATACAGGAAAATTAGTCATACACATGGGGGAAAGTGATCCCAGGACAGGAAATAATTGATCAAGGAGGTCAGTAGACAAGGAGGAGGCTTCCAGGCCAAGGAGGTGAGCCTCTGGGGCAAGGAAAGACTTCCAGCAGGAAGGGGGATTTCATCCAAACCTTAACTGAGCCCAAAGACTCCTAGACAGTGTGCCAGCAGAACAGCACACCCAAGCAATGGCATGGAGGTGGCGAGGCATAACATGGCCTTAAGACCTGCATACGGTCCAACCTGACCAAGATACAAGCCTTCAGAGGGTCCTGAGCACTGAGAGATGAGGATGGAGAGTCAACCCAGAGCCAAGCACGGACCAGCTTTCCTGTCAGGCACAAAGCAAACCTGATCCAATAAGCAGGTGACAGTGAAAACCAGCACCATGCAACCAACCAGCTGGATCCTGGATCCAACACCACCCAGCCCTTCTGCTTTAGGAGAGGAAGCAGGGGTGAAGAATCAGAATGTGGGCCTGTAGAAAAGTGCCGCCATGCCCACAACTCAGTAAGAAGCAGTCCATGAGGCAGAAGAGTAAGCAGGAGGCTTAAATGGAAACTTCAAAGAGGGTATGCTGGGCTCAGAGAGATGGCTTGGTGGCTAAGGGAGCTTCTGGTTAAGGGAGCTTCTGGTTAAGGGAGCTTCTGGTTAAGGGAGCTTCTGGTTAAGAGAGCTTCTGGTTAAGGAAGCTTCTGGTTAAGAGAGCTTCTGGTTAAGGGAGCTTCTGGTTAAGAGAGCTTCTGGTTAAGAGAGCTTCTGGTTAAAAGTCTTCCCAGAGAAGCCGAGTTTGGTTTTCAGCACCTGTGTGTGTTCAGTGGCACACAGCTGCCTATGATTCCAGCTCTGGAGGTTCTTGACCATCGTGATTAGTGCTGTACTGGGCATGGGAGTACAGACGTCTCTTCCAGACAAGAACTCACAGCTCTGGCTACAGGGATCTGCCTTTGGTATCCTCCACTCCACCTTGGCCCTTCCCTCGACACATTTGCTCTTAGCTGGTTCATAAACTCTGTCTTTGATCCCTGTGTTCTGACTTTGACTTTACATGTTTCTTAACATGTTGCTAAGCTTACCTTCTGTTCTCCAAGCCATGATATCCTGGCAAACTCCTGCCTGCCTCTCCCATGCCCCACTGACACTCTTGTCCTGCCACTGATGCTCCACTCCTCTCTCTGGCACCCCAACCCCACTCTAGGGCACAGCATGAGGTGGAGGGGTCGGAATGTGATCAAAAGGCATTCGAGGGATGTGAATGGAGCCTCAGAGAAAGAGTCAGTGAGAAATGCCCAGCCTTAACTCACACTAGGAGGGTAGCAGCTAGAAAGGAGAGAGACAGGAGAGATGTGGAGTCCAGGACAACCTACCAAAGTGGGCTTCCTGGGGGAATCTGAGGTTACCAGGAAGGAGATAGCCCTGGGCAGAGCAAGGTTCTAGGTGTCCAGCCCTGCAAAGCAACCTGCTAAAGAGGTGGCTACCTGAACCAACAGTGCATTCACCACCCAAGGAAAGGGTCTAAAAACAGAGCCATGTCCCATCCACTAAGCAGTAATCCAGCTTGGGATAGTCTGTAAGCAGGTTGTGAGAACTACAAGTGCGTGCTTAGACCAGATCCACACCCTTCGCCCTAGGCTCTCCCAATGTCCTCTACCAGCAGTGCAAGGAATAGCCGAGGTCCACTCAAGCCATTCACAGAGGCCTCTAAACACATCTTGTGCTTGCCTTCAGAGTCCAAAAGTCACCATGGGCCGGAGGCCTAAGGCCTCAGGTCTGCTGGTATCTTACCCTTCCTTGACCATCTGCACCTCTACCTCAGGAAAGTCACTGCCTCGTCTTACCCCAGCACATGCAGGGATGCCTACATAGGGAAGAGAAGAAAATGGGAAAGCTGGGATGGAGGTGACATGTCCTCACTATTCCTTCCTGATTCTTTGTTGCAAAGAGCACCGCGTGCTTTACTTCAATCCGCAATGAAGCATATTTCAGGGTAAATTTCCTATCGCCTGTCACAGCTCAGGGGAAAAATGAGTGCACATTTCCCCAGCTCCATTAAGTAGGGAAACAGGCTCCCATAGCTAGCACTGCAGGCATGTTCCCTGCAAGCCAGATGAGAGATGAGATCATCGGCATTCTTCTAGTCCTGGGCACGGGTAGCAAGGGAGGGGTCTAACTCCCTACACTTCTGGGGACAAGTGCAGAGGCCAGACAAGCCTGCCACAGGGAGTGCCTACCCAGAAGAATACAACCCGGTGCTTAGGGTTTTGGTCTCCACTGCTTCCTGCCTCCCCCTGCCTTCTTGTTCCCATCCTAACCTCAGACAGAAAACAAGAAAAACATAACTCACAGCTTCCTTTCCTTCTTGAGTTGTTTCCTGGGACCAGGTCTTATTATGTAACCCTGGCTGCCTTAAACTCACTATGTTATTCAGACTAGCCTTGAACTCACAGCAGTCCTCTTGCCTCAGCCTCCTGAGTGCTGGGCTCACAGGCATGTGCTACCTACCAGGCTCAGTGAAGTGTTTTAGTTCCTGGGGATGGAACCCTTAGCCCCATGCATGCTAGACGAGTGCTCTACCACTGGCTAGCCCAAGCGCTTGTTTTTTAAAGACAAGATCTAGTTATATAGCCCAGGTTGGCCTTGAATTTTAGATCCTCTTGCCTCTTCCTGACTCTTTACTGGTGCCTACCACCTCTAGGCCATTCTCCATGCCTTGTTAAAGTCTCTTGCCTTCCCTCATTGCCGCTGAGCATAACTTTCGAAACTTTTCTGTGTATGGCCCTCTCCTCTCCAGCCTGGTCACTCCCTGCCTCTCCTTAAGGGTTTGCCTTTCCTCCAGCCTTCAAAGTCTCTGGGTACTTCTGTTCCCTCCTGCTCCCTCCTAGCTCCCAGACCTCACCCTTCTGAGTGTTCCTCTATACATGGCTCCCTTCCTTGCCCATCTGGAGGATGTCCACTCCTTCCACAGGCAGCAAAACCAGATCTCCCTGCTCTGGGAAGTCCCTTCTGTGGCATTAGAGAAGAACTGAACCCTAAATCCTCTGTGCCCCACACACTCATAGTAACACTGGCCCTCCTACACTGAAATCGCCTGTGGCATGCTGGCTGTGGGCTCACGGAGGGCAGAGGCAGGCAATACATCTTTATATCTTCAGCACTTAGCTGCATGCCTGCCCTCTGGAGTATGCAAGGTCACTAAGTGGATGACAAAGGACTCTGAGGTCCTGCAAGGCATGTGGCCAGACTAAAAGCCTTCCTTTTTGACACCTCTCAACCTGGTGTTGGTCTCCTCATGCTCCCCAAACTCCCAAAGCCCATTGGGTAAGCCTCTGTTCATGCCTATTGCCAGCTGGCACGTAGCTGATCTGCTTAGCTCAGTGACTAAGTGGGTAGTGGGCAAAAAGAGCACCCCTCCCACCCCAACCAGAGTCTGGAGAGAAATGGCCCTATAGCCCAGGAGAGGTGGCACACAGAATCCTACCTAGTACCTGGGAGGCTGAGGCAGGAGGATCGTGAGTTTGAGGCCATCCTGGGCTTCCTAATGATGTTATATCAGAGGAGGAGGAGGAGGAGGAGGAGGAGGAGGAGGAGGAGGAGGAGGAGAGTAAAATTAAATTAAAGGCACACCTCTGAGAAAAGTCCACACGCATCTCTGTGTACGGACAAGCGTAGGTGTGGGTGTAAAAGAATGGATTGTCTTCCACACTTACAGTTTGGATCTAGAATGTCCTCTAAGGTTTATATGCTGAACCCTCAGAGAATGATGCTCGTGAGAGGTGGTGGAAGCTTTAGGGGTGGAGCTTAGAGGAAGTCACTAGAGGTATGCCCATGAAGGAGATACGAAGACTATAGTCTCTGTCTCTTCCTCCCTCCTCCCTCCCCCTCCATCTCCTTCCAGCCTCCATGAGGTGAGCATCTTTGTTCTGTTCTGTCCTCCCCACCATGATGTGCTTGCTACCTTACCTGGGCCCAAAGGCCACAGAACCAAAGAACCGTGAAAAGTGTGAGCAAATAAACCTTCCCTCCTTATAAGTTGATTACCTGGGGTATTTTGTCACGGTCACAGAAAGCTAATACATATCCCATTAATTTTTTTCTTATAGACTCTGGGTAAAAACTCAGCTTTTCTTCTCTTTTCCCTTCCTATTTGCCAAGTTCTTGGTGCCTTCCATTGACCTGAAATCAAACTGAGAAAGGGAAAATGGCTTTTCCATCACACAACTGAGATGTCTTAGTTACCTTTCTATTTCTGTGACAAAACACTATGACCAAGGCAAACTTAGAAAAGAAAGCATTTAATTAGGCTTACAATTTCAAGAGGGTTAGGGTCCATGATGGCAAGAACAGCTAAGAACTCATATCTTAATCCATAAGCAGGAAGCCAAAAGGGCAAAGTGAGAATAGCACGAATCTTTTGAACCTCAAAGCCTGCCACTGGGGACACACCTCCTCCAACAAGGCCCACAGCTCCCAATCCTTCCCAAACCGTTCCACCAACTGGGGACTAAGTATTTAAGCAGATGAGCTTATGGAGGCCATTCTCATTCAATCCACCACAGAGGGAACACATTCCTAGAATGGGGACAGTGAGTAGCATGGGCCTGCTCATCTCATAACCCACTTGGGTTGGAACCCCTCCTGCAGCAAAGGATGAGCATTTGGGCCACATGTGCACCAGAGAGCTTGGTTTCCTGACCACTAGTGTTCCTTATAGAGTGCTTTGCTGAGCAAAGCCCAGAGGCCACTTCCACCCTCCAAGCACGGTATACCACTTCATTCTGTCTGTCTCATTTGTCATCTGTCAAATGGTCTAATGTGATCTGCCACCGCACCCTGAGCCCCTGGCCAAAGATCACTAAGCTTTCACACATTTCTTGCAGAGATGACCCAGTGGGAGTCAGAACGGGTTGGGCTGCATACATGAGAGGCCTGCCTGGTTCGCATTGTCTCCTGTGAGGATGTTCTGCCCCGGCATCCTTGACAGAACACAGCTATTGAGAGGAGAGAGATGTCAAGTTGGGGATGAATGATAGGCATGGAGGGATTTGGCTCCAAAGCCCAAGTCCCGAATTGCATTATCCTCTCTCTTAAGTAGACATTACTCATCTGCCTCCCACACCCACAGTGTTACATGAGACCTCAAGGGACAGGAAGACATATTTGGTTGCAGCTGGAGGACCTCAGACTAGAGAGCAGGAAGAATTTCCTGACAACAGAAGATGCTCATGATGGTCAGAGATGGAGGGGGGCTGGAGATCAGCCATTTCTTGGCACTGATGAGGTAAGCCTTTGAGGAGGGGTGTCTTCAGTGGCCTCTTGGCCTAGCCTCCAGCAGTCATAGGAGACGTGAGGGCAGTGTGGCAGAGGAATGATCCAAACAGAAAATCAAGGACATGTGCAATCTACCCAGGGTCTGGAACTCTGCTGAAGTTAAAACACAGTCACAGAAGTGCCCTCAGGGCCACACATCCAGCAGGGAAGCCTTCTAAAGCCCATCAGGGAGCTGGCTGCTTCCTGTGTTCTTGGGTCCTTGGGGGGTCTCAGTAGTCAGAGGAGTAACAGCAACTAGGCTACTTTTGGTCCTCTGCTTCCTAAGGAGGGGAAAACTAGCATACAAAAAACACACACACACACCAGAGTTCACAGATAGGCATGCCACTAGACATATGTAAGAATGTGCCAGTATACTCCTAACGCATGTATAGGGTCATGCACATGTGCATGTGCATGTACACATACACACCCACACCCACACCCCCACACACACACCAAGGAACAGCCAGCTCTCCCAAGTATTTGGTGGCTGTGGCTGTAATTCTATCCTGGGATCTCAGTGACACCTTCCCAACAGAGACTGAAGCAGAGAGACGTGGGAGTTAAGTGAAAGAAACCCAAGAGGCTGCTGTAGCAAACCCATGCCAATGCTATGGAGTGGCACCCTGCTAGGAGAAGCCCTTCCTCAATGGCATAGAGAGACTGTTTAAGGGGGTCTTAGTACCAGGGGGACAGCTGCCATCCCACTAGATGTCCTAGGAATACATTGTGACCCTATGCTCCCAAACAGCTCTCCCAGGAGTTCCCCCAACGTTGGCAACATCAATCAGTATTAACGACCCTGGAGAAGTTCATTCCCTAGAATCATGGACTAGGAGTCCCCACCTTCTCGCCAGTTCATGTAGCAGAGAATGCTGACTCACAGGCCCCAGGCACAGTCCACTTGTCTCAGGGAGATGAGCCTCCCACCTTAAGAGCAAAGGAAATCCAAGAATCTGCACCCACCAGGAGGATGACACCTGAGTACACAAACCTGCTAGAGGCCTACTGAACACTCCCACGGAGCCATGAGCCATTATTCAGCATCCATTATTCATTTCTCCATCCCCAGTCAGGGGCAGGAATGCTGAGGAAGAGCAACTGGAGCTGGGACCTGTATATACACACACGCACACACACACACACACACACACACACTCACTCACATACACACACACACTCACACACACACACACACACACACACACACACGGTACCCACCTCTAGAAAGCACACATGGGAGTCACATGGTCATCACCCCACTGAATAGATGTTAAGCAAGTCACAGACCAAGCTGAGATGGAACATGTGATCCTCCCAGGGAGGATCTCTAAGATGGGAGGAAGTGCTCACTTTACCTAGTTTGGTAAACACACTTGGTGACAAGCTGAGATGACAGAGGCAGCTGGGCCAAAGGCACCAGACTGCTTGTCCCTGAGTAAGACCTCCATTGCCAAATCAGCCACAGTTGTGTTTTCAGGTATCCTTTCTTCAAAAGAAGCTTCAGAATTATAAGTTCTCAGAGCTGAGGGAGACAGCCCCCAAGCCTGGAGTCCTTCCCCCGTAACAAGCACATGGTCACCTGGCCTCTGCTGAGTTCTGCTCAAGGAAAAGGCTCTCACCCAAAATAATAGGTAAAACCCCTCACTGGTCCTAGACATCCACTGAGCATCTTTGTCTCACTGGGGACCCAATGAGGCAATGGCTTCACAGCTGTAGTAGACGAAGGCTCTGTTGGAATCATCTGCTTAGGAGTGGGTCAAGTAGGGGGCTGGAGAGATGGCTCTGTTGTTAAGGGCACCTGTTGCTCTTGTACAGGGCTTGGGTTTGGTTCCCAGCACCCACATGGTGGTTGTCATAGTTAGGGTCACCATTGCTGTGGTGAGACATCATCACCAAAAGCAACCTGGGAAAGAAAGGGTTAATTTGGGTTACACTTCCGCATCAGTGTTTATCACTGAAGAAAGTCAGGACAGGAACTCAAACAGGGCAGGAGCTGATGCAGAGGCCATGGAAGGGTGCTGCTTACTGGCTTGATCTTCATGGCTTGCTCAGCCTGCTTTCCAATAGAACCAAGGACCAGCAGCCCAGGGATGGCACCACCCACAATGAGCTGGGTCCTCCTTCATCAATCACTAATTAAGAAAATGCCCTATGGGCTTGCCTATAGCCTGATCTTATGAAGGCATTTTCTCAATTGGACTTCCCTCCTTTAAAATGATTCTAGTGTGTGTCAAGTAACAT
The DNA here is from genome assembly GCA_019843965.1 of Rhynchomys soricoides. Lineage (NCBI taxonomy): Eukaryota > Metazoa > Chordata > Mammalia > Rodentia > Muridae > Rhynchomys > Rhynchomys soricoides. The sequence continues at coordinate 2,130,041 of JADRCH010000079.1, read as the reverse complement.
AAAACTATCTAGCACAGTGGTTCACAGCCATCCTTATCTCTGGTTTCAGGGAATCGGATGACCTCTTTGGATACCAGCCATATGTATGGCACACATACATACATGCAGGCAAAATACACACACATAAAAAAAAAATTAAACAAACCTAAAACAAATACTAAAAGTGTGGGTTAAATTAGTGGCCAGAACATTTGTGTTCCCTGGGCCTGGTAAGAGATGAGATGTGGAATCAGTTTTCCTCATGGCTCAGAGCTTAGGCCATGGCAGTAAGGCTGTGATCCCAGCATGCTCTCTGAGGCTCACCCTGTGCCCTCGAACTGATCTTGTATTTTGGCAATGGTTTCAGGACTGGACTTGAGCATGGCTCTGGTGTTAGCAGTTTAAGCTCCACATTCTCTCCTTCCTAAGCACTGTAATAACACATGCATGTACGTCTTTAGTGCTGAGTATGTAAGTCTGTCTCCATTTCCCCTAGCCCCAGTCACCCCCAAGAATTAGTTTGGCCTGAGGTAGGGAGCAAACTATTAGGTATTGTAAGTGTCTCAGGAAACCCTTCCTAAAGCATGTTCTCTGACAGTTCTACCATACCTGAACGCCATTCCCATTTAGTCAGGCTTTTGCAGATTGGTGCCTTCTGGTGGAAGGAGCCTGGGGTGGGGGGTTCCCAGTGAGATACTGTTCCCAGGGATTGGGGAGGAAGATGAGGTAAGCATCCAAGTGGGAGCAGGCACACTTGGCATCTCTGAGGCGAACTTAAGGCCAGAAATACTAGCTCAAGATAGAAGGTCCCTTAGTACAGCCAGAATTTCCCTTGGTGGCCCCTGGTGTCAAGATGTCAGAAATACAGTAAGGATGCAAGAGCATCTGGCATTTGATCCTCTTTCCCACTCTCACACCGATAGCCCTGACCCTAAAGCTGTCACCATGCCTCTTCTCCCAGGGAAGTTGGCACCCACTGCAACCCGAGCCTTCTGCTTAAGCAAAGTCATTATGACAAGAGACCTCACTCTGTCTCACCTACCAACACTGAAAGGCCTGGAATCTCCCTTCCAATCCCAGTAGTCTCCTCTCTTATGGAAGTATCTAGTCTAGTGCTTTGTCGTCCATTTTCTCTCCTGCTTCTATCTCCGAAAGCAGAGGTCAGCTCGAGTCAGTGCAGAGGAACACGCTGGGTGCTGTCCGTGGTGCTGAACATCCTGAGCTGTGGCCACAATTTGGCTTTTTAAGCCTTCTGGGGCTTCCTGTGCTGCAAGGCACTATAGGAGATTGGGAAAGGCGATGGCAAGACCCAAAAGACTAATGCCAGGAAGGAAGCAGAGCTGTATTTAAATAGAATAAATAGGCAGATGTCAAGACCACAAGGAAGTTTCAACTCACTGCTCACAACTGCTTAGCCCTAAAACACAGTCACACAGAACTGAATGCGAGAGAAAGCCGCAGCAAATAGATACTGCTTGGGCAGAGAGAGAGGCTCTAAGAAAGAAAAACACTAGAAGAAAATTTGAATATATAAGCAACAACATTTGTGGTTTGTCAAAGGTGTTACCTGGAGAGTGAAGATTTGGTCACATCCAATCTAAAAGTTGAAGGGAGGAGGGGAACCTGGGTCTAGCATGTAACCTTAAAACCCACTCCAAGGACCATACCTCCTTCACAAGGCCACATCCCTTAAGTCTTCTGTGATGGCTATTCTTGGTTGTAAACTTGTCTATATCTGAGATTAACTAAAACCTAAAATGGAGGTGCACACCTGTGAAGGATTTCTTTTCTTAATTTGAAGTGAGAAGATCCTTCTAATCAGGGTCACTGGGGTATGCGGTATAAAGACATACCTATGATCCATTTTTATTTTCAAAACATGGACTCACTGTGCAACCCTAGATGTCCTGGAACTTGCTCTGTAGACCAGGCAGTTTTCAAACTCACAGAGACCCACCTGCCTCTGCCTTCTAGTTGCTGGGATTGAACCCACATTCAATCCCACCACTGCCCCAGCTAATCCAGATCTTTTGAAGTGGGACCCAGTCCTAACCTGGACCACTCCTTCTGCTGGAACCTACATAAGGACATAGAAGAGGAAGTGTCCCTTTTTGTCTGCTTGCTCTCACCTCACCAGCAAGAAGATAAAAGGTCACTGATCAATCCTACTCTGTGATGGCAAAGGAGTCACAGATGATTTGTGCATTTTACATGCACACACTTCTATGTGCAGACACATGTCCACACATGTAGAGGTCACGTGTCAACCTTGGGTGCGACTCCTCGGAAACCATATACTTCATTGTGCTTTTTAAAGCTTTTGTTTTATGAGTACAGGTGTTGTGTCTCTATGCATGTATGTCACATGTGTGCCTGGTGTCCACAAAGAGTGAAAAGGGACATTAGATTCCATGAAACTAGAGTCACAAATGGTTTGGAGCCACCAGGTGGGTGCTGGGCATCGAACCTAGGTCTTCAGCAAGAGCAACCAGTGTTCTGAACAGCTGAGCCATCTCTCCAACCTCCACTTTATTCTTTGAGAAGAGGGTCTCTCATTGTGAGATACCTTGCCCTGCTTTTTTAAAGTGTGGGTTCTAGGAACTAAAATCAGGTTCTCAGGCTTTCAGGACAATCACTTCACGGTGGGCACCATCTCCTCAACTTTCATTTCTACATCCTCTAGTATTAATGCTGAGAGTCTCCAGGAAACAGTGGCATGTGTTGACAGGTTTATGTGAATCAGTGTTTTGTCTCAGTGTATGTATGCCAGGTGCCTAAAGAGGGTATCAGATCCCCTGGAACAGAGCTATGGACAGATGTGAGCCACCATGTGGGTGCCCAGCATTGAACCCAGGTATTCTAAAAAAGAAAAAAGTACTCTTAGCAACTGAGCCATCTCTCCAATCCCCCTGGAAACATTTTTAGTAACATCAGAATTGAGTTAGACAGGAATGAGCTAAGTCTAGTCAGGTTGCAGGCTAGAGTCCCTGCTAAATTCATCTCGAAGTCACATTCTTCCGAAGTCCTCTCCTCCAATGCTGAGGGAGCGGCTTGTCAGGAAGGCAAAAGTTCTGCATGTCTAACCAAATCACATGCAAAGGACAGGGGATGTGAGCAGCCCTGCCCACATGCAAGCAGGACAATTGGGCAAGCTTTGTCTCATGAAGTCTACAGGTGCTCAAAGCATACCCTCATCTACACGTCAGCCATCTTCAGGTGACATCATGGCATAGATAAAGACCCCAGCTTGCTGAGCTGGACTATTCTTCCCATCTCTTCCTCTTTTTCCCTCTTCTTATCGGCTGGATCTCTCTGACATGGAGGATGCAAGCTAACTGGCTGACACTTGTGCGCACACTCAGCTCTTGCTAGAATGTCTACACACACACTCAAGCCATGCTATTAGAAAGCTCTTATCAAGTTTTCCTTCCAAGTGCCTATCCTGTCTCAGACCTTCCATGGAGTGAGACGGCCTCACCACCCGCTTGGTCTTATGTGACTGAACCTGTGTTTAGTGACTGCCAATTCCTCTTCAGATGCCTGCGGTTTTTCATGGGATTGACTTGTCACCAACTTCCTGACAACATAAATCATTTGTCCAGGTGCACAGCATAGGTTTCAGCAGTAAGACTGCTGTGCATCCTTGGCCCTTCTGGCATCTGCGGGTAGACCTGCACACACAGGAGGAGCCCAGGACTACTGGCAACGATAAAAAACAAAACAAAACAAAACAAAACAAAACAAAACCAAGGGCCCAAAAGACCCTCAGAGAGCATCTGCTGATCTAGAGAAGAGCTAGGTCCTCTAAGAAGAGAGCTGCAAGCCGCCCAGTTCCACATCCTCACGGGGCTGCTGCTGCCCTCATCCCTGGGTCTGAAACGTGAATCTTTCTGTCTCCCCACTGCCTCGGAAGCCAGCTGACCCATTCCTCCATCACCAGCAACTAATATACATCTCAGACATCATGTTTATATTACAACAGGACAAGAGAGCAAAGGTGTCATTGGGCTCAGCTTGACTGATGTGACAGCTGCAGTTAGCCACATGTGTCACTGAGAGATGTGAACCGGGATAGTTTATGCTAAAAATCTCATTGCTGAGAGGACCCGACATCTTCTTCTCACAGCCATCTAGACAGCACTGACCTCAGCTGCAAAGCAAGAAGTGATTCATGGACTTGTCTGAGGGAGAGCCTTGTGAGGCCATCACTGCGGCAGTCACCATGCAAGCATCTCTCCTAGAAATGCTCTCTGCTTCCTGGAAACATCTAGTCAACACTACCACACCCTTTTAATTAGCTGCCAGATTACTTAGCGCTATGAGTGAGGAAGTACTGCCTAACATCCAACCTAAACTCTGTCTGCTTTCATCTGCAATCATTGCTCTCGTTCCATCCTAGTGTAAGGACGATCTAGCCTTCCTCCCTGAACCCAGCCACTCTGGGACTCACCTGCCATGAACATCATCTGTGCGCTGTCAAAGGCATGTGATTCCCTGATCCTGAGCTGTACTCCTGTTGTGGGAGATTTGATCACACTGTGAACCCCAAGATTATGTTATTTACTGGGGGGAGCCTGGTTTTAGTTGTGGTGTGGCTCACTCTTAGTACACACCTTAAATCCCAAATCCAAATGGGTGCTTCCTTCTACAAATGCCCGGCTCATTTGTAGAAGGAAGCACCCATGTTTGAAAGTGATGTCTAACTGAGTGGCTAAGTGAAGGATTGCCAGGCAGTGGTGGCGCATGCCTTTAATCCCAGCACTTGGGAGGCAGAGGCAGGAGGATTTCTGAGTTCGAGGCCAGCCTGGTCTACAGAGTGAGTTCCAGGACAGCCAGGGCTACATAGAGAAACCCTATCTTGAAAAATCAAAAAAAAAAAAAAAAAACAACAACAACAACAAAAAAAAAACAACAAAGTGAAGAATCAGAGAGGATTTGACAGAATGGGATCTGCGCAATTCTCACAAGAAGAGAGAAGAAAGAGAGGAAACCAAGAGGGAGCACTGCAGAGGGAGAGAGGGAGGAAGCAGTTTTACTGGGACAGTTATAGAGAGGCAGGTTGCAAAGAGAGAACAAGCTAGACACAGGTGAAGACAGAATGGGCCAGAGAGTGAGAAGGAGCCAGATTAGAATAGGTTGCTCAGATAGTTCGAGGTCAAGCAAAGCAATTCAGGAGAAACGGAGAGAGAAGCCAGATTGGAGAGGACTTTGGAGCCAGAACAGCTGAGTTAAACCAGTCAGCCAGAGCTCAGAAAGGATAAAGGGTGAGCTTATTCAGCAGTAGTCTCAGAAGCTGTAAACATTCTGGGCCTAGATACGATTGTGCAGAGGCTAGAAGCTTCCAGGACTGGGCCTAGGTTAGCAGACGGAAGAGACAAGCTTCAGAGACTACAATTAGAGCAGAGAATCAAAGCTTACCTGTACATTCTACTCAACTCCTTAGTGCTCTGGAGTGAGAGGCCAATTCTAGAACTCCTCTCTCAGCATCCTGGATAAAAACTACAGCTGGCCCTTAGAAGCTTGTGACATTTTCTAGGACTCTGGGAAAGCACACCTGGGTCTTTCTAGTTGGATGTTCTCACAGCAGTGACACCTAGGGAGCTAGAGGCAGAGCCAGAAACTCTAGATTCTACAGCCAGATCGTGCCTCTGAGCTCAGCATGTCCAGGAATCCCACCCAACATGTTGAGGGAAGGTTGCGGTTTACCAGAGTCTCCTCTATGCCTCTGCCGTAAACCCTAGAGTTAATCAGTTGTGGTATAATTTTTGCTTAACACATTGTGTTCCTTGGGCTGTAAGAGTCACCAGCAAGGCCTCTCTGCTCTGTCTTCACACACACACACACACACACACACACACACACACACAAACACTCACCATTCCCTGCACAGAGGGCTGGTGTGGTGACCATTTCCTGCTTGAATGAGTAACGGAGACCTTTGGAAGGAAATCCCATGAGACTGGGAGAAACTACAGAATCAGGGTCCTGGTTCCCAAGTCCTGGCTCCACCACCAGCACAGGGAACAAGGAATGATGCTAATCTGTCCTTCTCTGCTAAACTTTGGACACAGAAAAGAATCTTCCCGCTGTGGGGCAAAGCAGGAAGCTAAGGTAAGCCTGTTCTGCCAGAACAATTTCAGGAGCCCACACACCTTCACATTCACCTCTCTCCCTCTAGTGTCCACCACTTCCGCCACCAGAACAGTAAGTGAAGCCACAGGCTTTGGTCTCCAACACCATCTCTCATCTTCCAGAGAACCACTGCTTCTAAGAACAGGCCCATCCCTGTTTCAACTTTTTGAACTAGGACTAGGCTTTCAAAGCTCCAGAGGCTGACTCCCTAACAGCAGGTGGCAGCCATCACAAGGGCTGGGGAGGCAGCCAATGGCTTGTGGGGAACCAGAGTTCCCAAGTCTACAAGAAGACCACACAACTGCCAAATACATGAACTAGACTCTGGCCTAGGATTCCTAGCATGTGGGGAGGGAAGGCTGTGTGGAACCAGAGAGTCTCCTTTGACCTAGAGATAAGGCCTGAGATTCAATTTCATTGTCCCTGTCTGACAAGTGTTACAGGCGCCCATGGGCACTCTGCCAAAAAGCTGCCTAATTGTATCTGTGTGCAGACACAGGTCTGAGAAATTCTTTTCCCAACTAATGCTGCCGGGTACCATGAATCAAACAAACATTTGCTTTCTGAGAGGCCATGGTGGAGCCACTACAAGGGGCTGTTTGGGAAATATCTGTGGCTCATTTTGGAGGATGGTCAAGAGCCCAGTGTCCCAGAACTGAAAGTCTCAGGGGCACTGTGGGCACCATCCTCTGTCTCCACAGGATCACCCTATGGCCATGTGTTAGTTTATGTGACAGTAGTAAATGTCACCAAAATACATGCATACCACCAAGTTGTCTTAGGGTTTACCAATTGCTGTGATAAAACACCATAACCAAAAGTCAAGTTGGAGAGAAAAGGGTTTATTTGGCTTACACTTCTATATTGCTGTTCATCATTGGAGGAAGTCAGGACAGGAACTCAAACAAAGCAGAATCCTGGAGTCAGGAGCTGATGCAGAGGCTATGGAGGGGTGCTGCTTACTAGCTTGCTCCCCATGACTCGCTCTGCCTGCTTTCTTATAGCACCCAGAGGCACCATCCCAGGGCTGGCCCCTCCTACTATGGGCTGGACCCTCCCTCATTGATCTCTAATTGAGAAAATGCCTGAGAGCTGGATCTTGTGGAGGCATCTTCTCAACTGAGGCTCCTTCCTCTCTGAAGACTCTAACTGGTGTTAAGTTGACACACAAAACTAGCCAGTACACAAGTCATCACAGACCCTGAATATCTGTAATATTTATCCATTTTGTCTCAATCAAGTCAGAAAAATAAAATTTAATTTAAAAATAATCTGTCCTGGGCTGGAGAGACGGCTCAATGGTTAAGAGCACTGGCTGCTCTTCCAGAGGTCTTGGGTTCAATTCCCAGCAACCACATGGTGACTCACAACCACCTGTAATGGGATCTGATGCCCTCTTCTGGTGTGTCTGAAGACAGTGGCAGTGTACTCATATACATAAAATAAATAAATCTTTTTTTAAAAAAAACCTGTCCTAGTGAGACACCTGTCTGCTTCCTAGTGTTTTTAAATTCACTAGTGATGTTCTCTGTGCTCAACAGGGTCAGACACACAAAAGGCTTCCAGGAGGAAGGAGAAGTTAGGGTACCAGAAGGGGGAAGACTCAGAACCCCCAAGGGACAGTGTCCAGGATCTCAGCACCTCTCCCACAAGGCAAGTCCAAGCCACCTAAGCCAGTGGTTCTCAACCTTCCTAATGCTGTGACCCTTTAATACAGTTCCTCACGTTGTGCTGACCCCCAGTCATAAAACTATTTCATTGCTACTTCATAACTGGATGTTTCTACTATTATGAATGTAAATATCTGTGCTTTCTGATGGTCTTAGATGACCCCTGTGAAAAGGGTGGCTCAACCCCCCAAAGGTTCATGACCCAAGTGACCCTTGTCACCCAGGGAAGTGCTATGTCCTGATTGTTCCCCATTCCTGATTACCATTAGCCCTGGAAATAGCCCCTAGAGGGTGCACCGAGGAGGAAGCAGCAACTGCAGGGCTGGGCAGGAGCCACAAGCCAAGGCAGCCAACAGCCATGCCCCAGCCCTGTGCCAACAGAGAAAGGCACATTCCCTTTCTGCCACACCCTCACCTGGAAGTAGCTCTCTTGTCCCACACAACCTCTCTGACCTTCGCTGGCACAGCCAGGTTGTCAAGTCTACAGAGTTAATCACTGCATCTGGCTCTCAGCTTTCCCCTCATACAATGGCTCCCAGCACCAGCAGGTGGGAGGGAAGGAAGGGTGTACAGGAAGAGGAAATTGGCATTCAGCACAGCAGAATGTGTGGCTAGACATAAGGAAGAACTTCCTCTGGGTAACCAGCACAACAGATAGAGTCTGACCTCCTGGAACCTTACTTCTGAGGCTTTCCAAGAGTCTGTTTGAGAAGCAAAGGAGGCACCATGGGCTCATTGATAGAACCTTACTCCTGAGAAGGGCTAAGTGCTGGGTTTCCCCTCAGCATCCCTAGACTGTGTAGACAGAACCTATTCCAGACAGAGCCCTGTAACACTAGCTTAAGGGGTCATATTTGTCCACAGCCCGCAAGCAAGAGACAGCTTGACTTTCTCTAAGGTGGGCAGCTAGGAGATCAGCCCTAAGGCAGGCAACATTGACTTTGGATACTGGTCTGGAGGCTGTCTACCCTTGAAGCAATCTCGAGGACCTGTTTTTACCCTTCGGACACTATCTCCCTCTGTTGGGGTGACATATGGGTCTAACAGTGGCTTGTGATGGCTGTCCAATGCCCTCAATATACTTAAAAGTCAAAGTCATCAAACCCAACACTTGAAATAGGCAGAGCATGGACCTCTGGAAACACTACCTCTACCGAGCTGAGGCTTCTTACAAAGGCAGAGTAGGAAAGCCCGTTGACCTGGATGTGACCATTTGCTAAGTTCCCCGTGTGCCAGCGCTATTAGATCCCCCAGCCACCGCAGATGGCCTCCTGGGCCATCTTGACCTCATCATGGCCCAGTGCACTTTCTGCCCTGTGTGCACACAGCTTTTCTCTTTTGTTCTGTTTTGCTTCTTTTGATACAGGGACTTACTATATAACCTGCACAAGGCTGAAATTCACAATCCTCCTGCCTCAAGTACTGGAACTTGGGCTTTTTCTTTAGAACAAACACTTATGCACCGATATATTAAAATGTTTCTAATGGTCCAAGCCCCCTTTTTAAATAGTTCAAATGAACCCCAACATTTAGAGCCCCAATATGCAAGGCAGATCAGGGCAGAGTTAAGGTAGGAGGGCAGGGGTTGAGATATCCAGAAGGATCCTCCCAAGATACTCCTCCTTCATTCTAAGGAAGTCAGTGTGGGATGAAACCTGGACCCAGAAGCCAGCTGAGGCCAGAAGACTGGATGTCCTAAGGATTTCCCAACACTAACTGTCTGTCTATGTATCTGCCCACTCTTCCATGCAGGCTTCCCAGAAAGACTGCCCGGTGACTGGGACATCTGAGACACAGAGCACCCCTAACATCTGCTCTGAGGTACTACATCTTGGAAAGCCCTTCTGTGTATGTCCGGCTCCCACGCAGGCTACCCCACGGGCCATACAGTGGACCCACTAACATGTACTCGTGTGGGTTAGAGTGAGGGTTGCCGTGTCAGAAATCCAGATTGAGAAACTATTCATTATTGGCTGACAGAAACAATTCCACTATGTGAGCACAATAGATTTCAATAAAACCTACTTTCTAAAAGGAGGAGCCGGGCAATGGTGGTGCACGCCTTTAATACCAGCACTTGGGAGGCAGAGGCAGGCGGATTTCTGAGTTCGAGGCCAACCTGGTCTACAGAGTAAGTTCCAGGACAGCCAGGGCTATACAGAGAAACCTTGTCTCCAAAAAAAACCAAAACCAAAAACAACAATAAAAGGAGAAGGAATCTAGATGTGTTATCAAATAAGAAATATGTCTAGGTTTTTTCAATGCTTGGTTTGGAAGGAACTGGAATCTCCTATCCCAGATTGTGTACAATCTACTACAGGAAGGGGTGTAAGAAAAAGGAAAGGAAACAATGAAACCCAGAGTATTTGTCTTACTTGTCTTACTGTCAGGGGGACACATTATGTGTGGTGCACACATGGAGGACAAAGGAGAACTTTCAGAGGTTGGTTCTCTCCTTCCACTATAGGGGTCCTAGAGATCAAACTCAAGTCATCAAGCTTGGTGGCAAGTATCTTCATGCACAGAACCAATTTGCTAGTACCATTTTATTTTTATTTTTTTCTGATAGAGTTGCACGTAGTTCAGGCTGGTCCTGAACTCCTAATCTTCCTGCCTCTGCCTCCCAAGTGCTGAGATTGTGAGTATGCACCACCACACCTAAGACTTTCAAATCACTAGGAATATTCCTTCATATGGCATCAAAATTCATCATGTCGTGGCTTCCAGGATCACTGTAATATGGAATCTTCAACCTTGCACTCAAGGAAAGATTAAGGATGGTTCTAGACTCTAGACTTAGTGCCTCAGATTTATCACGGAAGACAGCAGCTTGGTCAGCTGGGTAGCTCTTCCAAATACTGACAAACTTCAGTAATATTAACCAATTTTCTGTAAAATTCCCACTGATCTGACTCAAAGAGTCTTTTTCATGACAATAGATTACCAAAATTCTATTTTTTGCTTGAAGGCTTGAATTGTACCATTGCTAACAGACATCCTGAATGTTTTTTCTTGAAATTACAGGCTCAATCTATCTGGGGTTTTGTTGTTGTTGCTTTGGTTTGGTTTTCTGTTTGTTTTTGTTTTTTGCACAAATGGCTACTCAGCACTCACTCCAAATGACTGTATCTGTCAAGCATTTTCTCAAGTTGAAAACATTGGTCCATGAAGAAAGCGGCTAGTTCAGCTTGTAACTCAAACAGATGCCCAGACGCTTGGGCTTCCAGTCCCACTGCAGTGGACAACAGAAGTGCTTTCTACTTATTTTATTTTAGAAAATATTTTAAAAGATTCATTCATTCATTCATTCCAGAGTCCAAGCCCAGTGGAATCAGTATTTTGACAACTTCACCAAAGACCCCCTTCTATGATTATTTGTTTTGCAGACTGTGGGGAAGAATACAAAACCTGGACAGTTTGGCACTGTGCCCTTGACTCCCATGAGGTCTCAGAATCTCCATGCACCACTGCCTCAGCATCAGAGCTGTCTCCTGTGAACATGCTGAGCACTTCAATGCTCCTGTTGTAACTTCCCTGACCCTAAGGCACCCTCTCAAAACTGTATGGCCCTTCCTCCAGGGAGCATATTGTGAGAACTGCTATCATGGTTCCCTTGTGTAATCATCCTGGGTGTGGCAACCCCTGTGTAACTAGCTCTGGTCTCTAAGGGGGCCTCTGAGGCTTCAGAAGTTGAACTTTCTCATGGACACACAGGTTGCACCCCCTCTGACCCCGACTCCTGGCCTCATGTGTGTTCCCTTCGTACAGGATCCTCAGAAATGTGCAGCTGTGGGACACAGCTGGGTCAGGGACAAGCATCATCTCTACCTCTTTGCCATCACCTCCCCCCCCCCCCCCCCCAAGGAGCTTGGGAGCTCACACCTACTCCAGGGACATCTCCAAGCCTGGCAGTAGCTAAAGCTTTGGCTCTTCCCTCTGGACACACTGCTGCCCCTCCACCAGCAGAAGACTGGGTGGAATGGGAGCCAGGTATCCCTGACAGCCTCAGTCCTCCCTTCTCTGCCTCCCACCACAGGCAGCATGGTTCCCGGCATCAAAGAGCTAATCCAATTTCGTGGCTGTGTTTCCCCCTTGCCTCCTGCAATGCCAGGATTGATTTGGAACCAGGGCGGCCTTATTAAAGTGATGCTTTTTCTCCTCACAGGAGACCAGCGCTGGGAGAGGGAGCCCTCCCCCACCAATTAACTCCTGCCTGCTCACACAATTCCCAGCTCCTGCCCCTGAGTCCTTCTGACTTCTCTGGATTCCAGTGGTGAAGCTGGATTCCTGTCCTGATAGGTTTTCATGCAGCCTCCTCCATGCCTGCGCTGTGGTTGAACGATGGCCCCCTCCCCCAAGTCTCCACCCCTCCTACCATCTGATCTTAGGTCCCTCACTGGGGACTCCAGCTATGAGGAGCAAAAGGATCCATGGTTGACTGGGAGCGTGGCAAACCAGGCTTGAAGAAGATAAAACGAAGGACTATGTGTTTTTAAAGTATGTCCTCTCCCAAATGACACATAGGAAAGTGAGCAAGGACTTCTAAGACTCAGAGGACCCTTGTCAGGCCCCCTCCTCAGGGGCCTTGCAGCTGCTTCCAAAGCTCTCCTCTGCTCCAGGAAGCTGGGGTGGGGAAGGGCAGGAAAAGGTAAGGTCTCATATCACAAAGAACGTCTTTTACAATAAATGCATTAAAACCTCCCTAGTTGTTTTTCAAAGCAGAAAGCAGAGACCCAATGCATCTGGACCATTAGTCCAGACCAGAGTCAATGATAATGGAAAGCTAATTTTCTTAAATTTTCCAGGGCTGTCTGGAGGACCCGAGTAACATAGACCAAAAAACAAAACAAAACAAAACAAAAAGTACCAAATAAATAATAATAAAGTCTGAGGCAAGTGATGTGCTAAGGGTCTTTATCTGAGCATCACACACACGTTGTAGGATATATATTAAGATGCCACACTCTAGTCAGTTAAAATAGACTTTTTTTTTTTTTAGATAGGGCCTCACTATGTAGCCCTGGCTTGCCTGGAACTCACTATGTAGACCTGGCTGGCTTCAAACTCACAGAGATCCACATGCCTCTGCCGCTTATGTACTAAGATTAAAGGCAAAAATAATTATTTTTTTTAAAGCCCAGTGATGGCTCACACCTGTTATCCTAATAGTAAGGAGGCTGAAGGGTAATGCCCAGTTTAAAAGCATCCTGGGATATTCTGCAAGTTCCAGACCAGCCTGGACTACACAGTAGTACCCTACCTGGAAACACACGCACAAACGCACACCCCTAAGGTAACCCTGAGTGGGTCTGCCTCAGTTGATTACACACCAAGTTTGCCTCACCACCAGATCACCCGCGGGCTAGCCCAAGTGTGGGAGTATGGGAAGGGTTAAGCTTCTCCTGCCCAAGCCCGCCCCATCCTCAGAGTAAACCCCATCCCACCCTCTCCTGCATTTCTATTTCCTGTCTCCCTAGTGCCTTGCTCACAGTCAGAACCACCTGCACTCAGTATTAAGAAGCAGGGAGTGGTAATGGGAAAATTCCACCTCTAATTGCAGTATTCCCTAATTGCCGCTGCAGAGTCACATCAGCCCAATTATAGGCCACCCAGACAGGGTTCTCCATGGCTGAGGACTCCCTGCCCCGCTCAGAGGTACCAGCCCTTGCAAATGCCATAAGGGAGCCTCCCTGACTCCAAGGGGCCCAGGCTGCCCAATGCTGATCGAGTGGGCCCTTCAGTTCTGTTTGTGGGGCAGAGAGGAAGGAGGCAGGCTCCAAAGGCTGAGGAAGCTGGTGCTGGCAGGCAGCCAACCCAGGCTCTGGCCATCATGGCTATCATGAGCGTTCCTCTTATTTATGGGTCCCTGGGTGCTTTGGGATCTCTTCTGCCTTGTGTCTTTCAGAGAGTTGCTTAGTCCCTCCAAATAGAAAGTAGAGGAGAGAGCCCTGCTTCTTTACTGGAAGACAGGGCCAGCGACAACTGCACCAGGATGGAGGGCAGAAGTTAGACAAGCAGGAGATGGGTGGGGCTGACTTCTGCCTCCACCATGCATGACCACCCAGGCTCTGTCTTCTCTGACAACCGCTATTTCTACAACTGCAATCTTGAGGCCCCAGATAAAATGACTGATAAATATCTGGGGGCTACTTGGAAAATGAACACTGGGTGCAACTCACACCTTGCTTTCCTGTGGCAAGGGCTGGAAGGGCATCCAGGACCTCAGCAGCAGGGCACTGTGCCTGAGCCTGGAGACCACCCAGGAAGGAAGCTTCCACTCCAGCTCTTGCTTGAGATGCATCTGGGGAGCCTGGCCTGGAATTCACTCTTGGGGCTAGCAGCTGAGTGCTTCCCACAGTCCAGAATCAGTCACCCGCCATCCCAGTGACCTCTTCGAACTTCCTGTTCTAGACATGGAAACGAAGGATGACTGGGACAGGTCCTTCCCAGAAATTAAGCTCTGGCAAGAAATGGCTCATTGGGCATCAAACAGAACTGGCTGGAGGTTCTGGAATGGGCACCTACTCTGTCTGTGGACAAGGACAGACAAACGTGGTTAAAAATTACTCACACAGTTCTCACCCTGGACTGTTCCAGAACATACAGGTGCTTATTCACTTAACCGTCCCCCAAACACCCTATGTTGGGGACAGACAGTGAAACTCCATTCTACACAAGGGACAACTGAGAATCAGATTTGATTAACAATTTGCCCAAAGTCAGAGCATGCGCAGAACTGGGTGACACCCAGGCGATCTGTCTATAGTCACTAAACTGCCTCTTAGGGGAGAAAATGTTGGGTGGCGTTTCTCCACTTAAACTATGTCGTTTACTACAGGCTTCCTGGATGCCAAGAGAGTCCAGGGCTAAATCTCCGTTTCCTGGCCTGGCTTTCCGGCAGAGCAGATGGTGAATAACCCACCAGTTGTATGTGTGGATGCTCACATGGAGCATGTCAGACTGCATGAGTCCAGGGAGCCACGGACTACCGTGACGATAGTATTAGCAGTATTTACACATATACCCTGCAAGCATTAAAACACGAGACCTGTTCAAGGCACTAGTCACATGCTCTCACAAATGGCTTTTGCCACAGTTGCCATGAGTTTTCTGTAATGACATTTTCACCCGTGTGGCAGTGAGTGAGTACAGGTGTGGGAGCCAGGTCTATCTCATTCCATTCTGGATGCTTAGCACCTAGTATGGCACACAATAGACTGTAATAGCTAGTTAGGTAATAGCTGGCTAGGCAGTGCTGGTGCATGCCTTTAGTCCTAGCAGTAGAGAAGCAGAAGCAGGCAGATCTCTGAGTTAAGGGCCAGCCTGGTCTACAGAGGGAGTTCCAGGGCAGCAAGAGCTACACAGAGAAACCCTGTCTTGAAAAGCAAAAAATAAACAAAAACCAGGTAACAGTCAAGTGGTGGTACACACGTATAATTCCAGCACCAAGGAGGCTCAGGCAGGAGGATAATTAGTTGGAGAACAGCTTGAGCTGGTTCAAGGCCAGCCTGGGCTATATAGCAAAATCCTGTCTCAAAACAATAGCAACAAAGCCATGGGTAATACAGAATAACTTTGAGAACTGATAAAAGCAGTCAAATAACTCGCTAAGGTCCACCGGAATGCAGAATCCAGAACAGCAGGGATTGGGAGCGGATAATGTTTGCCTAGCATGTACAAAACAATCCTAGTACTGTATAAACCAGGTGGGGTAGCACATGTCTGAAACACTAGCACTCAGAAGGTCAAAAGGAGAAGGCAGAAGGCTGATCAAGAGCATCCTTGGCTAAACGGGACCCTGAAAAGAAAAAGATAAAACTGTTGTCTGCTGTGCTCCCTGCCACATCCACAGTGCCTGGAACAGTGGCCGGGGGAGGGAAGGATGTCCTAATAAAATACTTGTTGCATGCATGGATATTTAATGTATTGGCCGTCACTAAACACCTGGTGAAAAGCAACAAGGAAAGAAAATATTTTATTTTCTGGTTGGCTGGCTGGCTTTTAGCTCTGAGGTCAGGGGCTAGAGTCCACCATATTGAGGAAGCCGAGAGAGAACGTATACACAGACAGATCAGCAAGCAGAGTGCAGGGGGAATGCTGCTGCTTGATTGGCTTCTCCCTTTTTCTTTTAATTCAGCCCAGGACCCCAGCCCACAGGATGGTACCCCGAATATAGAAGGCCAGTCTGTCCCTTCAAGATAATCTCTCGAAAAGTCCTCATAGATAACACTCAAAGGGGCACCTAGTTGATGTCCTAGGTGTTTCTCAATGCAGTCCAGCTGACTGTCATGATCAACCATTACACTGGCCCTGGGATTAGAACCCAGGTCCACCTGGCTTTCTGTGGCTCTGCATAACCACCAGCTGTAGCAAAGTGCTCTGTTGTTTCCTCTGGCTGGTCACTCCAGCACCTAAGCTTCTTCTAATATCCTTCTACCCCAGACACACGTCTGTGATATCTAACTCAAGACAAGCAAATTTAACTATAGCCAGAGCCTATCTAGACCAAGAAAAGTCTACCTAACAAATCCCAAAGCTAAAGGAAGCAGTCAGTATTCTACTTAGCTCAGCCTTCTGTCCTCCATGAGTGTGCGACAGCCCCAGGTCTTCCCTCATCATTTCTGTGTGCCTGTATGCCTATTTTGCACACTTGCTGTCTCTCTAGCCACCCTCCCCTGAGAGGGCTGCCCAGGCTCAGTGGAGAGGAAAGGGAGGGTTCAGTCAGGGCGGGACAGGATAGAACAGAAGCCACTCAAGGTCAGATGCCCAGATCCAGGACGACTCAGGTAGCCTAGGAGGGAAAAGACACCTCCAGCCCTCCTGCCCAGATCTCTGCAGTATTGGGGGCAGCCTTGTAGCATCTACCTGGAACAGCCTGAAGGTGAACAGCTAAAATGAGCCGCAGCTGCAGTGTGGTCAGGAGATCCTGCCCAGCTCTGGAAAGGTGCTCTGTGACCGGGATAAAACCAATGCTACTCACAGGTGAGGCCAGACAGCCTACAGATGCCACAGTCTTTCCTTCCCCTGGTCTTGTATGGATGAGGGGTTGGGGGGGGGCGCACAAAGTGGAAAGAAATGTGTTTGCACAACCCCTCCCCAGAAAAAATCCCAAGCTGTTTGGGAAAAGCTTGTGGAGTGCTGAACAAAGCTGACTCACAACAGAGGGTCTGGTCCCTACTCCTCCAGAAGGTAACTGGACACCTACATCTGTGTCCCCGCCCTCCACAGTTCCTAGGCTCCCGGGGCCACCACAGGCCAGGTGCAGAGAGTAAAGGGTAAGGATTAAGTCCGTGCGATGCTACGGAAAAGCCCCAATCCAAAGGGAGTCCTAGAGGATGCGGCTAAGGATGTATCAAGGAGCAGAGCAGGGCAGAGGTGGCTGGGGAGAGAGCCCGGTTCTGATGGCCACCGTGTGCCTGGTGTGGACCCCTGAAACTGACTCACTCCTGGAGCCCTGACACAAGCTGAAGCTTGCAGTGTCGGCCAGGCATGTCATTACCTCAGAGCTGCCCTGCCCCTGCCCCTGCCCCTCTGGCTCAGCCTGAGGGGTATAAGTCATGTCCATTTCTTCATTTTTAAAGCAGCCCAAAGGCTTGGTGTAAACTGGGGCTGGGGGCAGGGAAGAAGCTGGAAGGATTAAGGGCCTCTGGTCCTGCGCCTCCTCAGCACCCGAGTGATGAAGTGTCCAGGTTTCTATGAGCTAGGGATTGGACTGAGGACAATCTATTATATTGGAGCCGCTGCCTCACGCCCACAGCAGGAGA
Source organism: Rhynchomys soricoides (assembly GCA_019843965.1). NCBI lineage: Eukaryota > Metazoa > Chordata > Mammalia > Rodentia > Muridae > Rhynchomys > Rhynchomys soricoides. The sequence goes on along the minus strand of JADRCH010000079.1, from coordinate 2,112,496 downwards.
GGAGGAAGAGGGCCTACCCCAGGCTCTCCAGTCTGACCTCAGTCTTCATTCAAGTGCCCCCTGAAAACCTAAGGGTTTTCTCCTCTGCTCTCCCCATTCCCACTGTCTCCCTCCTCTGCCCTTTCCACACTGCAGTGGCCCTGCTGGGCCAGCGCCTTCTCTGTCCTTGCGCTGGTTTCTTCTGCTGCCTGCCAAGGAAAGAGACCTCCACCAGCACCCCAGGAGTGGGGAAGGGGAAAAGGGAGACCCCATGCCGCTAGAGGCACCTGTGGAATGTGGGAAGGCAGAAAAAAAAAAAATACGAGGGTCCACGGAATGAGATAGGGGGAAAGATGCGGCCTCTTTCTAAGTTAAAATAGAAAATTCGTGGTGGTGGAAAGGGCGAGTAGGAAACGCAAATGGAAGAGTCGAGAAAGAGGGATGATGGGTTTGTTGGGTCTTGACGACCAGGGTTGAAGCAGCGACAAGCCGTCCTAGGTGGTGCTGAGTCATGAGATTTGAAGGGACATCTCCTTCTACCACCCCACCCCCCACCCCCATCCCCACCCTCACCCCCGTCGCGTCCAAGACTGCTCCCCTGGACCCTCACTTCCAGAGTTCTTCTAGACTGGCCTCCAAGCCTCGCACGGGCGACCTTCCCCTCTCCTCCCACGACGGCGGTGCCGCAGATCCCCGAAGCTTGACCCGGGCCAAAAGAGGCAGGCTGGAGACGGCGCAAACAGGCGGGGGATGGGCGAGACGCGAGTTGGGGCGTCCAGGGGCGGAAACTCCGGAAACAGAGCGGGAGGGCGCGAGGGACCCCCGTCCTCTCCGCCCTGCAGATCGCCGCGCAAACCCGCAGAGGAGCCCTGCTTCTCGCTCCATGGCTCCGGCTCTCCCAAGCCCGTGGCCAGGCAAACTCCCCGCAAAGGACGGTGCGGGAGTCCGGCCCCCTTGACCCCAAACTTCTGCGACCCCACCCGCCCTCAGGAGCCAGATCCCTTCTGCACCTGGACTCAGAAGCCAGGATGGAGAAACTTTGGAGGGGGATCGGGACTCACCCGAGGGCGACCCCGGCGCGGCAGGAGAGATCCGCGGTCCCCGACGGGAGGCAGCGACCGGCTGCAGGGATGCGGCGCTGGCTGCTGTCCAGCGGCGGTGGCCGTTCCCTTGGGGGCGCGGAGTCCCCGCTCCGCCCCGGGTCCAACTCCGCACCGAAGTGCCTTTGCCGCAAGACTTGCTGAGCTTAGCAGTCTGCGCCCGGGAGGAGGGAGGGGCTGATCGATGGGCGAGCGCGAGCGCGGCGAGCTGCAGTGAGGGGAGGAGACCCGGCGGGCGGGCGGCGCGGGAGGGAGGGCGGGCACGCGCCGGGAGGTGCGGGGCGGGCGTGCCTGCGGGATTGTCCTCGGTGCGCAGCACGCTGGGCGCCGCACCCCCCGCCTCGCTTCCCGTCAAGGTCAGGGAGGCCGCTCCTGGGACAAGAAGAGCCGGCAGGGCAAGGGTCCGGTCCCCTCCACCCCAGGTGGCTTGGCTCCCGAGAGCGGGCTTCCCCCTGACCTCCGCAAGCGCTCACTGCAGCCTGAGGCTAAATAGTTGGGCGCAAGAGCGCCCATAGCCATTTTGGGATCCCTGGACCCCTTTCCTCTCCCTTCGCCTGGCACGAAGGCCTCCTCCACCTATAGCGGTCTGCAGGAACGATGGGGCTTCTGAGCGTATAAGAATAATGAGGAGAATCCCTGCAAGAGGAAAGGCGGGATGGGGCTGTGAAAATAGGGTATTCAGGGGGGCTGAAATGTACCTTAGGAAGGGAGAGAGAGAAATACAGGTAAATGAGGGATTTTTCATGCATTTGTTTTCTAAAAGTGTAAGATGTTGCTGCGAAGAGATTACCGGATGGTTGCTGATGGACAAGTAGCTTCGAGGCCCTGAGCCAAAAGCAGCCCCTGCGCTGTAGAGCCTGGGGAGAAAGAACTGCTGCACCGCTAACCTGCCCGGAGATGCTGGGCACCCGGAGACTGCTTTGCTGCACAATCTACTTAAAATGTTTTAAAATTTTTAATATCTCTCTCTCTCTCTCATCAGAGGACAAGTTACAGTAGTTCCTGCTCCCTTCTTCCATGTGAGCCCTGGGATCCTGGACTGTCAGATTTGCAGCAAGTGCCTTTACCTACTGAGCTACCATTCCGATCCCTACTTTAACTCTTTTGGGGTAGACTTTTTTTTTTTTTTTTCCCCTGAGACCAGGTTTTTCTCTGTGTAGCCCTGGCTGTCTTAGAACTCACTCTGTAGACCAGGCTAGCCTCCAACGCACAGAAATCCTCCTTCCTCTGGCTCCTGAGTGCTGGATTAAAGGAGTATGCCACCATGTCCCAGCTTGGAGTCCGCTTTTATAATAGGCAGTAGGTACCCTGCCTTGCGCCTGGATACCAAACAGTGGACCGGAAGTCAGTTGTCCATATATATTTGCTCTTTGAGAAAAGGAGAGGTGAGATGAATGGACGATGAGGGAAAGCAAAGAACAGGTGGGGTCGGGGTTAAAGGTGAAGGGGACCCTGATCACACTCCCAATGTCAGAATTCTTCAGAGGAGGGGAGCAAGGGGCAGCTCAGTGGTTGTCATGAGACAATGGGATGTTCTTAAACCTCTGCAGCCCCACAAAAGCCTGCACAAAACAGTCCGAAGGAAGCAACGCAGGAGGACGTAGGGAAACAAGTTCGAACCTTTGGGAAGTGAGGTGGGACGGGGTCCTCAAGTCCTCTGCCCAGCCCCTCTAGCCTTGGATATGTTTAAGGACTTGCCCAAGGGGCAAGCTCTGTTCCCCTCGTGATGGATATGTATCTACAGGATTCCAGTCAGAAAAACTGCAGTGCACACATATTTCAACTCATCTAAGGGGCTGGCAGCATACGTCCAATCAAAGCCCATGTCAGCCTGGCACCCCCAACTCCTCCCAGGCATACTACTGCACCCAACTGCTTAGCCTGGACGCTTAAGGTTAGAGGAAGCCAGTCTGCTTTCCAAGACTATTAGGCGAGTGTTTCAATCAGTTTGGTTAAGTGAAAGTGCGGGGTCCCTGGTTACAGCATTAATGTTCTTTTAATTCAAGAATTTAATTCCAGAATGTCTGGGTTATAAACCTAATCAGCTTGCTGTCCTTCTTGCTCATTCCCCTAGGCTTCAAGAACTGGAAGAGGAAAGAATTTAAAAGGCATGTGCTCCCTCCACACCCAGCATATTCCTAGATCCTTCACTTTACAACTGTTCTCTTTAAGAGGATGGGCCCTGGGTGCCCTGACAGCTCCATCTTTGAAGTGCATTCCTGCCCAGGGCTATGAGGCAAGACTCTGCCTCCAAACAAGATTGTTCTGAACCAGTGTGGATGGGGGGATCCAACACTAAAAGTGGAGGGAACTCGGCCTCCCCTTGGCCACATTGCTTCTCTTTCTCCTACCCCCAACCCCACCCCCCAGGTCTTGTGTTCTGTTTTTGCCTAAATAGGGGAGAGAAGCCTGCAGGGAATTGCAAACATACACTGCACTGGCTAGTTTTGTGTGTCAACTTGACACAAGCTGGAGTTATCACAGAAAGGAGATTCAGTTGAGAAAATGCCTCTATGAGACCCAGCTGTAAGGCATTTTCTCAATTAGTGATCAAGGGGGGAGGGCCCCTTCTGGGTGGTACCATCTGTGGGCTGGTAGTCTTGGGTTCTATAAGAAAGCAAGCTGAGCAAGCCAGGAGAAGCAAGCCAGTGAGCAGCATCCCTCCATGGCTTCTGTGTCAGCTCTTGCTCCTTGACCTGCTTGAGTTCCAGTCCTGACTTCATTTGGTGATGAACAGCAGCATGGAAGTGTAAGCTGAATAAACCCTTTCCTTCCCAACTTGCATCTTGCTCATGATGTTTGTGCAGGAATAGAAACCCTAAGACACACACACACACAGTCCCTGCTTTCCTTCCCTCCCCACTGCCTGCTTCCATAAGCCCGAATTTTTGTCCTTTCTTGCTTCCACTCACACCCTGAAACACTTGGCTTGCTTCTCCCCTCTTCCAGGTAAGGTCTTTAACCTGACACTGTTTTTCAAAGACTTGCTGTTGTCTATTGTTGCAGCAAGCAAGACAAAAGCAGGCCTTCACCTCCATAGGCCAGGCCAGCTCGGGGTGCACCTGGCTTCTCTCAGCACACTCAGGAATACAAGCAGGAAGCCAGGAAACAGAAAGTCCCTGTCCTCCCCCCTCTACACACACACCTAACTCCTCTTGACAAGTTTGCATTACTCTTGACAACTAAGCAAACGCCGGCTGGAGCGACTCTGAAGCACCTGCGTGACAAGGGCTGTTGAATCTATGGGCTTCTCAGACTCACGTGCAATTCCTGGCTCCAGTGGTCTTGGTTTTCTTACCATCTGATTCTGTGAACATGCCAAACTTAAGTGTGTTTTAAACTATATTTTATTTAAGTTAGTATGCTTACACTAATCTACTTGGTTTTTAGACCTCCCATAAAATGTCTTAAATACAGAAGACATTAGGTCATCAAATGGAGAAGGATAAAACAGATTAAAATAAAGTGAGATGGGCTGGAGAGATGGCTCAGCAGTTAAGAGCACTGGCTGCTCTTCCAGAGGTCCCAAGTTCAATTCCCAGCAACCACACGGTGCCTCACCACTATCTGTAATGGGATCCGATGCCCTCCTCTGGTGTGTCTGAAGACAGCTACAGTGTACCCATATAAATAAAATAGATCTTTAAAAATAAATAAATAAATAAATTGAGACACCATGTGATCATAAAATCTTGGATTTTAATGAAAAGTAAAGATCCTGGCAGAGTGTAGTCACACACACCTTTGATCCCTGCAGCAGGTAGATTTCTCTGTGTTTGAAGCCAGCCTAGTCTGCAAGGACAGTTCCAGGACAGCCAGGGCTACACAGAGAAGCCCTGTCTCAATCAGTCAATTATCAGTCAATAAATCCTGGTATGATAAACGGCAAGGGTCAAGTTTCCCAGGGTGAACTTTAATTACTTATTCATTGTATAACAAACAAAACAATAAAATGTTACTGCTGTGGCTGGAAAGATGGCTCACGAGTTAGCAGCATTCACTGCTCTTCAGAGGGTTTGGATTTGGTTCCCAGCACCCACATGGTGGCTCACAACCATCCATAAGTCAAGTTCCGGGGGACCTAATTCCCTCTTTATCAGGCCCATATAGACATGTATGCAGATAAAATAATAAATCTTGTAAAACATCACTATGAAGTTAGGAGAAGATTCTTGACCACAGCACAGGAGTCCTATGTAACTTTATGGCCCTTGGAAGAAAAAGTCTTCAAGTTTTCAGTTCTCTCTCTCACTTATGGAAGACATTCAGTAAGTTGCCGACAATGACTGCAGGCGTATCAGATCCCAGGGAGTTGAGAACACTTAAGGACTTAGTCTTTCCCAATCTTCTCTCACCTCATTTGTCTGAAAATCCAAATAATCTTTCTCCCTTCTCAGATTCAAAACAAGCAGCGGGCCTTTAGTGGTGGCGCACGCCTTTAATCCCAGCACTTGGGAGGCAGAGGCAGGAGGATCTCTGAGTTCAAGGCCAGCCTGGTCTACAGAGTGAGTTCCAGGACATCCAGGGCTATACAGAGAAACCCTGTCTCGAAAAACCTAAACAAACAAACAAAACAAGCAGCGCCCAAAAATATGGGAGCAGACAGCCTCTCTTTGGTGAAGGAACAAGCTTCATGTCGCACTGAGCTTTATGCCCCAGACAGTTGGAATAAGCCTTGGTTTTCATTCACCCCTCTGAATGGGCAGGAGAAGGCTCTGAATTATTCTACCCACCACCCACTGACTGAACACTCTTGGTGAGCCAGCTAAGACAGGGAGTTGTAAGCTTTCTAGAATATGAAGAACAAATGGCTCAGAATTAGCAATCATAAAAGGCAGGGTGTCTTTCCTTTTCAGAGGGCACTCACGGGCTTTGAGGCCTGCCACCATGACAAGATGAAAGGCTAATCAGCTGAAACCCTTTCGGAACAATTAAACTCAGCACTTTAATATCCCAGTGTCTGTGAAACCCTCCATAAAGTGAGGTTGTATCATGAACTGTCTTTCGGATAACCCCTAGCTGTGGGAGGCAAGCACCAAACCACAGCAGAAGGCATCAGGGAAGGAGCTGTGGCCCACATTTCCCAGGCCCACTACCACTTCTCTGTCACCAGTAAAGATGGAGCAAGTCTCTCCAGGCCTGGACTGATCAATGTACCCATCTTCTGTCCACTACACACCATTGCCCATGTCTGGCTCTTGGGAGCTTTGCTAGGGACTGGCAATGAGGAGGGGACACTGACAAACCTCAAGTTCACAGCTGCCTTGTGACAGAGTGAGATATATGTACCAGCAGGTAAGTTAAAGTGTTGTTGGGTCCCCAGTGACAGCCACTGCTGTGCCAAGCAGAAAAGGACTGTGAATTTCCCCTAAGGAAGAATGTGCTGTCTGCCTCTGTAGGACAGATGTTCCCTGGGGATGCAGTGCAGAGAAAACCAGATGCTAATGGGTCAGGATATGCAATGTGCTCACTCCCTGTTTCCTTATTGGCTGAATGAAGACTTGCACCCCCTTAAGAGATTCCACTGACTAAATAGTTCATGGGACTGGAGAGGTGGCTCAGCAGGTAAGAGCATGGCCTGCTCTTCGAGTCTGCTTCAGTACCCAGCACCATGATGGCTCACAACTGTTTGTAACTCTGTTTACTGGAGATCTCACTCCCTCTTCTGACCTCCATGGGTACTGAGCGCACATGGGGCCCAGACACCCATGCAGGCTAAACTCGTTAAATAAATCAAAAAAAAAAAAAAAAATACTAAGTAGCTACTTCAGCAAAGGGTAGCTACTGTGGCCATGCTAGGAAATAGTTTTGTAAGGCCACTGTGGGGTGTGCACTGGAAGTCCTGAAAGGTCAGAGAAGCCAGGGACAGACCAAGCTCGAATCCACACACCAGCTCTTGGATTTTTCTTGGTAAGGCAACTAATCAAAGGCACTGAGGGAATTAAGTTCAGGCAAACTCTGGAGTTCGACTGAAAGGCTTGTAAGGTCTCTCCCCTGCTGGCCTCTCAACAGATGCCCTATGAGGAAGGAGACCTGTGGTGTAGCACTTCTCTAGGAACTGAGTCTTGGCCTTGAGCCCCCAACACTGACACATCAAAAGCCAGGAATGGCAGCTCTTCCTGTGATTCCAGCATTTTATACATTGAGGTGGGAGGATTTCCGTGAGTTCAAGACCAGCCTGAGCTAGCTACACAGTAAGCTTCATGCCAACCTGGGATACTGAGTACAACCCTCTTTCTAAAAACCCCACAGGCAGTGTGGGGGTGGGGGTGGGAAGGTCACTCACCAGTTTCAATCCTGCAGCCTGACGGTGTGAATTTGAATCTCAGCTCAACTCTCAATCTGTGAGTCCTTGGGTAAATCAGTTCAGTTAGAAGTGGTAAGAACCAGCAAGCATGCATGCTTAGGAATTGCTCCATAAGCATCAGGCAACGTGATGACTCCTTGTCTGGATCCAGTAGGTCTCTGAGTCTTATAACTCTCCACAGTATTGACCTCAGAGCAGTGGTCTTTCCCAAGGAAAGCCAGTGAATCTAGAAGCCTAGAGACTGAATGCTGGGAGAAGATTAAGGTTGGAACACCCTGAGCTGGCACTCTGCTCCTCCCCCCAGCCAGGACACTGTATTTTATATGAGCGCAGCTCAGGCCCAGCAGCATGGCAGCCAACAGGTAGATCTCTTACCTGGGTGTGGAGCAGATCCAGTGCTTGTGACCCAGGAAGATTCTGACACAAGAGTGGCCTATTGGAACCCAACCTGCCTGGTACTAAGGTTCCCTTCTCAGGCAGACTAGTCACCTTGAGATTTTTCACTTTTGCTTAGGCACTTCCATCACTTAAAGGGCTTCTTAGCCCTTTTCTTAGACTGAGTCGCTTTTTGCCAAAACCTTGATAACTGAAAACTGGCTCAGGCGCAGCTCTGGGCACTCTGTTCACAGTGGTAAAGGTGTCTGGAAGCTGAACAACAGGGCAGGGCTGCCAGCCCTGCCATAGCCCCAAGGGCAGCATGTGACCCACTCTCTGAAGCAAGACACCTAGTCTCTTGAACTACATTTCCTGCTAGAATGAAATGCTCATTCAGCTTAAGAAAAAAAAAAAGAAACATGTTCCCTAAAAGAAAAGCTTTTATAAGTCTTACCCATCGAGGGGTGGGGAAGGAAACCCACTGCCCAGCAGAGCGCCAGGGTTTTTGCCTTGGAGCCATGTTTCTCAGAGTTGAGCCTCAAGGAGTTAGAGGCCATCTTCAGCAAAGGCTCAGAATATGGGTCAGGGTTCTCTTGCCACCTCTGTGTAGCAGCTGGGTGGACTTTCCCCAACCTCTGGTTCTTTTTGTTTTGGGGAAATCTCAGTGTATCCCAGGCTAGCCTAATACTCATGATTCCCTTGTGCCGACCTCCACGGGGCTAGCCAATTTAGCCTTAACAACTGATTCCCAATTTCCTTATCTGAAAACTAAGAGTACCTCATTGGAGGTCGTGAAGATTATGAGTCGATACAGGCAAAGCAGTCACAGCACACACTGCCATACATTACAGCTTGCACTCTACCACCACACATGCCATTTCAAATACTTCTTCCTCAGTTTGCCCCAAATATGCATCGTGTTCCTGCCACTCCCTTACTAGTACTGAGCTAGCTCATGAGACCATTTTCATCCTTCTCCACTCCTGTTATCTGGAAGGCTGGTATCCAGTCTCAATATCAAAGAATCCTCCTGAGCCAAGACCTGGCCCTACTCAGGTAACACTCTACTGAAACCACCCGCTATCAATGCCTCCAATCTAAAATGGTGCTTAAGGGAGCCATGACAAGCCAACCTGCTAGGGGGAGAAGCAGATAAAGACTGTGTGGCCGGGAAGGTTTTGGTTTTGATACAGTCTTTCTAGATAGTCCAGGCTGCTTTTTATATGTAGCTGAATGCAAGCTCCAAGTTGCAATCTTACAGCCAAAACCTCCAAAGCATCTGGACTTCAGGCATGTGCCATGGCTCCCAGCACTGCTCTGAGGGTCTTGTATACCAATCTCATGTTGTGGGGCAGGCTGAATCCTTAGCAAGGTCACACAGCCAGGTTAGCAGTGACACGGTTTATGTCAATTCAATTTTTTTTTTTTCCCTTTTCAAAGCCTTGTTCTTTCTTCTAAGTTCCATTATGTCTAGTACAGCAAGAACTCAAGGCTAGGGCATGGTGGTGCACACCTCTAATGCCAGCACTCAGGAGGCAGAGGCAAGCAGATCTTTCTGAGTTCAAGGCCAGTCTGGTCTACATAGTGAGTTCCAGAATAGCCAGAGCTACATACACAGAGAAAATTAGTTTCAAAAACAAAACACAATGACCAAAGAAACTATGCACAGCACCTCCAATGCTAAACCATGTTCTGTAAGAGTTCATGAATCTATGTAGCTGGACAACACCTGAGTATACAGGAGATGCTTAACCTGATGGGCACGTCACAGGCATCATTAGCTTCAACTGATTTCTAGCAATTGGTGGAATAAAAATTCAAACCCTGACCTTTCGTCTTAATCCCACAACCCAAGTTCTTCCCAAACAGCAGATGTGGCACTGCAGAAGACAGATGCTGATGTCCAGTTTAGAGCTGAAGATCTGAAGATTGTAGTGACCTTGAGCACCTCCATCTACCCCGCCTTCCCTCCTGTGGGCCCAGCTCCAGCTGGGAACTAGGAAAATAACCCAGTCCTGTCCTCTGCTGCCCTCTTCTGTTGTGTGCTAGAAGTTTCCTGTGACTTCTCCAACCTCCCATCCTGCCCAATGGTTTCACTGCATTAGGTTAAAGGTAGAGGTAACTGTGGTTGAAGAGCCATTATTTTCCTGAGCAAGGAAAAGAAGATTCTTTGGAGATGGCCTTCCCCATTGGAACACTGGAGTGCTAGCCAAGTATCTGACAGACATACAAGACAGATATGTTCACTTCGAACCGTAAAGTTCATGATTAGGGGCATCATTTTTCCCAGCGAAATCCCATCTTTAAGCCTGAAGGGAAGGCTCAGTGGTTAAGGGTCCATCCTACTCTTCCAGAGGACCCAGCATTTCCCAGCAACCACACCAGGCGGCTCACAGCTGCCTGGCACTCCAGCTGCAGGAGAGTCTACCCCCTTTGCTAGCTCCTGAAGGCCCCACCCACACGTGGCATCAGACATTTAAAAAAAATCTCCAAGGCTGGAGGGAGGGATGGCTCCATGTGCATGTATTTACTCTTCCAAAGAACTGAGTTCTAGCCGGGTAGTGGTGGCGCATGCCTTTAATCCCAGCACTTGGGAGGCAGAGGAAGGTGGATTTCTCAGTTTGAGGCCAACCTGATCTACAGAGTGAGTTCCAGGACAGGCAGGGCTACACAGAGAAACCCTGTCTCAAAAATAAATAAATAAATAAATAAATAAATAAATAAATAAAATAAAAACTGAGTTCCACTGCAGGACAGAACTTCTCCGGTACCCACACCCACACAGACACTAACACACACTTTTTTTTTAAGAAAAAAAATTTTTTTTTAAAAGTAACCCACCCTGGAGCTGGAGAGAGATGGCTCAGCGATTAGGACCACTGATTGCTCTTCCACAGGACACAGGTGCAATCCCAAGCACCCACATGATGGTTCACAACCGTCTAGAACTCCAGCCCCAGATCAAACACCCTCTTCTCCCCCGACACATGATGCACAGACACACATGCAGGCAAAACACCATATACATAAAATAAAAATTTAAAAATATCCCACCCTTACCTACAAAGAAATTCTATTTCATATTACAAGGATTAATTGTATGTAAATATCTAAGAAGCATGTCTGGTGGGCAGTGTTTTTCTAAAAACTCAACAGAGGCCAGTGAGACAGTGGGTATAGGGTTTCGCTGTGGTACCTGACAACCAGAGTTGAATCCCTGGATTTACATGGTAAAACCAATTTCCCCAAGTGGTCCTGACCCTTCAACTCATGCACTCACACACAAATGCAATAAAAACTTTATCATGACACAATGGAAATAAGAAGTAAAAGAACAGCCTGGGAGTTGGCGTCATGCTTCACATAGGTTCTCCACCCCAGTTCATGTTACACGTCCTCAACAATGGCTTCCCAAGGCTCACTCTACAGGCTGGCCAGCAAAGAGAAAGTGATCACCTCCTGTTTGCATCCCAAAACCCGGCAGTTCTGGACCCTCAATTAAGTGCCCACTGTCCTCAATCTTTCTCCAGTGAAGATGGTTCTGGGGAAGAACAGTGGGGTTTCCCATGAGCACACCTCAGCCAGACCAAAGCCGGCCACCCAAATGGTAGTGCCCTATCGAGAGGACTTCCTCTCACCTGTGCGCTCTCCCTGGTGTCAGTACATAAATCTACGTGAGAACTTGGAGAAGGCAATCGTGATGGTTTACTATCAACTTGACAAGGAGCAGAATCATTTGGAGACGAATCTGTGAGCAGTTTCTCTAGATTGCTGAATCAAATACAAGAGAGGCATCATTGGTTTCTCCCTGCTTCCTGGCTGCAGATGCAGCCTGACCACCTGCCTCAAGCTATTGCTGATGCCATGGCTTCTCTACCATGGTGGGCTTTACTCTCAAACTATGAACTCTAACTTGCTTATCTCAAATATCTTGCTGCAACAAGGCAAGTAACTAATAATCCAATACACAGTATTTTCTCCACTAGAAAGATCTGAAGCCTTTAAAACTGCTGATAATCTTATCGAAAGTAGCCTGAACTACTGTATTTTTTTCTATTGGCCACTAAACAGGATGAACTGGAAAAATACCAAAAGGCTCCATAACACTCAAGGAAACAAGATAGCACTATCTGGTGGCCACCACTGGAATAGCAGTCAGAAAACAGGCTCAGTCTGGAAAATGAGCAGTTGGGCTTATCAGACTCACTGCCTGATCCCTTCTCCAACCTTGGCCACTCCCACCCACTCTACCCCTTTACTTCTGGACACTACTCCACGTGATTCAGTGAAGAGTCCTGTTTGCTTTTGCTCATTCAGAGGATGGAGAGGGGAGGGGTGTAGTGGATAGAAACAGAGCAGGGAGATGAGCTGGGGCTTCAAAACCACCATGAGCTATGTCAGTTTTCCAAGGCATGACAACTACCAAAAGCTGGTACCCAGGACCTGCTGCCTGTGGGTAACCATGGCACACAGTAGTGTTCTCAGCATCAGTGAGGCAAAGGAATCAGACCAGAAAGTATTCCACAGAGGGTGGCCATTTCAAGACTTCCACATGACCACCAGATTTTAAGACGTCTCTAAAAGTCTCCTCACACCAGGGCCATACACAGAAACAATGGTTGGCAGGTAAACTGTTGGTTGAAACCTAGGGGCATATGCCCACCATACTCAGAGATGAAGCAGGCTCACCACACCTGACGGACAATATTCTTAGTTCTCTGGAACCTGTAGGAAGGCCTAGACAAGAAGTGGGACAGAGCAAAATGTTCCTAGAATAGATCCATTCCCAAAGTTCGCCTCTGCTAGGACTATGTTAATCTCTGGGTTCCACCACTTGCTCCTTACACTAAATGAGCACCACCTTGAGCATGAGAAGCACACTTCCAATTGGATCAGGAAAGCTATAGGCGACATTCATCCTGACTGGCATTTGTCTCCTGAGAGCTCAGGATGCCTCAGAAGAGTTTTGACTGGCTTGGAAACACCAGACAACTCTCAGGCAACTGGGACTACCTTCAACACCCCCTCTACATTTCCCCAGTAGACTGTGCTCATGGTCCTTACCTAGAGAGCACTTAGAGCCTGCATGGGCCCATATCAATCTCAAAGTATAATGAATACACATGGTTATGATGTAGGCTAAAATTAGATGCACATTCCCTTTATCGTTTGCTGTCAGACCAGCAGCCCAGATCGCATGTCCAGTCTTTTGTGTGTGCTCACAGCAGAGCCAACAAGACAATGGGAAAGCACTGGCAGGGGCAGGTGGCAGAGGCAGCTCAACACTGTTCTACTTGTAGCATGAAGCTTGCCAGGGACTAATAAGTTGATTGGTCTGTCTTACACTGGAAGGCAAAAATGTTTAAGGTAACTTGCACTTCTCTGTTTCTACAAAATACAACAGCCCTATGGTCTCTACTCACCTGAAACAGATCATGCAATGTCATTAATTCCATCCCTCTACTGCAAGGCAGGTTATCCATACAGTCACCACACATGACCTCACCGTCACAGCCCTCTCTACCCTTTCTCTCAGAACTTGGAGTGGGAGTATCACTTCTGCTGTTGGCTGGCTTGAGAGGTCTCATCTATGCTGATGAAAATATACAGGAACATTTGTATGTAATATTTAAACATGAAATGTGCTTACAAAGTCTGCAAATACCTTACAAACTGATTATGGCTTAAAAATGGATGTAAAACAGCATTGCTTTTTGTTTAGAATGTTTTTAAGCAGTATTTTCTTTACAAGTTACACATAAAGTCTCTCAAAGTTGAGAAACTTGAGCCACATGCAAAGGACTGAGGACAGAAGGCCACCCAGGGAGAAGCCATCAACTCCGGTGTTTCAGTCACGTTGAGGAAGGACAGCTCCAAATGCAGCCCAGAACATGCTGACAATGGGGTCTTCAATGCTCTCTTCTGAAATTCTTCTCAACAAGCAATATTCCAGATTCTATTTCTGCAGCATCATGGCAGAAGAAAACCTTTTCTTCTGATGTTTCTGAAAACCAAACCCAGGGCAGGGCTTCTGGTGCTCAGCAAGTGTTTTTCCCGAGTTTCATCCCAGCTCAACCTAACATTTTAACATAGGTGAAATGTAGCACAGACTAGCTTATGTCAGTCCTTACTCAACGATCAGCTCTGGCTTCATGCTTAGTGCCCATTTAAAATAAAATGCCTGCTGTCCAATACACCTCGTGTTACAAGTATATAGGAATCTATTACAGTCAAGTTTTGTGAACAACTCTAGGCAGGACTGGGCCCGGTAAAACACCTGTGGGCACCAAAAACTTCTCCATGCCCATCCTAGACACAAGCAGGTCTTATAAGTTTGCCAAACATCCATCCAGATATAAGTGTGAAGTGGGCAATGCAGAAATCTACTGCACAAAGTCCTCAGAGCTGGCGATGGCTGGAGGGGAAAGGTGCTTGTTGCAGAAGCCTGGTGAGGTGGGAGAGAATGGAGGCCACGGGACCTTTATTTACAGCACAGCCCTATTGAGAAGCCCAGCTTCCACGGCAGCCAACGGGTACCGTTCTCCAGCTAATCACATACTAATCACACACCAACACCCAAACGCATGTTTCACTGTTAGCACTTTGGAGACAGGAGTACTGTGTCACCCAGGATGGCCGCAGACCCACAGCCCTCCTGACTCAGCATCCTAGGTGCTGAGATTACAAGAGAGGACCACTTACAACCCTGCTTTCAGTGGTGGACAAACTAAATGCATCTTAGCCATTCTACCAAACCAAAAGATATCAATACCTCTCTTTCAGTGTTTGATTTTTATATAGGGTCTGGCTACTTAGTCCAGGTGGACCTTGAACTGAGGCAAAACCCTCTTTGGGATCGCATGCTCAGTGACAGAATAAGCCTTGTAGTTTTGTCCACCACTGGAACTGGAAAGTCACTCTCTCCCGGTCTCGCTAGTAGACTTCTCTAGTCTATCTGCCCACCAATCATCCTCCTCCCGATTCAGGAGCTAACTAACTCCAGTCCTCTCTCCTGCAGGGCCTCTTAAGGTAGAAACGCAGTGGCCGTTTTATCTTCTTTCTCCATTTATCCAGCAATGGTTCTCACCCTTCCTAATGCTGTGGCCCTTTAATACAGTTCCTCATGTTGTGGTGACTCCAGACCATTAAGTTATTCCATTGCTTCTTCATAACTGTAATTTTGCTACTGTTATGAATCGTAATGTATTTTTGGAGACAGTGGTTTGCCAAATCGGTTGTGACCAACACATTAAGAACCACTGCTCTAAGGTATCAGCAAGCTTCAAAGCTAACACATAATGACATATTTTGTTTTGTTTTGATAAAACCTTAGCTTGGATCAGGCATGCAGGTAGCCTCAGCTGGAAGCTGAGTGTCTTCGGTGTTTGTCTGTTTGATACTGCACAAGGTAGGATGCAGGAGAGCATTTGCAGCACTTGCACTGAAGCAATCCCAGGTTTCGTTTGATTTTGCACAGCTGACATTTCAGATTTGGTCTCAACACATAACATAAACAAAACAAACCATGATTCCCACTTGGGAAGGGGACGGTCCATATCTCCTATCATATCGCAAGACTGCTAACATCAGATACACAAGGTACAGACGAAGAAAAGCTGGTGAGGGGCGCATGTATAGCCCACTTGGTAGAGTGCTTGCCTGGCATGCAGAAGCCCTCATATTTGATCCCTGGCACCACATAAATTGGGCACAGTGGTGCACATGTTTTAGCCACAGAATTTAAAAAGTAGAAGAATTCAGAAGTTCAAGGTCACTCTTGGCTACAGAGCTAGCCTGGGCCCCTTGAGATTCAAATGAATAAGCAAAACAACCATTAGTCCCAGAGGGAGCTGGGTGGTGGTGGTGGAACATGGCTTTAATCCCAGCACTCAGGAGGCAGAGGCAGGTAGATCTCTAAGTGAGAAGCCAGCCTGGTCTACAGAGTGAGTTCTAGGACAGCCAGGGCTACACAGAGGGCTCATACTCGATGGGTGAAAGTTCTCAGACATCAGACAGGGTTTTAGCAGCAGCCCATCTGACACATATTTACTTCCTTGGGCAGTGCCAGGCATAGGAGCCGGAGCCTTGCTTGTGCTGGGCAAGTGCTCTACCACTAAGGTGCACCCAGGCTCAGTAATGCCCCCTTCAAAGGTTTTCATCCCCAGACAAAAAGAGACATCACAGCAACTGCAGAACACTGCAGACCACTAGGAGTTATTCTTAAACAGATTTAATTACCTGGATTGCATAGGGGACAATACATTTAAATTTTCGATATTTCACAAACTGCTTATTGATGTTTTATTAAAGGGCTGCTAACCCTGCCCACCATCTGGCTTATGGCTAACAGACAGTGAGGAAAACAAGTGTTTGCAACAATTTAGGAAAAGGGAACTAGAGCCTGTTGCTCTGCTCACCAGGAAGTCTTCCTCTCGGCAGAACAGGGGAAAACAAGTATGGGCTGTCCACAACCAGAAAGACCGATGGAATCACAGAGATGGGAGAGGAATCCCAGGCAGGCCCGATGGTAGTCCCAAGGTTCCCCTCAACTGATACGATAGAACCAACCCTCCAAGATGATGGATGACAGCAACTTAACTCTCAAACAAACTTCCTTGTCAATTCAAATATGCTAAAAGCATTCCATAGGAGAGCTCTCACAGTCTGGCTCTGGTCTTTGAAGACTGGGCTTCTTTATTAGTGGAGCATGAAGGCCAGGCCCACCTAAAGAGTCAGGCTATGGAGTCTCCTCGAACAAACACTTTGCTGCAGCCTGCCTGCGAAGAAGCAAAAGCAAGCAGCCCCTCCCTTCTGGTTCTGCAGGCCCACAAGGTGGAAGGGCAGAAGAAGCTGTAGCCTAGTGTTTATAATAGGACCAAGGATTTATTAATCCACAATATAAACTGCAACATTTGATACATTCTACCAAAAAAATGGGGGGGATGGAGGGGGAGAAGAACCGAGTAGGGAGAAAGCCAAAATACAGCCGTGGCGGTTACTTACAGCGCAGTCTCTTTCTACATCACTAGTTCAGTGACACCAGAAACTAGACATTTGCTTTCTGTACATTAACCAAATGCTAAAGCACCAACACACTGTTAAGAAGTTTGTTCTGTTTTAATTCCAGCCACTGAAACCAACATAGAAGTTATTGCTCAGATAAATAAACCTAGCCTGACCAGAAAGGAAAAGGAGAGAAAGAAATGAACAAAAACCCCAAAGTGAAAACTTAAAATCCCCCAATGTGGTGACAGAGGAAGGAGGGCGGCTGCTCACTGAGGGTTACTGGAACTCTGGTGCCCCGTCTGGGCCCTGAAACTGAGTCGGACTCTTATCCGGTATATCCCAGGCAGGAGTACAATGCTAATGCTGTACACAAAAAGGTGCAAACTCCAATACCTTCGAAATCAGTAGAGACCCCTGCAAAAAACAGTCAGCATTTTAAACTTCAACAACCACAAACAGCTTTTAAGGAAAAAATTACAAAAAGTGTCAAAAATTTTTTAGTTTTTTCTTTTTTTCAAAGAGTTCTGGAAAAATGCTCCCATAAGGAATAGAAATAGCACCGTGTACAGGCTGGCTCGACCCCAGTCCTGTAGCTTTGCTGAGATTGAGGAAATCTTTCTTCTTTATTGGAGTCCTGAATTACATGAAGTGAGTGTGTGTTTTGTGTTTACTTTCGGCTCGGTGCGTCCTTTCCAGTACAGCGCACACAGACGTAGTCTTCTTTCTCTGCCGTCTCTGGAGAGACACCAACACAGACCTGGTGAAACCACTGATTGCAGCTGCCATCACACTGGACCCAGTCCACCTGGTTACAAAGAGCAGGGAGATGGGGTGTTCAGAGGAAAAAATGCCATTCAAAATTGGGCAGGCCAGCCTCAAGATATTCAGGCCGTTTGCCACTGTCCCAGCACTGGGGCCTCTGGCACAACAGCTAACCCCAGGAGTGTAGCTGTTCCGCCGAGGGAGGGAGGGAGGCAGGCAGAGTCACTCTTCAGGTTGTGCCTGCTCTGGGGTAGACAGTAAGCAAAAGGGCACTCACTCCGTCAGCATCCCTCCCACCTTCTGAGCGCCGGGACGGTGAAAGCTGGAGGAGCGAGAGAAGGAAAAAAGGGAAGAACGAGAGTTTCTTCAAGAAAAGGAGGAGACCCAGGACGATGTTAAAAGCAGAGATTATCAGGAGGGAAGAACTGAGCAATCCACTCAGATCAGCTCAAAGCAGACAAGCAGAAGAGAAAGACCCAAGGAGATGAGGTCTAGCTTACAGGGTTTCTGAGTTAAGGGAAAGCGCATCCTCGATGGCCCAAACCGCACTGACCTCATCTCCTTCTGGCTGCAGGCAGCTCACGGCCGGACAGATGGCGTCTTCATCCTCAGAGTCCTCCTGTTCAGAGTAGGATGTGTCTGAGGGCAGGGAATGAGTTTCGGCATTACGGACTAAGTCATAGCTACGTTCTCTTTCTAACTTGAAATTGTTCATGTCCTTGGGGTGATTCAGTTTCATTTTCTTCTTTTGGGGGGTCCGCATTTTTTTAACTCGATCCCACCGTTCACTGGGAAGGCCTTCTCTTTCTGGGCGTCTTTTCAGTTTTCTCTCAAGACTGTTGATTGCATCTCGTTTCCCTCGAAGGCAATCGTTCTGGATGGGAGATGGCAAATTCAATTTTAGCTTTCAGTTTGCCCATTACTAAAACTAATGCAACTAAAGAAAAACATGCAAATGAGAAACCAAATGATCCCTAGAATACACTGCATCCTAACCGCTGCCACCATCTCCACAGCCTTAACTCCCTTCACTCATCACTGTTGGTGAGCTGGGGACACACTGGGGAAGGGGGATGACTAACCTAAGGCGGCCTGATAGCACCAGCAGAGACAGACACACACAGGCCCTTCTTTTCAAATCCTTAAGCGAGTTACTGGCTATGCTAAGCATCTATGACGGCTGTAAGAACCCTTACAGGAGTAAGCTGTGACCTGTTTCAGGGTACCTTTCATAAGGATCTTTTTCCTTGTGGCTTCAGTCTTCCCTAGGATGTTTCTTATCCTGTTTATATTCTCAGGGGCGATGTGTGTGACGGCTCCTTACAGAGCTAGAAGGGAGCAGAAGCTCCTTAACGGTGCTGAGACATTAAGACATTACAGGGACCGGGAGATGGCTCAGCAGTTAAGGTGTCTGCCATAAAAGCAAGAGGACCCCAAATCCATGTCAATACTCAGTGGCTGTGGTGGTTTGTCTATGGTTTCAGCCTTTCGAGGCAGAGATAAGGGACCCCTGGAAAAAGCTGGCTAGCAGGAACAGCCTATCTTCGATCTGCTATCTCTGAGTCCAATTCAGAGATCCAATCTCAGTGAATCAGATGGAGAGCAGTCCACAATTCTACATACACATCAACTTCAGGAACTGTATCACAAGCATATATATGTGTGTGCATCTGTCCATACACATGTGAAAATATGCACATATAAACACACCACACAAAAATACACATGAACGGGGCACAGGAGACATTACAGTGTTTGTCAGGATCTAGGATAAGTACCCTCAGCTCTACCTCTGCAGGACTGATTGGGAGGGTAAGGAAAAGGTCTGTTTGTCCTCTCTTTAAATGTTACTAACAGAAGGCCCTCTCAGCTACAATTACATTCTCACCTCTATAGCAATGCTTCTAGAGAGGAAAAAAATAATCCTACTTCTCAATATTATCATATGGGAGTGGTAAGAAAAGTTCCCTCAAAAAGAAAAAAGAAAATTTAGATGTAAAAATTCAGGACCCAAATCTAAGCTGTGACACCCAAACTGCTGCCAATGGTGTCCAGTGTCTGTCCTCTTGTAGAACAGAGCTGTGAGGTAGACAGTCTGTGTGCTCTTGTGGCTCAAAGACATAGCCATCTTTTTTTTACAAAATCATTAGAAGGGCCAGGCAGTGGTGGCACACGCCTTTAATCCCAGCACTTGGGAGGCAGAGGCAGGCGGATTTCTGAGCTCGAGGCCAGCCTGGTCTACAGAGTGAGTTCCAGGACAGCCAGGGCTACACAGAGAAACCCTATCTTGAAAAACCAAAAAAAAAAAAAAAAAAAGATCATTAGAACGCTGCAGATCTTCAGCTCACTCACCTTCTCACTGCTGGATTTAACTGGTGAGCTTCGGTCAGCTTGTTGAGTAGAGCTTGGCTTCGTAAGTAAAGTCTGATAAAGCTCCTGAATTTCAGGAAGGGATACCTGGAGCAACTGGGCTTCCATCAGCAATTCATTCACTTCTGGACTCAAACCTGTTAAGGACCACACCCAGTCAGAGCCTGTCAGTACAGAAGACTGCCTCCACACTGCCTTCCACGTCCCTCCTTTAACTGCAGTCAGTTTGTTGGGTTCACTTAATGCACCAAAAACACAACACAACCACAAAGAGACGAGACCACGGGTTCCCTAACACTTCTGGTTACAGGGGAAATACCCACTCCATCAGAACTGACACATTTCACTGTCACTTAGGGCATGAACAATTGGGGGAGAGCAATGAGCTCAGACCACATGACTGAACATCATGAGGTAAGAACGGCTGAGGATGGAGATTCCAGTTAAAACTTTAGGCAGAATTCTAAAAAATGAGGATTATGAATGGTGGTACACACTTTGAATCCCAGCACTTCAGAATTAGAAATAGGAGGATCAGGAGTTCAAGTTCATCCTCAGCTACATAGGGAGTTTGTGGCCCACATTAGTTAATGAAATTCTCACCACACAAGCACAAAGAGGAGAAAGCCAGGTGTGACAGCACATGCCTGTAATCTCAGCACTTGGCAAGAGGAGCCTGAGCCAGGATTTCAAGATCATTTTCCAGGCTTGGAGAGATGGCTCAGAAATTAAGAGCACTGGCTGGTTCAATTCCTAGCACTCACATGGTGGCTCACAACTGTCTATAATTCCAGTCCCAGGAGATCTGACAGTCTCTGGAGTCACCACATGCACATGGTACCGACATACAGGCAGGCAAAACACCCATACACATAAAATAAAGATAAAAACCAAATGCTTAGAAAAGAGATAATTTTGACTAAAGATTGAATTTGAGGCCACCCAGAAAAGAAAGGGAAGGAGGTAGATTTAAAACACGAGTTACTTTCAATATCCTCCAGAAGTTGCAAACAAAGTGATCCACAACTTAGCATCTGCCCTAAATGCATGGTGCTTGGTGGGTGCAGATGGCACAGGGTTAACTCTTAATCCTGACATGTAATCAAAATACCCTAGAATAGCTGATGCATTCTGCTATCCCTGCATTTATAGATTTTCAATATGACCATCATTATTAGAAAGTGTACGGTAACAGGTCTTCCTTGCTTTGTAGCCCAGAGGCCTTGAACCTGTAATCATCCTGCCTCCAGCTCCTGAATGCTCAGGTTACACATATGCAACACTATACCTGCACGGAGCTCTTTAGAATACCAGATCATCTATTACAAAAATCTAGGCCAGAAGGCCTGGTACTATCTAGGAATAGTGTAAAATAAAATACAAACCATGGAGGGGGATACAACTCTGTCCAGTCAAAAAGGGAGAGTGTAAATAGGAGGTTCTGTTGTCCCAGTCATCGGGCAAGGAGAAGGACGTTGGGCCAGGAGGTTGAGACACCTGATGGAAGAGAAACATCGTATTACGAGTCCCCTCCCCCCCCCCCCACACACACACAGTAAGTCTCCTCAGGCATCTAAAATCCGGCCAAACCCACCCTCACAGAAACAAAGCCATTCGACTTCCCAAGTTAACTCAGAGAGGTTGGAAACAAACCACTTTCTCTGCAAGCGAACAGATCATACCACCTTTCAGTATTGTGTAACTCTTTACTGAAGGTTAGATAGAACAAGACAAATTGCTCAGACGGCACGTAACCGTCATGAGCTGGGAGTGGTGGCTTACGCCTGTAATCCAGCACTTGGGAGGTGACGGCAGGAGGATCAGGAGGTTGAGGACACCCCATGGCTGTGTGAAACCATCTCAAAAGCCAGCCACAGCTTTGTTCTTTCCCCCTACCACCAAATTAAAGGCTGAGCACACCCCAGTCAAGGACAGCAAGTGATGCTGCTGCTGCTGCTGGCTACCCAAGCAGCAGCACATACTAATCCGGTGCTACTGAGCAGCCTCAAGAGGAAAAGATCAAATAGAACAGGTCATTTCTCAGTCTTTACACCTGTGCCCCAGGGATCACCTAACTCCGTAGCCATATCAACCAAGCATAGGAATTGTGAACCCTTCCTTTTCCACCTTTGTGGTGCAGGACTGCAGTGGGTCAGACCTCAGGTAAACATACTAGGACATATCTATCCTCAAGCTGTTTAGAGAGATGCAGGTCCAAACTTCTGAATAGCACTATACCCAGTTTGTAAATATCTATAACAGAAATATACACTGGGATAGGGGGCCAGCAAAATGGCTCAGCAGGTAAAGGTGCTTGCCATTAAGCTTAATGACCTGAGTTCAATACCCAGGACTCACAGGATGAAAGGAACTATTAAAAAAAAAAAAAAAAATTAAAGGGGCTGCAGGGTTGGCTGAGCACTTGTTCCAGCAGAGGTCCTGGGTTCAATTCTCAGTACCCATGTAGTGTAACCCCACTTCCAGGACATCCAGTGCCCTCTTCTGACCTCTGTCAGCACCAGGCACGCATGTGGCAAACATACATACACATAAATGACCGATCTAAAAAGGAAGGGGGTCAAATGTAAAGCTCAACTGTGCCATTCTAACTGCACTCTCCTTCACCTCGCTCTCCCTGCAGCCCACACACAGGAAACAATGGGAACCTGACCGCCTGAGGGGAACTGGTAGACTACCTCTCGATAAGATCGTGAACAGGGGACACAGTTCAATTTGTAAAGCGTTCCTCATGCATAAGCATGAAACAGCTGACTTTGATTTCCAGCACCTCCACTAAAGCAAGCAAGCAAACAGACAAAAATAATAAGCTAGGTACGGTAGGTAGCATATGTTCTTAATCAATCCCAGAGCCATGGAGTAGGGGACAAGCAGATCCTTGGAGCTAACTGGTCGACCTTGGATTCTAGTGAAGAAACCCTGTCTCAAAAAACCAAACTCCACAGAGGCCTACACACAAACATACACACAGAAACATCCAAATGCATCTGAACTCTTCAAACATTATTCTTCCTTAAAGGCTAAATGGACAAGGAAGAGGTGGTTTCCCTTTCCACACCATGACTTACAGGAAAGGAAAAAAAATTTTATCCAAGCAAAAATTTAAGAGCATATGCATAAACTAACCATGCATACAGACTAACCGATAATGAAGTAGAAAAAGTATTTCTATATAGAAAAGGTACACATGGGCACAACAGAAATGGTAGAATGTCTAAGAAAGACTCCTGACAGTGGGGATGCAACTCGGTCCCTCAGGTGTCTGACTAGCGTGCATGAAGTCCTACTTTCAGTCCCCAGAAGCAAACAGTCCCACACGCTCATAGCCCCAGCACTCAGAAGAGGCAGGACAGCGGTTCAAGATCACATGCAGTAAGTCCAAAAACCATTCTGGGCTAGCTGAGACCTTTCCTCAAAAAAAAAAAAAAAAAAAAAAAACTAAAAGCAGGGCCAGCAAGATGGCTCTTGCTGCATAAGCCTGCCGATCAGCATTGCTCTAACCCACATAAGGAAGGTAAAGGACCAGCCGGTGCCGTGAATACCGGTGCCACAAGCGGATGGTCTCGGGAATGGCAACACCAGACAGAACCAGAGCTATGCCGACCACGGTGTCCCACAAAGCACAGGCTCACCTTGTCTGTCGCTGACACCTGTCCTGCTGAGGCTGGCCATCTGCTAAACAACAGTCCAGAGCCCACTTGGTCTTGCACAAGTTTTAGATTCCCTGAAGAAAGCAGTTGCTGGGCTCTATGTTGCCAGTTCACGGTTCTTTCAATCATGTATCGTAGTGCATCTCCTTCAGGAAGACGAACTCTTATACGCTGGAGGGATGCCAGCAGAGGCAGGATTTTCTCTAATGGAGGCTTCTCTGACCTCCGACAGTGAGGACAGAGCCAGATCCGGGAGCTTTGTGAAATACTGGGTACCACCACACAACTAGTATGGAAAGCATCCCTGCAGAGTTCACATTGGATCATGGGAGTGGCTGGAGTCTTCTGACACAAGCAGACTTTCATCTCTACATCTTGGACAGGTGACAACAATTTCTCTTCATTGGCAAATCTGAGAGACTGCAAAGCTTCCATCTCTCGTAGGCGAGCTTCCCCAAGAGTTGCCATCTGAAAAGGAGTTAGCCATCAAAGACTTTGTCACAGAGAACTATCCCTCCTCCACAACTCAAGATCCTAGAGGCTTATGAGATGGGCGCCAGAGTAGATTATCTGCATTCAAATCCAGAGCAAGCTCTGCCTCAAGCTCAGCCACATTCTACTACGGCTAATTTCTGCATGCACAAAAATGAACAGGACAGCCAAGTGCAACCCAACAAGGTTGGGTCTATGATGAGACTCAACTGAGATATCAGACACAACACTGCTTTGCATACAGTAAAGACAACTATTTACTTAGCAACTACTTAACGTGTTGTACCATCTCTTTAAGTCCAATCTGTAGATTTATTACCTAGAATATTTACTTCTCTGAAAAGATGCTGTCTGTCTGCTCATCTCTGACCTTCTCTGTTAGTATTCATTCCCTTTGATTTTTTTGGTCTTCTAGAAAGGCATAGGAGACAGAAAAGTCTTGAGGCAGGCGTGGTAGCTCAAGACAAAGTGTGGCGCTCAGAAGGCTAAGACAAGCGGACTGAGTTCAGCCAGAGCCTCGATCCAGCTCTGGGGAGGGGGTTGCTCAAGCAGCCACTGCACAGTGGCCACTGCTCTATGTCTTACTGTTGTTCACTGCTAAGCCACCTAGATGTAATGAACACAGCAACAATAGGCTATGAAATCAGTATCTGACAAAAAAACAAAAACAAAAACCAGAAAGCCATCTGGAGCTGGGGATGTGGCTAAAGAGCTCTTATCTAGCATGCATGAAGCACTGGAATCCATCCCTAGCACTTCATAAATTGGTCATAGCAGCACATGCCTCTTAACCTTATGAAAGGGCTTGAGAAGACATACGCAGGGACAACGTCACAGTCTTAGGACTGTGTGATATTTTCTCTAAACACCACTTATAAGCTATCCATAAATGGAACATTTACAAGGTTAGATACTAGAGATCTGTCCAGATTAACTGGCCAACTGTCTCAAGGAAAAGGACCAGGAGAGAACATATACACTGGTGAAACACATTCTTTAAGAACCAAGCCAGATCAAGCTTGATTCATCAGATGAGATGCCTGAGTCATAAGGATAGAATGAATTCTCCATTACTTCTTTTCAGATTTTCAGTAGATACTCAAATAAAGGAGTTTTGTTATTTTGGAGGGGGAAGAGATATAGAAGTAAATCAGTAACAAATTTATGGTCTATTAAAATAACTTCTATTTTTGTTGGATGTTCATATATATACATAGATATGTACATATGTATATGTTATGTGTTAACAAGGTCCTCTCCCACAGCTCATCGATGGAAAGCAAATGAGGACCATAGCATACCCATCGATTATGTACACAAAGCCATGGGCAGACACTACAATCTATGAAAGATAGATAATAAATGCAAAATTGACATAGGTACTTGTGTATTTCAAGGAGACAACTACCACTTCTATGAAGTCTTCATAAAATGAAACACCCGAACGATAGATACTCAAGCAGCAGACACAGACAGACATACTGTAAAGGGAAAAAAACAAAAACCAAACCTTCCAAAGATTTGACTGTTGACTGTCTTTTAATAAGACTCTAGGTGTCAAAATTTATAAATAATCCAAGGCAATTTCATGTCAATGTCAGATAACTACTAGAGAAAATGCTCTGTGGCCCAAAGACAAGTCCATTCAATTTGTTCTGCAGTCAAGTTTCAGTACATGATGTGTACTGATAGCTTGGTCAACACTGGACAGTATAACCCAGAGATCCTGGTAAGGCTGTATTGTCTACTGCCGCCATAGACTACTTTGATACAGACTAGTTTGCATCAGTTGGTATGACACAATGACTAAGCTCACCACCACCAACACATTTCCCAAAATGTATCCCATTGTTCTGTGACACATAACTATATTCTCAGTTATGCTCCACATTTAGGCAAGGGCTTCACCACTGATTGAGCGCAGCAGCCCAGCAATCACAGAGCTGGACCTTTCACCAAGACACTCTGCTCATGAAGCATCAGCTAGACACTGTTGAAGCTTCTTGGGTACTACCTTGAATCAACAATGTTTACAAACTGTAGGCTATAATTTTTTTTTTTTCTTAACTGTTTCTGAGATATCATCTTGCCCTGTAGCTCTGACTGGCCTAGAACTCAGATCCATCTGCCTCTGCCTCCTGAGCGCCATGCTACCTGACTCCAATATACTTTTGATCTGTTTTCCACGGCAAGTTAACAAGTTAGTTAACTTTGCAGTTTCACTGTTCTGGCAACCTTGATCTCCTTAGCTAGTATTTCTAGATAAATCCACAGGCACTCAAGAAATCCAAGACTCAAATTGAGCTAGGTATGGCGATTCACACCTTTAATCCCAGCACTTAGGAGTCAGAGGCAAGTTCAGGGACATCATGGAACATAGTGAGTTCCAAGACAACCATGGCTACTTCAAATTTTATGCACCTGTGAGGATGTTTTGTGTCTTATAATTTTGCAGAATTCAGGCAATCACTAATGCCAGGCAAGGGCATTACCTCACCAACCCTAACATCTATCTTTAAACTTCACAATTTTCAAGAATTCTTTTGGCAAACTCAAGCACTTATCAAGTTATTTAACTAACCATGCCACTATTCCTACATAGTCCTGAAAGGGTAAGAAACTGCCCTCCCCCAAAATAAAGCAGAAGAAACCCTGGCACGCACAGCTGACGCAGTCTCTTTGCTCTCAGTCAGAGCCCTCTCCAGATCACTCAGACTCTCTAACTTGGTGCTTCTCTTCTTCCCACTTGGCAAGGGCTCCTTCAACTTTCTCTGTTTCCTTTTTAGCCCCAAAAGGCCAATGTCACACCGAGGACAAAGAACCTAATGTAAGAGAGAGAAAACATACAGATTAGCCAACTTAAAGGCCTGAGCAGTGCAACACATGCATATATGTTTCTTACAATCAAATATTTTCTTTGAAACATGCTGCCTCCAAAACCTCTACCCATATGCATGCATGCATGCATAACACACACACACACACACACACACACACACACACACACACACACAAATTGTTAAGAAAGAAAAAAATGGAGGGCAGGAGGGAGAGAAGCAGGCTCCTTTTGGAGCTTAGTTTTTACATAGCCCTCCAGATTTAATAAAGTAGGTACAAATTATTCCAATGATGATGCACAGGCACAGCTTACAGAAAACATAAAAATGTTCAGGCTTTTTTATGACAACTTGGTGAGGTCATATCTCAGGTTTACTACAAATGCTGGCAGTAGGGCTGGAGAGATGGCTCAGTGCTTAAGAGCATTGGCTGTTCTTCCAGAGGACTGGGGTCCAATTCCCAGCAACCACATGGTTCACAGCTGTCTACCTCCAATTCCAAGGGACAGACTTCTTTTTCTGCCTTCCGTAGGCCCTAACACAAATGGTGCCCAGATACACATGCAGGCAAATCAGCCATACACATAAAATAAAACAAGGTAGTGAGTCATAGCCAGGTTTAGAGTCAATTTGAATATAAATAGAAACCGTTACACAGCCAAGTGTGGAGGTGCACACATCTGTAAGCCCTGAACTTAAGAGGCAGAGGACTGCCATAATTCAAGACTACCTGAATGAGAACAGAGAGAGATTCTTCTTACACACATACACAAAACCTAATGAAAAAATGTTCTCAATTATATCCTAAATGAAGCCAGAAAACATTTAAAAGTTGCTAAAAACTTTTATGATAGATAGATCCAATGAGGTCACTTTTGCATGCTATATATAAACTGT
>JADRCH010000079.1:1993718-2084693 GCA_019843965.1 Rhynchomys soricoides | reverse complement strand
ATAGATAGATCCAATGAGGTCACTTTTGCATGCTATATATAAACTGTATTCAAACTAGAGATCAAAGTTCCTGCACACAAGCTCATTGCAAGCTTACCTCTAACAGAGAATATGGAGAATTCTCAGGCAAGAATGTTTTAGCGGCACATTCTTTCCAAGCATGAACCTCAGCTACTAGCATTTCCAATCTTGGTAAAGAATTCAGATGTACTGGGATAGATCGGCCTCTTGCAACAAGTTCAGTGAGTGCTTCTAACACTGGCACACGTCCTCCTGCCTAGTAAATTAAGAAAAGAATACTTTTACGTAAAAGAGGAAAAGTATACTGCAGTCTAGCTCACAGTCAGTGACTCAATGACTTCAGCATGTTAAATCAGCAAGGGCGGGTGAGAGAGGAACGAGTAACATTTGTTTTTCACTTAACACTTAATGCTAGGCTCCAAAGGATTAAAAAAAAAAGTAACACTGATTATACCCATCTATAAACTTTTTATACCTATGAAGTCTGTCACATTGGCCCTATGAACAGTATCAAAGAAATTTACCTCAACAGAAATATTTGTACTAACTCAAGAATGAGTTTGACTTGCATTTTTTAAAAATAACAGTATTTTATTCCAATCACTTGTGAGTGGGGAATTTACTAAAACAATTCAGTACAAATTACTCAGGAAATTGAAATGTAAGCTAGAAGGCCCAATGTTTCTTAAAACTTCAGCACATGTAAGAATTGTGTGGAAAGCCCGTTTACTTATACACAACCTCCTGGTTCTCATCCTAGACATTCTGATTCAATGTCACAGATAGGTCCATGGGTTAGAAATAAAAGAGAGAGGGAACATGAAGAGGGGAGGGACCCACTGGGGTGTCTGAGGAGTGGGAGAAGAAGTTGGGGAAATTGTTGAAGAAAGATTTATAGAACTATGCTGGGGAGATGGCTCAGAGGACCCAACACCCTCTTCTGAATTCCTCAGGAACCAGGCATCCATGTGTGTATCCAGGCACCACAGTCATACACGTGAAAAACAAATCTAAAAAGGGCTTTAATATATTCACGAACTAAATGACAAATAAGTGAACACACTTCAGTGAGAAACAACCACAGTGTCCTCTAGTGCACGCACACACACACACACCCCAAACATCACAACCAAGGACAACACAGAGATGAGGGACCACAGCTCTAAGAAGCCAGAGAAGATGTGCAGGCCACAGTCGTACATGCTGAGAGCTGTTACACCTTTAGCATCGAGGAGCAGACCCCAGGTTAGAACTGTAGCCGGCTCCTGCTGCCACCTGCCTATCCCTCTGCTAGCTGCTGTCAAACTCTGAAGGACCTACTGAGGCTTTTCCAGGTAGGAGGAAATCACAGCTAAGCACATACAGACTCAAGACATTGTTTTTCCCTTTCAACCTACCTGCAGTGCATCCACATCCTGAACCCAGTCTCTGGCTTTCTGCACAGAATCCTTCAGGACTGTACCATTTGGCAGGTAGGCAGGGATCCCCTCCATCTCTTTTACCGCTGTAGCAAGGCTACTCAAAGACTGCCGTGGTCTGTGGAAGCAGGACATAAGACCTATCACAACTGCACCTTTCTTTTCTCTCTTTTTTTAATGGTTTATTTTACTTTATGTGTATGATTATTTTGCATAAATGCACATGTATGTGCACCACATGCATGCCTGGTGCCAAGGATCTCCTGGAACTGGAGTTACAGACAGTGGTGAACTGCCTCATGGGTACTGGGAATGAACTGAGGTCCTCTAGAGGAGCAGCCAGAGCTCCTAACTGCAGAGCCATTTCTCTAGCTACAAACTGCACTTTTCTTATAGATGCCAAAAGAATAGGAAATTCACAACAACAACAACAACAACAAAAACCTTAATATGACACTGATCACTACATATCAAATTAGCTCATTTCAAATGATCAAGATATTGAAAGCAGTATCATTTTCATCATTTTATTTTACGTGTGCATGCAGGAGTGCCTTGCAGAGGGCATAGGAAGCCCTGGAGCTCGTTTCAGGCACCTGCGAACTTGTGGCCTACAACACAGCAGGGAGAAGCTACACCACCTCTTCAGCCCCAGAGTCTAAAAACACAGTTAGTTCTACAAGTCCCTGATTTTATGAAATAACAAAGTTCTAATTAAAAAAGTAACTTACTAATACTAGTAGCTGGCAATTTCTTCTATGTTAAGCTAGATAAAATGTTAAGAATCTGATAAACTAAGAAAATTTAAATTTTCTAAAACATTAACACACTCAAAGCACAATAACAAAAAATTTCACTCTCTCAGCTTAATGACCACTATTTTAAGAATGCAAAACATATCTGTAACCTAGACTTTTTAATACCTATGTTGTCAACTGAACCAAGATCAGTCACACAGAAAGATTAGAAAATGACTTCATTTTCACCCCTGGCACAGATGCCTATCACACCTCTATCTAAAGTCTAAAACAGATAAAACAACAGGAAAAATAATTATTTCTACTGAAAATTCTCTATTATATCACTGCACAGAATGAACATGTCAACTCTCACACATTTGTCTTCCATGACCCTGGAGTCTATTATTTTGCATTTATTTGTTTGTTTATTTTCTTGCTTACTTATTATTTATTTTGTAAACTTTTTCTTCCAAAGATAGTTTCACTGGAGACTTCATAGAGAAACTTCATTCAACCTTATCTTATAATGGTTATTTCCATCTAAATCATTTATTTCATAAGCAGTAAAATAAGAAAAAAATTTTTTTTCTTTCTCTTATGAAACAGGATCTCACTATGTAGCCCAGGCTGTCCTGGAACTTACTATGTGGCCAGGCTCACCTCAAACTCACAGAGAACCACCTGCCTCTGACTCCCAAGCGCTGGGACTAAAAGTGTGCACCCCAAACTCTGGCTAATTTTCTTTACTCATGTGACCAAACAGGTCAACTTTCTGCACAAGTATTCTACGAGGACAGCAAAGGTTTATGCGCACCTGCTAAATAGTGGCCTTTCTGTTCTACACTTTAGCGCCCACCTACTGTCCAAAGCTCAGAGGCTCCGTTGTTTGTCTTACCTTGCTCTGAGGAGACTCTTGGCTTTGTCGTCCCAGTGCTCTGACACTGTTAGCAGCTCTTGCAGGCGGGCCATAGCTTTCTCCACTGCAGAATATGGAGCCAGCCCCACCCCTAAGTCTATGAGTCGTCTCATATCATCCAAAGAAAGGGAGCTGGAGTCCAGACAAGCCTGTTGAACTTCTTCCAGCCAACGGGCCTGCTCTAAGCGTGTACGCATCTCGGCGAGGTGTGGAAGTTCAACATCAAATTCAAAGCTGACGTCCAGCAATGCCTGGAGCGCAGCAGCACTCGGCATTTCCTCAGACAGTAGTTTCTGGCTTTGCTGCTGGAAATCTTCCACACGATTCAAGAGATCCTAAAAGAAAACAAAGGCAGACAATAGAAGTCACTATCAAAATAGAAATTCAGTGGGCGGTCTTTTTCTAACTTAAAATCCCAAGTTCAGCAGGGCAGTGGCCTTTAATCCCAACACTCAGAGGCAGAGGCAGGCGACTCTGAGTCTAAGGCCAGCCTGGTCTACAGAGCCAGTTCCAGACAGATACACAGAAAAATCCTGTCTCAGAAAACCAAAAAGAAGAGGTGCAACTTTCTTCTCCAAGCCATATCATGTCCGCAATAATGTGAGTAAATAAAGCAACATAAATGCCACCTAAGAGCCAAAATGAGGTCATAACAGAAAATCAATACCAACCCTAGGAACTGGCCAGTAGTCACTATTTCTTTAGTTTTGATTTTTTTTTTTTTTTTTTTATTTTATGTGTGAGTTTATTATATGCATTCAGAAGGTATTTGCACCTGTTGAGGCATTCATGCTTGTGATGACCAGAAGAGGGCATCTATTTCAGGACTGGAGAGCAGTTAAGAGCACTGACTGCTCTTCCAGAGGTCCTGAGTTCAATTCCCAGCAACCACACTGGTTGCTCACAACCATCTGTATAGGAATCCAACACTGTCTTCTGGTGTGTCTGAAGAAAATAACAGTGTACTCACATACATAAATCTCTATTTCTTCAAGGCAGGCTCCCTCCCTGAACCGCCATGGCCCTCACATTTTTTCAGTTAGGAAGCTAACAACAACCTTATGATAATCCTGCACTGGGCCCCAGTGGAACTGGGGTGAGAGTCATAGATAGGAAATCCAGCCTCTGATCCTATTGGCTGTAGATCCTTCTAATATAATCGCCTTGTTCCTACCCACTATATCCACAAACACTAACAGGTCATTAAAACATTTGTAAATTAATGTTCTAGGAGCAATTATTGGCTCAGAGGTTAGAAGTACTTGCCACTCTCCAAGGACAGAGTCGCAGTTCCCAGTCCCCATATGTCAGGTGGCTCACAACCGTTAATGTGCTTGCTCAGGCGCGCGCGCACACACACACAAATTAAAAGACAAATTAACCACCAAAGAGGGTTACTTAACGATGTCAATTGAGTATATAAAATATACCCGAAGTCCTCCTACACATCTCTATAATGGTTACCTTTAGCAATGGTGTTTGACTAAGGACACATGGAAGAGCATACAACTGAGTCACAAATTGTCGAAGTTCATTCACTGTCAACTGATTCTGAGACTTTCCTCCACCAGATCGATACCTATAAAGACAAGGGCCCGCGAAAGCCATATGAGAACACACACATTCATTACTCATAGATGCCAATATCACAGAAACCCAGAATGGAAAGAAAAATTATAATAGGTTTCTAGGTTCAGGTGCCATAGATTCCAATCTCAACTAGTCAAATCTCTACCTCGTTTGCCGTTTGCCATTAAGCAACTGCTGGGCAACAGAGGCGCACTTTTCTGCATCCTGCGTGACCAGGCGCAGGTGACGCAAAAGATCATTGTCTGGGAATTTCTTCATTTCCGATTCTTCGATCAAAGCTTTAAAGCTGACAAGACCTAAAACAAAGAACAAGTCAACTTTCCTGTGACTCGAGTTCATAATCACTGCTACAGAGTGGAGAAGGCCTTCTGTCAATTCTTACTCAGAAAAGTAACATAAACAATGTTTTTCTGATGGGGGGAGGGGGAGTAGTTAGACAAAAGGTGCTTAGAGTTGGGTCTTCAGCTCACGAGGTTAGGAGTTTTGGTTTAAGTGAAAATCGCTGATTTGTGAAAGGAAAGTAATAGATTCTACTGTGACTTAACCCACTTTGTGGTCCTGTATTTCACTTTATAGCTGACAAGAAAACTGGTGCTGCTGCTCCCTTCCCTTCCATGAAAAGGGAAGGGGCAAGGTGTTGAGCTACAGACTGGACAGAAGTGAGTCTGGAGGGAATGGTTGGTTGGAGGGCAGGCTCAGCAACTAAGAGCACTCGCTGTTCAAGCAGAGGACCAGGTTTGGATCCCAGAGCCACATAATGACCCAGATCCAGGGACCCAGCACTCTCCTCTGGCCTCTGGAAGCACCCACACAAACACACAAATAAAAATCATAAAAGGGGGAGAAGGGCCGGAGGTGACTCAGCCGCCAAGAGCACTTGTTATTAAAGGACACCCAGCACACACATAGCAACTCACAACCATCCTCAACTCCATCCCCAGGGGATCTAGCCCTCTTCTGGCCTCAGTGTTTATCAGGCACACACAGAGTAGATTCACATACAAACACATATGCAGACAAAACATATACCTATAAAAAGCTTCCATCTTAAAAGAAAAGGTAATGATAAATGCCAGGGACACGAAAATTTGATTAGAACCAGGAAATGTTAGGCCAACATTTCACTGACATCTTAATATTATAGTGCATTTCAAAGAATCCATTTTAAGGGGTTGGACGGATGTCTCAGTGATTAAGAGCACTGACTGCTCTTCCAGAGGTCCTGAGTTCAATTCCCAGCAACCACATGGTGGCTCACAACCATCTGTGTAATAAGATCTGATGCTCTCTTCTGGTGTGTCTGAAGACAGTAACAGTGTACTCATCATGTATATAAGATAAATAAAATCTTTAAAAAAAAATCTATTTTAATAAAAATAAATAAATTTGCTATAATCATTTATTTATTTTGGTTTATCAAGACAGGGTTTCTCTGTAGCCCTGACTGTCCTGAAACTCACTCTGTAGGCCAGACTGCCTGCCTCTGCCTCCTGAGTGCTGGGTTTAAAGGCGTGTGCTACCATGATTTATTTTATGTGTATGTTGTTTTGCCTGCATGTATGTCTGTACACTATATGCATGCAGTGGCTGTGGAGGCCAGAAGAAGGTACTGTATCACTTGGGATTGTAGTTGCAGATGGCTGTGAGCCACCATGTGGATGACTGGAATTGAACCCAGGTCCTCTGAAAGAGCAGCCAGTGCTCTTAACCTCTGAGCCAACGTTCCAGCTCTATTTTGTTAGGTTTTATCATTTGTTAGTTTGTTTGTTTGTATTCTGCTTTTTGTTTTTCGAAACAGGATTTCTCCGTATAGCCCTGGCTGTCCTGGAACTCACTTTGTAGACCAGGCTGGCCTCAAACTCAGAAATCCACCTGCCTCTACCTCCCAAGTGCTGGGATTAAAGGCGTGCGCCACCACTGCACGGCTCTATTTTGTTTTTTAAAAGAAGTTTAGGTTGTTCTTTTCTTTCTTTTTACTGCAAAGGGGAGGGAGATGGCAAAGAGGGGAAATGTGAACCATTGACCATGTGAAGGTCAGAGGTCAACTCTGTGGAATTGGCTTTCCTTCTATCTTCACATGGGTTCCAGCGACCTAATTCAACATCACTGGGCTTGTGTAGTATGTACATTTATTTACCCACTGAGCCATCTCTCTTGTCCCACAATCATCTTGTACAATCTATATACCCAGACTTGACTCAGATGCTGAGGCAATCTGCCTCGTCCACCTTGGTTAAAAACTTCTGCCAGGCTAGCCGGGCAGTGGTGGCCCATGCCTTTAATCCCAGCACTTGGGAGGTAGAGGCAGGTGGGTTTCTGAGTTTGAGGCCAGCCTGGTCTACAAAGTGAGTTCCAGGACGGCCAAGGCTATATATACAGAGAAACCCTGTCTCGAAAAACCAGAAAAAAAATAAAATGCAAAAACTTCTGCCAGGGATCTGGAAACCTATTTAGACATAAGAGCTAAGGATGAAATTAGGCTGTTTCAAAAAGTTGGCTGCAACAAAATCCAACTTGACTTTGCAGGTCATTGAGTCCCACTTTCTGCTTTACGTACTTTTCTTCTTATTGATCTTTGCTTCCAAAGCTTCATTCACATTTAAGGCCCATTCATTGTAAGACTCTGCTCGAAGCTTCAGTGCATTCATCATTGGATAGAGATCATCCAGAGTGTATCTATACCTGGACACAGAACACAAACAGCATTGAGACAGGGGACTGTGGAGAAAAACAGACGTTAGAGCCTCAACATTTAAAAACCTATAATAGAGATGTCATTGAACTTTTTAGTAAAGATTCAGTGTGGGCTGGGAAGATGGCTCAATTGGTAGAGCAATTTACTTAAAAGCACCAAGAACCCGAGTTTCAATCCTCAAAACCTATGTGTGGTGGTCTGACTAGGAAGGGCCCCCATAGGCGCAAATGTTTGAAGGTTTGATCACTAAGGAGTGGTGCGACTTGACAGGGGTTAGTAGGCGTAACCTTGCTGGAAATGTGTCACTGGGACTGGGCTTTGTTTGGGGTTTCAAATGCTCAAGCTAGGCCTAGTGTCTCTCTCTTCCTGCTGCCTTTGGATATATAACCACATGCACACATAAATATGACCACACATGTGCATACATACTCACATGAGCTCAAGTCTGTACACATGCTATGGCATCAAAAATACACTTATGCATATGCACACACAAAGAGTGAAATAAATGATGACTAGATGCTTTCCCAAAGGGGTGGGGGGGCTCATCCTTCCTTACCGTAGGTTATACTTATAAGGGGGACAGGAACACAGTTCTTTCACATGATGTAGGCAAACAAGTAAGCCAGGTTTACAGGAGCAGGAGATGGCAGACATGAAGCATGTAGTTTTGCATTTTATACACTGCCGCTCATCATCTGGTAACAGTTCAAAATCCATTCTTTCAGAATCAATTACTCCCTAAAATAAAATCTATATTAGAGGATTTGAAAGGATAATACAATCTAAAAGAACCAAGAAAATATGCACTGAATTAAAAGAAAACCCTTCGTAAACTTCCTAAGCACTATTTAGAAGTATATAATATTTTTAGATACAATAACAATAGCACATTAACTCTACTTGTCCAAGGAGAATCCCTCTTTGGGTAAGGCAAGTCTTCAATGTAACCACTTCTATCTGAGCATTAATAAAATTATTGATGAATTAATACTGCTGAGGTTAGCAACCTTACACCAAACTTACCTTTCAAAAATTTTAGGGCACAGGGGAAGAGCAAAAGAAACATGCTTTCCATCACAGAAGAAAAACTAAAAAAGCTGGGACACTTATAGAGCACTTGCCTACGATGCAGAGCCCTGGACTTGATCCCTAACACCTTCCCCAAGACAAACAGAGGAAGTGGAAAGAAGACTATGGTTAAGAATGAACACTGCTCTTGTAGACAACCTTCGGTCCCAGAACCTATGCCAAGTGGCTCACAACCATTTGTACCTCTAGCTGCGGCCACAGATCCAATACCTTCTACAGACACACACTTTAAAAACAAAATAAAAAATGTTGGAGGGAGGGAGGGAGGAAAGCAAAATGGCTATGCAAAAACTGACTGGTCTCCTAATCATTTATACAGAAAGCTACCTACAGGAATTATTATTTGATTAAGTTAGAAAATGTGTAATTCAGGAGACAATAAACTCTTTAAGAAAAGATTTTAAAGTCACAAGTCTTCCCTAAGTGAAAGCTTCAACTGTAGCACATCCTACCTGACTCTAGAAAGCCCTTCTGAGAGACATCTCTTGTCATTTAAAGCCAAATTTCTACCATCTCATCTACACCCAGATCCAACCTTAAGAAGGCCAATTCTGGTTAACTCAATTTATGACTCATTAGACTTCTTTGTTTTACTTTAACATTTTAATAATTTCTGACAATTTCATGTTAAGTCAACAAAGACAGGACACAGTAGAAGAAATGCTAATGAACAGACTTTGCATTTTAATCATGATCACAGAAAAGGACTTCTGTGGGCTGGAAAGAGTTGAGGTGAAAGAAGACCAGATAGCAACTCTGAATGTGCACTGAGACTGGATACCGTGTAGTCTAGACACAATTTAACCTGGGGCAGGGCAGTTCTCCAAGTTGCAGAAATCAGCTACCATTATTCTTTTATGTAATATTTCAATGTTGAGAATTTAATACCAATGTTTTTAAATTACATCTACCCCTACTACAGCCCCTCCCAACATACCTTTCCCCGTCTTCTGTCTATTTTTTTGTGTGTTTTAGCAACTCCCACATGCACATGAGTGTGGGGCCATCAGTGGAGGACAGCCAGCCTCCCACTGGTACAGCCCCTAAGAAAAACAAAGACCACTCCACCTCACCCAGCAGCTATCACCTGCTAAGAGCTAGAGCAGGGACCCTCTTCACCAGGCTGGAATTTGGGTCTTAGGCAAGTATTCTGAAGGGAATCCTTAGCTAACATTATCGATGTAGACCTTGGCAAGTCACTTAATCCACTAGGCAATGCTTTCTCCAACAAAAAAATATCAGGGGATAAGAGTCTAGTGGTCCATAATGAGCTCCCAATAGACAACATTCCAGCACTCTATACACAGTGGTATGTAAAAAGAAATGATTGTTTACATGAGGTTGACCCAAAAGAATCAAAAAATCTACTATATCAAAATCATAACAGGAAAGTACAAATGAACTAAATAAAAGACATAATAATAATTTTTAAAATAAAAAAATAAAGCTAGGAGCTGGCCAGTGGTGACACACGCCTTTAATCCCAGCACTTGGGAGGCAGAGGCAGGCAGATTTCTGAGTTAGAGGCCAGCCTGGTCTACAGAGTGAGTTCCAGGACAGCCAGGGCTACACAGAGAAACCCTGTCTCAAGAAAAAAAGAAACAAACAAACAAAGAATAAAGCTAGGGGTTAGGATTACAGCTCAGTTGGTAGAATGCTTGCCTAACATGCTGCTTCAAGCCCTGAATCCATTTCAGCACTGAATAAAACTGAGTACACTAGCATATACCTATAATCCTAATACTGGAGAAGCAGAGGCAGGAGGGTCAGAGTTCAAGGACATTCATGTCTGCTCAAAGACTGGTCGAAGCCTTTTTGAAGATTAGAGAGCTGAAGAGACAACAACGTTAAGTGTGTGGATCTTGCAAAGGACACAAGTTCAGTTCCAGCACCCCTGTTATTAAGCTTACAACTATCTATAATTTACATTTGACATCCTATTCTGAACTGTGTGGACACTGAGTTCACATGCACAAAACTACTTGCATACATAAGAGAGAGAGAGAGAGAAAATGAATTACAAAAGTAATTACTAGCAATTTAGTACTAACAACAAATTAAAGTCATAGGTCTTAAACCAAGGTACCAAGGCAATTTAGAGAGAAGTTTTTAAGACCCTGTGAAGGGACAACTGGACATCCACATGCAAAATTAAACAAAACCAACAACACTTTAGACTTGTGTTTTATACAAACAAAAGTCACTTAAAATGATCCAGAGGCCATTGATATTTAAAAGTATGAGATACAAAATTTTTGTGACTCTTGTTCTTTATTATGCACAGATGTCTTAGGAAGGACACAATAAAATAAAATTTAAAAGAGGCAAGCTTGTAATCTAGTACTTAGAAAGTAGAAGCAGGAAGATCAGGAGAGTTCAAGGCCACCCTGGGATACATGAGACACACAGAGGAGAAGAAGGGAAGGAGGTGGACAGAGGAAGGGGGCAGACAGAGGGGCAGCACTAATGAACTATAACGTTATCATTAAAGCAGACAAGCCAGTTGAGATTTTACAGAAACTGATTCAAGGGATAAAATACAGTCAATATGAATAAAAACAAAGAATTACTACATGCCAATTAGAATTGCTTTTATAGACATTAAATAAAATATGGAAAAGCTTCTTAAACTGTAGTAAAGTACACAAGAACTTAGTAAATTACAGTCAATGACATGGAATTGGATTTCCAGAAACCTTACCAATTTACGGACAGTTTCCCTTAAAGCTTTTTCATCTTCAATCATGATGGCCATGTCCTTCTGAACAGTTGACGCTACTACAACATCTAATACATCAGCCTTGGAGGCCATCTTGCATATCATCTCATCGTGGGAAAAGACACAATAACGGTGCAGCAAGCGATAATGCTCCACACACTGGCGGCCCAACGGTAGCTGTGTACAAGGCAGAAGGAAATGACATATTCACTCTTTTTAAACTTCCAAACACTTCTGACTTACAGTATCATATCACCAAATAATACAATCGAGGTCAAAAACACCTATCACTTAGCAACCCAAAGATTCATTCCCAAGAGCCCTGGGCCTATTGCTGTGCTCTAAAGACCTGGGTAACTTAGTTGAAAACTGGCTTAGGAAAAAGACATATTGATGAGTTAACAAGCAATGTGGAGTGCAGCTGGTAATATTAGTACTATTCCTCAAGCAACGATGCTAAACTGAAACCCTACTAAGTTTTAATACATGTTACTAGTTTGCAAGCTTTAGTAAGTTTCACCCTATTAAAAGACACTAGACTCTGCTCTTCAGGAAGTCTTGCTACAAGTTAGCTGCTGAAACCTGCTGAAGCAGGATGGTTTGCAATAAAGAACTCAGAATTAGTCTTGGCAACACCAGGAAAAAACAAAGACAAAAAACAAACAAACAAAACAAAACACTGCTCTATTCTCCCAAAACCTCATTTAAAACTTGTACAATTTAAAACAAGTGTCTTGAGGCTGGAGAGGTGGCTCAGCAGTTAAGAGCAACTGCTGATTTTTTAGAGAGGTCCAAAACACAGTTCCTAGTACCCATATCAGGCTTCTCACAGCTATCTGTAATTCTCTGGCCAAATGCTCGAGGGCGCGCATGCACATACACGCACATCATCACACGATGTGTTATCGAGTGTCTTATCTCATTGTAGACTGGAAAAGAACTTGCATAGAAGCCAGAAGAGTAGCAAGCCTATGTGACAGTTTTAAAGCATTCTATGCTATTTCCACAAGAAAATGGTAAGATTTCAGAAAGCTCAAATCAATAACACATACCCAATCAACAGTGCAGAAGTTAACAGCCTCAGCAAAATTAAAACCTTGGTTGAAGCCGCTGTGGTAGGCTCTTGGAAACGTAATTACAAACTCCCCAGCACACTGATTCGTTCGATAAACCTACAGAGACGAGGATGAAAGATTGAGGTTTTATAGTAACATTCTGACAATTTGGACATAAACTATTAGATGACCCTCTAGACAAATAGGACGGGACTCATCACACAGACACACACATCCTTCTATCAAAAGTGGGAAGAAAAAATTACTGTTAGAATCCCCCGACTTCTGCCACAAGATGGAGTGGTAAATAAACAGAACTATACAGTCTCTAAATAGAAGACAGCATTCATACCACAAAAATAAGACCCCATCTAAGAGGCAAGAAACATCTTTTTTTTTAAACACATTCCATCAGGAATAGGAATCTCCTAAGGTTCAGCCACAGTGAAGCAAAGACAAGAAGATCTCTGAGTTGGAGGACAATCTAGACTTCATAGTAAGTTCCAGACTAGGAATGAATAATTAATCCATTGATTTCCCAAGGCCCTAAATCTAGCTCCTGTATTTTATTCCAATTTTGACAAGTTGGAAAAAAATCAAAGAAAAATGCTAACACTGAAGACATGGTGAATGTTTTATACTTTTCGTGATTACTTTATGGTCCACGAATACATACCTAATTGGGGGGGAGTGGGGGGGGGAGTGATGTAAAACAAGACAGTTCTGGCTAAGAAGCAGCGCCAGAACAAAGTGTAAACCTAGTATCCCAATCCAGAGGCCCTCAGTTCAATTCCCAGCACCACCATCAAAATAGTCCTACAAAGCACTCCATTTTGGTTAATCATGAGATCCCACAGGAGTCACTGTTTCTTCCTTATGGAGTATTGGAAATCAAATCCAGGGACTGTGCTTATTAGACAAGCACTCCAATGAACAACAAACATCCCTACTCAACTTCCTCTCTGAGAGAGGAAAGAGGCATTAAAGACTGACACCAAGAACTGGAAAATGGCTCGACAGTCAAGAACATTTTATAAATTTATATATATATGTGTGTGTGTATGTGTATATATATATATATATATATATATGTATATATGTTTTATCAATTTATAATATTTATAAATATTTTCAAAAAGATTTTAAAACCTGAGTTCAAATCTAATTGTAACTAGCTGGCCATTTTCATAGTAAACTATTTTGACTTGACAGGTAATTTTTAAAATATTTTTCTTTACTAAGGTTATAAAGAAAACTTAATAGTAGGGAAATCATTAGCTGTAACGGTTATACAATCTCCAACTTTCTGAACTGTACACTAAAAAGTACTGCACTCATCTGCAAACAGGTTAGTAATGTAGGTTTGTATAGTGTCTAAGCATCTGGCCCATTGGAATAGTGCTATCAGCTCCTTCTGTTATCAAGTTATATTATGGGAAAAACAAACAAACCACCAAATAACTTTTTAAAAAAGAAAGGGTAGAGAAGCACTGCTAGAGAAGCAGTGCATGGTGGGTGGAGCAGAGGGAGGGTTAGCTCAGACATACAGGCACTTCATGAGTCATCAGAGTATTGGGGTTCATGATCGTCACAAGCTGGTGGAGGAGATCTGGCTGGGACACAAAGAGCTCCGGAGCTAGTTTCTTCATTACATTTTCTAGCTGCTCGGCAGCATATCCTGGAACTCCATACCAGGTTTTCGGCTCACCCCTAGTAACAGATTATAAGAATCAATCAATTTGTAGCATAACACAAAGCAACTTGTTAACTAACTAGTTCATATTCTTCTGACTTTGATCTTTAAGACTGAACTACAAACAAATGTTCAAATCAGAGAATTTTCAGGACAAGTGTGAGTGGAACACACACAGTGCACTGCAAAGATGGAACTGAGGTCCTTCCAGATCCCGCACTGCAAACATGCAAGTATCTAAAGTTCCTACAAATAGAAGGAATCACAGTTGATACAGCAGTTACACCAACTCCCTACAACAACGGAGAAGGACGGCAACCTTCCATCTTTCTTTTCCCTTGCCCGTTCTGCTAAAAAAAAGGCTTAAATCAAATAAGGATAAGGCGATCAGCATTTGTACAGAGCCTTTTCTCTTCAAAACCCTTTAAATTATTAACCAAGTAATCAATGTCATCCCTGTGGGGTATAAAAAGAAATACAAAATATCTTCCTGTTACAGCTGGGTAATTGCTGAGGGGAAGCAGAATCACACTGAGCATCCAAGTGCCAGCCTTTTTTCTTGTAGTACATCCTCAAATTTCTCTGTAGGATTCAAGTGGGTTATGGATTTTAAAATATTTTTGCACTTGCAAGTTAAAGAAATAGGGTGGAGGGTATTAGTTGTAGGAAATATGGCTTTGGGTAAAAAGTTTAGCCAATAAAGTTTAAATGTCTGCATAGATTAGAGAGGTATACTAAGGCTGTGATATCAGAACTCAGCACAACAAAAGGAAACTGACAGTCCTGAGGACTTGCTCCTCCCCAAAGGATATACAGGTTACCATGACCAACAAATGAGATTTCCGGTAGAGTGTGGTAGAGTGCACGCGAGAGAGCGAGAGAGCGAGCGAGAGAGAGAGAGAGCGTGCAAGAGAGAGAGAGCGAGCGAGAGCACACGCTCGCTTTTTAACTTGTTTGTAAATACTATTCCTAGAAATATCCTGTAATTACAAAATAGTGTCTGATGCCGGGCAGTGGTGGCGCACGCCTTTAATCCTAGTACTCGGGAGGCAGAGGCAGGTGGATTTCTGAGTTCGAGGCCAGCCTGGTCTACAGAGTGAGTTCCAGGACAGTCAGGGCTACACAGAGATACCCTGTCTCCAAAAACCAAAAAACAAACAAAAAAATCCCAAAATAGTGTCTGATTTCAGAGGACGTGTACAAGTGAAGAGCCTAATCTGACAGGAAGCCTGATGTAACAGACCCTAAAACAAAAGGAACTCATTATTCTCTCTCAGTCACGGGCAACATATATGTGGAAGAGGACGCTTGCCTTCCTAGGTATGAGGAGCTTGGGTACTCATAGACGCCATAAACAATTCTCACCAGTGCAGGTAGTTGATTGAGTAGCTCCAGTGGTCTTCAATATGCCAACAGAAGGAAGAAAAACACATGCCTACATACAACCATGGGAGCTTCATGCCGCATATATCAGCAGTAATATGAGCAAGGACAGACTGCTCCATCACGGGCATGTTGTTCAAATTCCAGCCACTATCAAGATATTCCTAAAATGAACCAGAAGACAAGTCTTGCTGTATCGTAACTAACAGTTCAGAAAGGTGGTTTTGCTCCTACTCGTTTTACTATATCTATTTATATTTGGGGGTGGCTCATGTGTACAGGTACTCAAGAAGGTCAGAAGGGCGCGCTAGAGACGGGCAGCCGTGAGCAGTCTGGCCTAGGTGCAGGACACAGCTGGGGTCCTATGGAAGAGACGCAAGTGTTCTTAAAACTGCTGGGTCATTTCTAGGCCCTAGAATTCCATTGCTATAAGTTGTCTCCTTCAAACTAAAGTGAGGGGCTTAGGGGTTGAAGCAGAGGTGCCACTGTGGCGATTTGTAGACTTGAAAAAGTGGGCTTGTAATAAATACACACACACACACACACACTTTGTTTTGTTTTAGGAGACAGAAGAACATAAACTGAACATAAACTAACATAAATTTCAAAACCAGACAAACTAGTCTACATCCTTAGGTGTTGGCTGGGGTGACTGTCCTGAGACAGGAACTGAAGATGACCATTCCTGAGAGGAAGCTCGTGCCAAAATACTCTTTCTTCTTCCAGTGCTGGCTACGAGTGTGCTTGGTTGTTCAGTCTGTGAAGGCTAATCAAGCCGCACACGTGTATATACTTCTCTATACAGATGTAAAACTAAAATCAACACCACAAACACACACACTGTAAATCTGATTGCCCAAAGACAGACAGAAATCATTTGGGCTTAAGAGTCCAGCTGCATGGAAAGCAAGAAACTTATAAATATTAAAACTAAATAAGGATGTCAAACTTAAAACTTGAAAGAAAGGGCAGTAATAATGCTCCCTCACCACAAGACAGTGCATGACCAGGACTAGAGTTTTTTGAGAACCTAATTTTTCTTAAAATTAATAAATTCAGTAATTAAGGCTGAGCTGAAAGTAACTATAAATACTTCAAGCAGGGCTGGAGAGAAGGCTCAACAGTTAAGAGCACTGACTGCTCTACCCTGAGTTCAATTCCCATCTACTGCATGGTGGCTCACAGCTACTGGTAATGGGATCCAATGGCCCCTCTGATGT
The DNA here is from genome assembly GCA_019843965.1 of Rhynchomys soricoides. Taxonomy (NCBI): domain Eukaryota; kingdom Metazoa; phylum Chordata; class Mammalia; order Rodentia; family Muridae; genus Rhynchomys; species Rhynchomys soricoides. The sequence goes on along the minus strand of JADRCH010000079.1, from coordinate 2,068,151 downwards.
GTCTAAAGACAGCTACAGTGAACTCATAAATTACAAACAATACTTCAAGCTAGCCAAACAGAGTTTCACTGACAATTTCCAAGGCTTCTGCTCATTAAGTGAGGGTGTCACTGCTCCAAGGCAGTGCAGAGTTCCACCTCACACAACACAGGAAGTCCTGATAGCTGGAGCCTACCTCTTCCTCAGGAGAAATCTTGATTTTCCCATCTCGAACAGGAAAGCCACTGCCAAACTCTTTCGAAGCAATATCAGCTCCATATTCCACCGTGACATCTTCTTCAATGGTGCTTACCAGCCGCCAAAACTCCTTCTCCACCAGCTCTGTGGGAACCATCTGAAAGTACAAGGAAATTCAAAAAGTTATTTTTTATTCATTCACAAACTGTTCGACTAGTTAAGAGATGGGAATAACAGAATAAACTTCCAAGCAAAAATTCTGTTCATAATTTCCCATAGGTGAACAACAATATTCATGGCAACAACTGTTTACTATTAATTTTAAAATTAAGAACTGAAATAATCGGCTGAGCAGTGGTGATGCACGCCTTTAATCGCAGCACTTGGGAGGCAGAGACAGGTAGGTGGATTTCTGAGTTCAAGGCCAGCCTGGTCTACAGAGAGAGTTCCAGAACAGCCAAAACTATACAGAAATCCTGTCTTGCAAAAACCAAACCAAAACAAAACAAAACAAAAAAACAAAAGACAAGAAAAGTCTGTAAGAATTAAGAATTCATGTTCATTGATCATGAGCCTAGCGACAGTTACAAAGAGAGGCCAAAGAAGGTAAAATGACAGTTTGGGGAGGTTTTTAAAAAATTTTTAATACTTGTATTTTGAGAAATATAACACCCATCTTGGGTAATAAAGTTTTAACACATTATTTGACTAAACCTGGCTGAATTTAAAAAATAAAAAGGCTAGACAGATGTTAGGGTAGTAAAGAGCAATTATTGCTCTTACAGAGGTCCTGGGTTCGATTCCTGGGACCCACATGGCACTATCTGTAACCTCAGATCCAGAGGATTCAATACTCTCTTCCGAGCCTCCATGGGCACCAAGCACACACATTTTTTTTTCCCAGAAGACCCACCAGGCTGTTCATTAAAGAGAGATTTGGGTTTCTATTTAGCTACATGTTAGCCCTTTGTCTTTCACTGAGTTTTGCTTAGTGATGGCAATATTTCAGTTTCTGTTCAGATTTATAGCAATGCCTGTATCTATTGATTCATATTAGGAGAGGGTTTGTTTCCAGAATACACGGGTAAGTCAATTCTTCCTTAATACCAATAGCATATTTTCATAATGTAAACTTTAGAGACCAGTAGGTAGTAACTATTGCTCAAAGCAACAAAACCAGCACAGAATGCCACGTCCACGATGTCCACCAAAGTTTCCTTCCCTGAGCACCCAGGAGAAGGAAGTTATTCTACCTTTCTACAAATCTCTTCAGTCATCTTCCCTCTGCCTTAAACTGACCTCACTCTTCAGGTTCAGAATCTTCTGCCTATGCTCACTGACATCAGAAGAACAAGGATTAAAAGTCATAAAAATCTTTGTGTGTGTTGTTCACTGAGCATTCTCCTGGTGAGATAAACCTGTGGTTAGACAAAAACATGTCTGCATCTGGTTCCTGGGACAGAAAGGTGTCTACTGTGGAAGGTCTGAAGGCTTTGCACAGCTAGGTGGCCTAAACCAGAAGCACACACATTTTGCACATTGATAAATGCAGGCAAAATACTCCTACATCAAAAACAAAAATGAGGGCCAGAGAGATGGCTCAGGGGTTAAGAGCACTGACTGCTCTTCCAGGGGTCCTAAGTTCAATTCCCAGCAACCACATGGTGGCTCACAACCATCTGTAATGGAGTCTGTTGCCCTCTTCTGGTGTGTCTAAAGACAGCAACAAGGTATTCAAATATATTAAAATAAATAAATCCCTTAAAAAAATGAAAATTTTTTTAAAAAATGTAATAAAATAAAACAAACTGTCAAATATAAAAAGACCTTTGCCTCAGCATGTCCAACAACAGAAAGCTATCAGGCATCAGGGACTGTTGAGTACAGGCCTTGGTATTTTCAGCTGTTTAATAAAATAAATTCCAACAATAGATATCATAAGCCAGTCAACATGACTGATTATGCAAATAAAATACTAAAATTCATGACAAGTCAAAATAAAACTTCAAGTGGAATATGCATTTAAAAAAGACAATATTTTAGGTAACTAAAAGCTAATGTCCACGAATATGTATTTCTAGAATTCCATTGGGATCAAAACTCTCATCTAACCTCAGTAATCTCATGCATGAGCTGTTTGCTATGGCACACATAAGAAAAATTACGTCTTAAATATCCAGACTTATTCTGGAAACCATTTAATTTTGACTATTTGATAGAATATTGATACTGCTTATGTTTCTAAGTAAGTAAGAAGTAACAATGGAATCGTACTGTAAAGTTTACAATCTAATGATTAGACCACAGAATATAACAAATGTGTTAGGACATAGCACACGCTGCATTACTTGGTATGTAGCAATCTTTTCACCAACTTTGTGATAATGTCTTTAAGTTGCAACTGATGGACTACATACAAGAACTGTAGGACTTTCTGTACTGGTGTGTGCTGTCATTAAAATAGAGCTTTTCTTTATCCAGTGATGGAGTTGCAGAGAAACTGTCTACACTGTCCATGTCAACTTTTTCCTCACCAGCTACTAATTTAAAACAAACAAACAAACAAACAAAAGGTATAATTAAGCCAGGTGTGGTAGTGTCCCTTAAGTTGTGTGTAGGCTGGCTTGGTTTACATTACAGAGTGAATTCTAGGCTAACTGGGGCTACATAAATGATGCCCAATCTCAAAAAAGTAACATAAAATAAATCTTAAATCACAGATGGCTTGAGTCCAATCCCTAGAACCAACACAGGAGGAAAGAACCAACTCCCACAAGTTGTCTCTGATTTCTACATGTTCAGTGTTGCCGGAGCACCCACCACACACACATAAGCAAATAGTAACAAAACTGTTTAGGGTCTAAATCAAATTAGGATAAATCGACATACATGGACTGGCATGTTGAAGTAATCAGATTTGAATGCATCTGCCATTTCTCCAAATGTACGCAGTGTATAGTCTCTTGCTGCTTGTTCAAAACCAAAAGCTTCTTGTGGCTTACTGCATTCCTGCATGGGAAGAAGAAAAGCTGTTTTCTAAGTGTCACTTGAAAATGCCATATCTATCTAGCCAATAGTCAGTCACAAAAGCAATTTTTTTTTTTTAAGATTTTTTTTTCCTCCTATTAGGTCTACATGAGAAAAATCAAATATGTCTGAAGGATGTGATTGTTCCAGTTGTACAAATAAAATGCACTTAACAATTACAATTATTTAACTTCATTTATTTTCATGATCAAATGTCTTCAGTACTGAAAATGAGGGAAATAATGTTCAAGAGTTTAACCTACAAATCAACTTAAAACACATCAAAAAAATTAGTAAGTAGATGGAAACAATATAGCTCTAAGAATGGAAACATTTAATGATAACCAAATAATGCTATCAAAACCATAAACCAAAACACTAAGAGGTTACAGAAGCATTATAAAACTCTATTACATAATGGAGTCAAATAGATTTGCATATTCAGGCCCATATAATAAGGTCATCTCTACACAGGTATTAAATATTTAAACATTTGAATATTAATATTTATCTAACACCATGGAACCTTTCCGACTTCCACGTCTAACAACCTGTCCTCGGGGGGTCATCTCATGTTACACTATAGCAATACAGAAAACCTAAAAAGCCTTCTTAGTGTTACAAACTAATTCTAACATAAAATGTAATATTCCAATGACTGAGCACTTCTTTATATAGGAAACAGCAAATACTGCTACACTGTATTAATATCAGCACTACATACACTACATTGAGAATACTTAGGATAAAAAAGTAAATTTCTAAAACTGTCTAATATTTGTTTCAAACAAACAACCAACCAACCAACCAAATGTCTGGAGCTAGGAAGATACCTGCCACAGAAGCGTGAAGGCCTGAGTTTCTATCTAAGGACTCAAAGCAGGGAGGCTAGTGCTTGATGGATAGGGGTAACAGAGATAGGCAGACACCTGAAGCACAGGCAGTTGTCACCAAATTAATGTGCTTCAGAATCACAGATTAACTCATATACACATGCACAGTAACAGATTCAAAGATCCCTTAACCCAATACACAGACTTACAGACACACACATGGAGGAATGAAAAAAAAATCTGGATAATACACACTAAGACATTAATGATGGTTACTAAGACATTAATAATGGTTACTAAGACATCAATAATGGTTACTACACCTTGTGAAATCATCCAAGTTTTCAAGTGCTCATAAATTCCTACAAAGAACATACATTGTTTTACAATGACTCTGTTGATGATTAAAGGAATAAAATGTAATTATCAAAAACAAACAAACAAACAAAAAACCAAAAAAAAAAAAAGCCTGCTTCTGAATAACACACATACACTGAAGAACTTTGGAAGATTTCTTTCCCATTCACTTCCAAACCTTGTTTTTGTTCACGGACTTTATTATTATCAATGAATCTAAAACCCACAGGCGAAGGAAAATGTTCCCAAAGTAGCTCTCTCTCTCTCTCAGTCACTAATCCTTACCTGAGCCAAACACTTAGGACACCTCCAGTCTCCCTTGGGAACGTCATGGAGAGGGGGAACGAGGCAGAAGGTATGATAACTGTCGTCACAGCCATCACACAGGAGGAGCCGGTCCTCATCACTGCCACTGCCACATAAGAGGCACACATACAGGTCCACCTACAGCGATGAAAACAGACAAAGAGCAGACGACTGTGTCAACTGTTACTCGATTTTTGAGTTTCTTTTTTCATTTTGTCTTCTCTTGTTTTGACAGAGTCCTCACGTGGCATGTGGCCTCTTCATTGCTAAGGTGAGGATGATCTTGAACTTCTGATCCTGACTCCACCTTTAAGTACTGGGATCACAGGCAGGGAGCACCACACCTGGTTCTCACAATGGTAGTCAAGCTAGGCAAGTGTTTTTAACAGACAGTCATGCACCAACCCACATCAAGAACATGAATGAGCCGGGCAGTGGTGGCGCATGCCTTTAACCCCAGCACTTGGAAGGCAGAGGCAGGCGGATTTCTGAGTTCGAGGCCAGCCTGGTCTACAGAGGGAGTTCCAGGACAGCCAGGGCTACACAGAGAAACCCTGTCTTGAAAAAAACAAACAAATAAACAAACAAAAACAAAAGAACATGAATGAAAAAATTATATTCATATTTTTTTTTAATGTACACACTTTTGTGCATGTGTGTGTCTGCATGGCAACAAGTAAAAAGTCAGAAGTCGCTCCTTCTACAACATGAGTTCCAGAGATTGAAGTCTGACCATCAAGTTTGGCATTAAGTGTCTTTACCTAATAATAATCCATCTCTGCAGCGCACACATAGTTTAAAGAGAAAAAAAATCTACACCTTCTAAGTAGGTGGTGCAAGCCTTAGTCCCAGCAATGCGGAAGCTCAAGGCAGACGGATCCTCTGTGAGTTCAAGGCCAGCCTAGTCTACAGAACAAGTTGTCTAAGACAGACAGGGTTACATAGAGAAACTGTCTTGAATGCCCATGGATGGATGGATGGATGGTTAGATAGATAGATAGATAGATAGATAAGTAGGTAGATAGACAGACAGACATCTGCAACTTCTATAAGAAGATTTTATAATCACGTTCTTCAAATTCTGAACTGTGATCTCCAAGCTCTCGCAGTTTTTTTCTTTTTCTTTTTTTTTTTTTTTTTTCCTTTTTTGGTATAAATAGTCATTTTGGTAAGTTAAAAATAATCCTCCAGGCCGGAGAGATGGCTCAAAGGTTAAGAGTGCTGGATGCTCTTCCAGAGGTCCTGAGTTTAATTCCCAGCAAGCACATAGGGGCTCACAACTATCTACAATGAGATCTAGTACCCTCTTCTGGGCGGCAGGCACACATGCAGACAGAACACTGTATATATAATAAATAAATCGTAAAAAGTTAATCCTCATAAATAACAAATTATTAGCCAAACAATTAACTACACTAAACAAATACTCTGGAGATGCTTGTAACGGCACTAGGGAACTATGGCGGAAGATCTACGACTTCAATGCTAGCCTGAGTTTCAGAAGGACCTCCTCACAGAAGAGTAAATTAGAAAACAAAGCAACAGAGGCAGATGCATCTCTGAGTTTGAGGCAAGCCTGGTCTACAGAGAAAAATCCAGTCCAGCCAGGGTTACACAGAGAAACTGTCTCAAAAACCAACCGAACAGAAAAACAAAATTCTACCACTTTGAATTCAATTCTAGAATTGAGCTGAGCGCCCTCAGCTAGTGGTGGTAAAAACTTGTAATCCCAGTGTTTAGAAGGCAGAGGCAGAAAGTGGGATCATGAGTTCAAGGCCCAGGTCAGCGACAAAAGCCTGTTTCTTCCTTATACACTCCCAAAGAGAGAGAGAAGAAATAAAGAATAGTTATTAGTTATATATGGGATGAGTTCTCTCTCACACATGCGCGCTCGCACACACACAAAATCAGCAGGAGACAGGGAGTGCCCTCAGGAGAAACCAGCCTTGCCAATGCCTTGAGTTTACACTATGCAGAACTGTAAAAGACTTATTTATGCTACGGAGTCTGTGATCCTGTCTTATGGTGGTGCCCCAACTCCTCCATCTGATGTACAACCTGCTAACAGGAAGCTGAGAAGTCAACTAACAGGAAGTCTCACCAGTTGAATCTGTTCCTAATTAAAGGAGAAAGTCTGGACTTGTTATCTTCTTGTATGTATGGTGGGAAGAAGCAGTGAGAAATGAGTTCTAATTTAAAAGACACTTCTGTCAGGGTCTTGTAGTAAGATCAGGCAGAGGAGGTCAATCTGATACTTTCTAATATTATAAGAAGGAAATTTTGTTTGTTTTTTGGCTTTCTGAAACAAGCTCAACAATGTAACCCATGCTAAAGTCTCACTTCTCAGTATTCCTCCTGTGTAGGCCTCCTGAGAACCAGGATTATGAGCCTGTGCCACCACATGCAGTCTGAGCATCACTTTCAGCCAAGTGTTCCAACTGAGTGCTCAATCCTCCGGTGCTCACTCTTGTTCCTTCTTCCCCTGGCTACTTGAAGAGGTACAAACTGTCAGTTTAAAAATAAATATCTACCCTTCAGCTCATCCGCAGGTGGGCTAAGAACAATTCAGTGCATCTTATAACTAACTATTCAGTACAAATTAAATGAGCCCCAGGAGAAAAAGGAAAATCATTGATAATGCTTACTAAACAGACGTTAAAATATCTTTCCTTTGTTGATACCGAGTTAACCAATACTAAGTAATGCACATAAGTGTATGCTTATAGGTAATGGAGTTATCAAGAAGTGGGGGGTGGGGGGGGCTAAGGAAAAGGAATAGGCTAGGGATTCAACAGCAGAGGACATGATAAAAAAGATACTCTGCTCATTTCCCAGTGCTGCGCATGTAGCTTACGGGGGAGAGCTTGCCTAGGATGTGCTCGAGGAAGAGAAAGAGAGAGGAAGGGTGGACAACTTAGGAGGCTGGGATAAAATTACAGATCCAAGGCCACCAAGGAGAGACTCTGTTAAAAGTAACTGAGGAGGAAACTAAGAGAACGGAGCGGCGGGGACAGGAAGTTGTCAACTCACAGCAGTGGCAGTTTTCTTGGCCCTGCTCTTGGTCTTGTCCTTCTCACTTTCTACGGTGCAGTCTTTCTTCTCAGTGGGTTCTTGCTTGATGGTACTTTTCATTTCTTTCTCTGCAGGAAGCAATCCAAAGTTAGTTCTTTCTGTACGCACTATGCTTATCTCTGCTTCCTGTCTCACCTCATCTTTTCCCCCCTACAAACGACAACTAAACACAAATGCAATTCCATGGTTATTTTTATTTTATTAACTCCTAGTGTTACTAGATACAAAAGCTCAATACTGACTGATAAAATACAAAATAACCTCTATTAAATTTTAGCATGTGAGTGCTCTGATGAATAGTGTAAGTCTTCAAAACAGGAGCTAGGGCCAGAGAGATGGCTCAGTGGTTAAGAGCACTGACTGCTCTTCCTTCCGGAGGTCCTGAGTTCAATTCCCAGCAACCACACGGTGGCTCACAAACATCTGTAATGGGATCTGATGCCTTCTTCTGTGTGTCTGAAGAGAGCAACAGTTTACTCACATACATTAAATATATCTTTAAAAAACAAAACAAAACAGGAGCTAAAGTCTTCTTTAACTAAGAAGACATGCCAGCTGGGCAGCGGTGGCGCACACCTTTAATCCCAGCACTTGGGAGGCAGATCTGAGTTGGAAGCCAGCCTGGTCTACACAGTGAGTTCCAGGGCAGCCAGGGCTACAGAGACACTGTCTGTAAAAGACAAACCGCAAAGAATAAGGCATGTGCCAGGCCCAGCAGCACCGTTAATCCCAACGCTGGTGGGTAGGCCCGTGAGCTCCAGACCAGCCTGAGCTACAAACTGGAACTGTATCTCAAAGAAAAATGAAAAAGAACAAGACATGTATGTTTCTCTTGCTCATGCCAGGGATACCACCAACTCACCAGCTGGATCTCTACCACATTATACACTGTCTCTCCACAATCTAAGATGATCTCCTGGTTCATGTGACTCATTCATAACAAAACTACCTCGGAGAAGATGATCCTCAAAGAAGGTAAGAATTTTCCCTGTAGTCTTACAACAGGTTAGCGGTTGAGCCAAGACTGAGACTCACAACGGTTCGCTCCCCACTACACCATGTTGCCCTTGCACTAACACATGAAGACCTACCTCATTTACTACTGCACTGGCAGACACCCGTGTGCTTAGAGTATATAGTACTTACTCTAGGTCAACCACAAATCTACCTCTAGCCAGGTACACTGGCACATTCCTGTACTGCTAACACTTGGGAGACAACAAGAACACGCAGTATGAAAAAAAGAAAGGAAGAGAGAACGGCAGACTGAAAACAGAGACAACCACAACACTGCGCGAGCATTATCAATTGTTACCAGTTTTTGCCTGGTCTGAAATAAAAAGGAACCTATATACTTTTCAAATCACCTTTTAAGTGAATTTACTGAACTAAATTTCAAAGCAGCAGCTAAATGCAATTGAGAAATTCACCTATGTTCCAAATATGCATTTTCCATTTTTTGTCCTACTGCCTGTTAATTGTGAGAATAAAAACAATAAGATTTTATTTCTCAAACCCTACCAAGTGACCAAGAAATAACAATTGCTATCATCATTTACTTTTTCTTTCTCATTAATAAATAAAATCTCTTACCATTTTCCCATTTTGGAGTTGCACAACCCATTCGGCGTCTCAGATTATGAGTCCTGGCTTCTGTTGCCTCTTCTGGCTCAATTTTAATATTCATAGCCTAAAAAAAATTGTCATAGGCATGGATGTTCTCTTCTTTCTGTTATTACTTAGTAATCCAAAAGACCCGGTATTCTTTTCTTAGGAGATCACAGTTTTAAAATTACACAAACTAAAAGAGTATTCTCCAATAACATAGGTTTGAGAGAAAAAACAAAGAGAAATTGGATCAATTTATAAGACGTATTACTACCCAAAATGAACATAACAAGGCCTTCTCCTCCTCTAGAAACTTTATTACTAAACTCAAAACAATTATAAAAACATCACATATCGCTACTTCTTCAAAGGTCTACCGGCATTGTCTATGTGGCAGGTGTGATGTCTACATACCCGTGGATGAGCAGGTCCCCTCACAGACCAGAAAAGGGCACCAGCTTCTCTGGAGCTGGGGATACAGGAGGGTTGTGAGCTGCCTGACTGAGGTGCTAGGAATCAAACTCAGGTCCTCTGCAAGAGAACTGTGCTCACCCCCACAGCTTCATTATTATTCTAACTCTACCTCTGGGTAATTATTATTATAAATCGTACCTCTGAAAAACTGATGTACTGGCTGCTCTTCCTGACGACCTGGGTTTGATCCCAGCACCCACATACCTGCTAACAACTATCTTTGAACTCCAGTCCCAGGGGATCTAACACTCTTCTGGCCTCCATGGGCACTGTATACTCATATGACAAAATACATAAAAATAAAAATTTTTAAATCAAGAATAAGTTATATATCTAACAAAAACTGTAAAACACCTTCATTCTCGCTAAGGACAAATGAACAAAGCTCAGCCCTCCTTAGAATAATATTTATTGATAAACAAAGCCACTTTGTGGTCTATAACACTGAAGGGTTAGTAGGACTATTTATGAATTTACCCTTGTGTTCACACCAAAAGTCTTTTTTCTGTGGGCATTAGCATTACATTTGTTATCAGCAATGCAGACCTTAGGCATCCACAGCCCTAGGGAACATCTCACATTTATAAAGGTCCAGAATAAGTCACACACTGTGGGACACACCTGTGCTGCTAGCCACTGGAATGTCCTGAGGAAAAATGATCATAGCAAATTCAAGGCTAGCTTGGGTTATACAGTGTAACCCTGTCACAAAAGTCAAGACAATATGCTCAAAAAAAAAATGAATATTAGGTTTTAGATTAATGAGTTTTAAACATGTCTATGGACTTTAAATAATCGTAACTTCCTATTCTGATTACTTTTATTGAGAAATATGGGATCTCTAAATTCTACATTATGTAAAAAAACATTTGTCAAAGATCATTACATAGTCAAAGATTGACTCAGAAGCATGATCCTGCCCTGGGGCTCCTCAGCATTAAGCTGTTTCCTAAAATTTACATCCTATCAAGTGCTAGACAGAAATCCAAAGTCTTCATGCCTCTCTAAGGGAATAAAGCATGGGGAAGATTCTTCCTTTCTGAATAGAGAAAAATCCTAAAGCAAGTCATCTTGGCAGCCTTTCAGGACTCATGGCACGTATGTCCCGACTCCATACTTATGAACCAAGACCCTGTGTCTTCACATGGTCCACCCTTAAGAGGAGCACAAGAATGGCAATGCTTTTTTGGTTTTGACTAGTAACAACTAAGCAGCTTTCAGGCATGCCAGAAGGAGCTCTTCCATTCCTTCCCCTTTGTGGACAACACCATCCCCATCACTGACGTAAACGCAGAGCAGTATGATGCATTCCCTCATGAGATTACCAAGGCTCAAAAACTACAAAGCACTTACATTCAAGACAAAGTCAGTGAAGAACAGCCATTAGCACTCAACTCAAGAAATTCTCATCAATCCAATAGAATACTCACCTCTGCTCTCATGCGCTTTGCTCTGCGGGCTGGAGGACAGGTTTCTAAGGGCTGCACAGACTGCCTCTGGGGAATATCATGGGGTTTGTACTCCTTGTCCTTTGTGTCTGAGGTCAGGTTAGGCTTCTGAAGACACTAAAAAGAAAACAGTTGTAAATAAATTGTCGTCCCTTATAATTATTAATATAGTTAACAAAGCATCTTTTAAAAAATCTAAAGAACAAAATCAAATCTAAAAATATCAATCACGTGTGCACACACGACGTATGTCTAATCTTTTTTGTACCTTGAATTTTTTTAACATCGTTTCCTTTTGTTTTTTTCTTTTTAAAATTTGATACTAAACTGACAGAAAGATGATTTTTAATTGATCTTTATTCAAGTGCTTATCTCCTCAGGTTTTAAAAAGCCATGGCAGGCCATGCATGGTGGTGCATGTCTGTAATCCGAGCACTCAGGAAGCTGGGGCAAGAATACCCTGGGCTATATAGTGAGAAGCTGTCTCAAACATAAAAAGCAAACTGAATTACTTCATGAATCTACAATCCTGCCGATTCTGACATGACTAATAGTGCTATAATCAAATCTATCCTGACTTAAAAAATAGGTCCTCTGACTATGTGACAAGAGTAATAAGTACTCTACAGAAAATTATTAGTTCTTTGCAGGGCATGGTGATGCACACCTCTAATCCCAGCAGTTGGGAGGCAGAGGCAGGAGGCCAACCAATTCTATGAGTTAGTTCTAGACCATCCAATCTTCATAGAGACTGTTTCAAAACTGAAAAAAAAATGACCCCATAGGTTCCTATGTTTGTAATACTTGGTCCCCCACTGACAGCACTGTTTTGGGAGGTTTCATGGCCTTTAATAGTTGGGGTCTCCCTGGAGAAAATGCTGATCATCAGGGGTGAATCATGAGCTCTAAACCTGGTCTCATTATAATCTTGCCCTCTGCTCCCTGGTGCACCACGTTAAAAGTCTCAGCTGCACCACCTCACTGCCATGAGCCCCATGCTTCCAGCCAGGCTGCAATGACTGTACCCTCTCCTTCTAAGTCCAAATCAATCCTTCCTGCCTTAATTTGCTTACTCTTAGGTGTTCAGTCACAGGGACATGAATAGCCATACAGTTCTTAGCAGGAAAGTTTCCTTCTTTTTTTTTTCCTCTCAGTTTCATACTAAGCTGACAGAAAGACAATATTTAATGGCAAAACATAACACAAGAAATTATCATTACTGAAGCTAACATGAATTTCTCAATTATGCACTTCTATTTCATAAGAGGACAATAAATTCACGAGAAGGATTTTTAAAGATCTGTACTGGATGAGCATTTGCCTACATGTGTGCACGCACACTGTGTACATGTCTAACGTCTGAGGAAGCCAGCAGAGGGCATCAGGTTCCCTGGAAGTGGACTTACCGTTGGTTGTGAGCCACCTTATGGGTTCTGGAATCCAAACCCAGGTCCTCTGCAAGAGCAGCAAGTGCTCTTAACCACTGATTCACCTCTCCAGCCCCCATGAGAAGCATTTTTGAAAGTAGGATCCACAATGCAATTATCTAAAGTCCATCTGGGGTGTGGCACATCATTTATGCTCAGCATGGCATATATGAAATTAACTAGAGATGTAGCTCAAATTTCCATGAAACATTTTTAAAAAGGCAGGAGATGGGGTGGGGCTGAGGGTGCAGTTCAGCAGGCTGAGTGCTTACATAGCATGTATGCATCCCTGGGTTCAATCCCCAGCAACCATGAACTGGATGTGGTGGTCATACCTATAATCCTAGAACTCAGGAGGTGAGGGCAGAAAGATCAGAACTTCAAAACTACCCTTGGCAACACTGTTAAAATTAAGAGGTTAGCCTAGGATACATGAGATCTTGTCTTCCAAAAACAAAAACAAAATAATTATAATACTTTTTATATACTCTATGAACTTTGTGAAACAAACATTATGTGAATTTATTTAAGGTTAAAATTATATGGGATTAGGCAAATAGTGATGACCTAGTTCACATATTCTACCACAGATCTAGTCTCTATTTCCCACTAGTCTGTATACTCATGACTCTATAAGGCCTTTAGACACACTGGGCAGAAACCAATCTTAGCAACATTTTGGAATATATAAAGAAATCTATCTTTTGTTCCAAACAATAATTTAAAGCACAAACCTAGTACACTGGTTTTATTACTAATATGGACTTTAACCTCTTCTTGCAAAGAGATCATCATTATACCATAATCATCTCAGCCCACAGAGACCGCTGGCCTCCTTCAGGGCATTCAGAAAACGTGATGATGCAAGAGGAAGCCTGTGTTCCCTTATGCCAGTACATGGCTCAACTTTTCAGACTGTCTCATGCAACCCAGGTTGGCCTTGAATTCACTGTGTAGCCAACAATAACCCTGAATTTCTGATCAGTCTGCCTTTGCCTTCCTTCTGAGTCCTAGGATTATAGGAAGGAGTGTACCACCATGACCAGTCTTGTAAAATAAAGTGCTAGAGGCTAAATCACCCAGGGCCCTGTCTGTGCCCAGCAGGCAGGTACTCTACCACCAGGGCTACATCCTCAGCCCCCTTTAAAACTTCCTACATGGAAAATGCACCACTGCTTAGAACACACTGGTATATAGGAAGCCTAACATAACAACCCCGCCCTTTAGCTGTTTGAGAGTGGGCCTTACTATATAAGCCTGGGCTTTATAAAAACTTCTGCTGTTCTAGGAGTAAACATAGCAGCTACCGAGTGGGTTTTTGTTTGCTCATTATATTTTGTTTTTAACTACGTTAGCTCTCTAGGCAGCTGACAAGTTTCTAAAAGGGCTGCAACTCATAAATTAGGTAAGATCTTTGCTTTCCTTACTCACTATAATCTTCACAGACAGAAGAATTCAAAAAGAAAAGTGTTATTCTATCTCTACATAGGACTCTAAATGTATAGAGGGTGTAACTATAAAACAGAGACCAAAATCTACTATGTGGTCCACAACTATAATAATCCCCAACACTTAGGAGGCTGAGGCAGGAAAATCACATGTTCAAGGGCAGCCCAGGATGCACATTGTGATGGTTAATAAAGTCACTTTGACTTGATTTAGAATCACCTAGGAGACAAGCTACATTCCATCCCATAGGAATTGTCTAGATTAATTAAGGGAGAGCTGCACTAATTATGGGTAGCACCATGCTACAGACTGCGGCGCCCATGCCACGGACTGCAGTGCCACAAGGCATAAAGACAAAGAACATGATAAGCAGGAGCGTTTAGTTCTCTCTGCCTCCTGCCTGCACACACATGACCACCTCTTCATCACACTTCTGGCACCATGCTTCCCTGCCATACTCAACTATAAACTCACAATAACGCATATAGCAAAACATTGTCTCAAATGAATTACATCATCCACGGCTCACTAAACATTAACATATATTTCTATAGAGGGGGAGAGGGATGTGGGTGTAGGCCCACCAGCAAAGTGCTTGACTGAGATGTACAAAAGTCCTAGGTCTTTTGTATGAACTGCACATGGTGATGGTTCAGGCTGTGATCCCAGGGAGCGAGAAAGAAGATGAGTAGAAGTTCAAGGTTCATCAAGGTATACAATAAGTTGAGGCCAGTCTGTACTACATAAGACCCTGTCCAAACACACAAAGCCAAGAGTGGTAGGCACACACCTACAATTTATCACAGACAAACAGGCATCACTTGTGTGTTCATAGCCGGCCTATCTTAAATGACAAATTACAGGGCAGCCAGGGCTACACA
This sequence comes from Rhynchomys soricoides, assembly GCA_019843965.1. NCBI lineage: Eukaryota > Metazoa > Chordata > Mammalia > Rodentia > Muridae > Rhynchomys > Rhynchomys soricoides. The sequence goes on along the minus strand of JADRCH010000079.1, from coordinate 2,053,092 downwards.
CAAACAACATTCCAATTTGGAAGACTGGATGATACAGTCAGTGGTAGAGCAGTTGCCCAGCATAAGACAGAGCTTCAGTTGGATAACCAGTATGCAAATAAAAAAGAAGTTCAAGAAGGAATCAAGAGGAAAAAAAAAAAAATAACCCATAGGATTCAGGATTTAGCATTACAGTGTTGCTAGTTTACAGTATTAAGGTACAATCTGAATGTTTTGACCTGAGAAACTCTATTATCAATCTTCCCACCCTACAGAAAGGAGACACTCCTCTCTATCAGAGCCTTGAAAACCGTGGGGCAGCTTTAGAGCATTTGCCTGAAACCAGAGAGGTTGGGAGAGCAAGGTGCAGATGGGAACTGCAGGGATAACAAGGTGCTTTGCAGCACTAAGTCCTTCCCCCTTTATTAGATTGTCTATCTGACAACTTCCTTGGAAATCTTAGTAGACAAATGTTAGGCCACTTAATTCCCAGGCTACACTTTCATGTGATAATCAGGGAGGGATGTTTTCAATACAGTATTTCATTTTAAAAAGTACTTAATAGTCAACTCCTATAGTGAAGTAAAATACAGATTTTAGTTGTATTTGACTGTAAAAAGATATTCCCTTTATTATCAAATTCATTCTGATACCAAACTGTTATATACAGTTGCTCCCCAAACCAAAGTCCTAGGATTTTTTTCCTCAAAGGGAAATCATTTAACAATGTTTTCTAAACTTGATTAAGACTATCACATTCATCACAAAGATGATGTACCAATAAATAAGCAGCTAAATAAAACAGGTGAAGGCAGCTCCAATACTCACCCTCAGACTGTCTCCAGACAGGAACAAATTGTATGGATTGAGGATTCGCTCATAATGTCCCCTGATATGTGAGCCCACGGCTTTACCAGGAGCAAAACCCATCTTGGTGGCAATTTTGGTCCATTTTCTATCCTTGCAAACAACTGCAAACCCACCTTCTTCTGCGACTAACTGCTCATAGCAAAAAAATAAAAATTATGAAAAGAAGAAATAGTAGAGAAATTTACTTCTAATTCCCTCGCACCTAAGTAAGATTCAAAGAACAAACCCCAGTTATACTTTTGTTATAGCTGTTTTGTTTGTTTTTTGTTTTTTACTTCCCAGGTCAAAAGAAAGAAACAAAACACACACACACACACACACACACACACACATACACACACACACACACACAATCACACACACCCCAAACTACCAGCTATGAATTTTAAGGTAAAAAAAAATAAGAACAGCTCTTTTGACACTGTGGTCAGTCCAGATTCATTTACTTCTCGCTCCCCAAAGATGAGAGCTAACAACTCCATCTGTACTAGAGCTAAAGCCCCATATTTGGTCCCACCTTGCTACCCTTAAAAATTTCTATTTTTAAAAAAAGGCAGCAAGTGTGCCATCGTGTCTGGTAAAATGAAGTGGAACCAAGAACTGAATTATGGCTCAGCTGTTTCAGCTTAAGTCTTTTCAATTTCCCTGAGCTTTATGTTCTTCCTTATTTAAACTAAAATGGGAAGAAGGATCCTTTGCAATGTTGAGACATTTAAATGAAAGATAAATTTTAACAAAATCTTCTATAAAATAAAGCTTACAGACCACACAGGTAAAGCTCTGATTCTCAATACACTTAACAAAAAACAAACAAACAAACAAACAAGAAACCCCTCATTTTACCTATTTCAAACAAGTAGCTTCTTTCTAAGGTAGCTGCCCCGGCACTTGCCTTATTTAGCTGGAATAAGTCTAAGATCTTTCTCTCCACGTGGGGAATCTTCAGAGTACTTCCCTGTAGCTCCCAATACTTTGCAATCTGGTCCAGGAAATTCAATTTTACACGTGTTTGGGCCTAAATGTAAAAGAAATGCATTTTAAGCTCACCTATTGTTTTCCCTGTGGCACAAGGCTCTTGCTATTTGTGCAGAATGAGCTTGATGACAGCCATGAACAGGTTCATCAGGAGTGGGTAGCTTACACAGCTGGCATGTCACAGCACTGCACTTGGCGCAGTCTTGCTTTAAAGCCCGTGTTACCTTTTCACTCTTAAGACTAAGAACAAAACTAACTTCTGCTCATTATTAAATTATTAAGTACAAGAGTGTTTGCATAGCCGGGCAGTGGTGGCGCACGCCTTTAATCCCAGCACTCGGGAGGCAGAGGCAGGCGGATTTCTGAGTTCAAGGCCAGCCTGGTCTACAGAGTGAGTTCCAGGACAGCCAGGGCTACACAGAGAAACCCTGTCTCAAAAAACCCACCCAAAAAAAAAAAAAAAGAGTGTTTGCTTGTCTAAGTTGTATTTTAAAAGTAGGTGCTGTCTGTGTCTAAGGAAAATATCATTGTTACATGCACTGCTTAAGATTCCTGTATTTTATTATTCTATGGAAAGAAATATAATTACTAAACAATTTTCAGTCAAAATATTTTCTGCATACCACACAGGAATAGGCAAAAGATACAGAACAGAGTTACTCTGAACAATGTCTCAACTAAGAATCACTATAGGCAAAATTTAACGCTATTGGTTAAAATCAGAAATGGCTTGTAGCGACCTTTTATTCCTCCCAAGTCCTGGCATTCCTGTAGACCAGACTGCCTTAAACTCAGAGATCCTCCTGTCTCTGCCTTCCAGGTGTGTACCACCATGTCCAACTACTACCATGGCATTTAATTCAAAATCACAGAAAAAAATGGTGAATGTTAACTATCCATCAAATCTCATATAGATACATATAAATAATTCCCCTTATACCACACACCTGAAGGGGGCAATTTGACAGTTTCATTCATATTCAGATAATTCCCAATGGCAATCCCAATGGCTACAAGTAAGATAGGGAAGGCCTCACTAAACGCCCCCGTTGGCCCGGAACTCACTACCTCGATCCAGCTGTCCTCTACCCACCCTCCTGCCTCTGGATGATGCCAACCACCTTTACATCCAACTACAAATTTGAAAATAGGCTAAAATGCTTAAGGGGCAGAAGTGAAGCTCAATGGGTAGAAGCACTTCCCCAACATATAAAAGCCTTGGATTGAATCATCAACACCACGTAAATAAAACCCGAGGTGAAGGGTCTTACTTGTAATCCCAGCACTTACAAGCTGAAGGCACAAGGATGGCCAGTTTAGAAGCCAGACTAGGCTACATATGTCTAACAAAAAAAGAAATTAAAAAAGGAATTCCTAAAACACTAACATACAGACTGTTTTCAAAAACCTAGTATTTTCTAGCTTGTACTATTTTTAATATTTATTTTATGTGTATGAATGCTTTGTTTGCATGCATGTATGTATGTGTACAACATGCATGCCAAATGGCTGAAGGGCATAAGAAAGCACCAACATTCTCTGGACCTGGAGTTAGAAAATGAACCAGAGTCCTCGGCAAGAACAAGAAATGTTCCGAACAGTTAGACCATTTCACTAACCCTTCTACTCTGTACTTTAAAAAGTCTTGTAAGCTGGAGAGATTGCTTGGCAGTTAAGAGCACTGGCTGCCCTTCCAGAGGACCCAGGTTTGATTCCCAGCAACCACACGGCAGCTCACAACTGTTGGTAACTCAGTAACTACTCCAGCCTCAGGTTTTTCAATATATATGCAGGGAAAACACCACCGCACTAAAGAAAAATAAATAAATTAAAAACAAAAACAAAAACAAAAAAACACACCTTCTACAGCATAGAAACTAAGAAGTTTAAATAAAAGAGCAAAAACTTTATGTGCTCTCTAAGAAGTGTGACCAGGCCACACTCTTCGGGGAAAGTGTGTTACTAAATCAAGTCTGGGTTGAGAGAAACGGCTGCTCACAACCATCTGAAACTCAGTCCCAGGAATGTGATGACCTCTTCTGACCTCCAAGGGCACCAGGCATGCATGTGGTGCAGATATGCATGCAGACAAAATATCCACAGACATAAAATAAAATTTTTGAAAATTAAAAATTAAATGTAAATTTTAAGTGTAAAAGAAAGTTAGGGATATGAAACCTTTCCTGCTGCATTCTTCTCAAAAGTTATTCTCAAAACTTAAAACTCCACTGGTTATAATCTAAAGATACAATTACTTAGGTATTACTTAGCAGACAAAAGGGTACAGACATAAAAGTCAGTATCTTTAATGGAATTTGGTTTGCTACAGTGGCCTGCCTGACTGCCAGCTTTTTGTGCCATGATTATCAATTATTGGCCATGTTCTCATTTCACTAAGACTGTAACATTAGTGGCGACTCATCTTCGAAGAGTACTCCTCTGGAACACAAACAAACAGAACATTACCTCCAGTTCATTTAGCCTCTGGATCCGTGGAGTAAAATGAAGTTTATCGACATCACAAGCAAATGGTGGCTGCCAATCCTAGGGGAAAGCACAAGCTGTTAGATATAATTACCCAACACTTTAAATTATTAAAAATTACCAGTCAACAAAATGTAACAGTGGTGCAGTTTTTCAATCTGTTTTCCACCAGAAAATTACAAGAATGTAACACACACACACACACACACACAGAGATATTGGCACATTGGGCCCAAACGTCTCCCTCTCTTCTTACCTATGGTGAAAAGTTGCTGACTTAGGTGAAAATGATTTTTAAGTATAGATACAAAACAGTACAATGTCAAATTATCTATAGAATCTTTACATGTTTGGCCTAGTCTTTTAAATATACAGAGAATATGATTCCAGCAATCTGAATTACATGATGAAAGTCTCTCTCCAAGGAAAGAGGAAGAGAGAAGGTTGGGGAGTTGCCTTAGTGGGCATGAGGAGCTGAGTTCAGATCCCTAGGAAAAAGACAAGCATGTGCCTATGTAAGGAAGGTGGGATTTAACGGCCAGCTAGTCGATAAGCTTCACTCACATTCAGTAAGAGAGCATCTCAAAAATAAGTTGGAGGGACTGGTGAGATGGCTCAGGGGGAAGGTGCTCTTGGTCTTTTTATACCATGTGGTAGGAGAAGAGGATGGACTTCCACACATGAATGGTGGCTCGCATGCAACCACACCCACATATAAATACTAAATAGAGAGATTTTTTTGAAGGTAGAGGATGATGGAAGGTGCCTAGGGCTGACATCTGGCCTGCACACTTGTCCACACAGGCACAAGGACTCACAAATACACCTGTGTACATGCACACACACAACCTTTGAAGTAATAAATGTAGTTCATTTGGTAGCATGCCGGAAGCCCCGTTTGATCCCCAGCATCCCACAAACCAGGTGTGATAGCACACTCCTGTAATCTCTGCACTTAGGAGGTGAAGGCAAAAGACAATCAAAAGTTCAAAGTCATCCTCAGCAAGTGGTGAGTTCAAGTCCTGGGTTATAAAGATATTGAAAAGGAAAGGGAGGGGAGGGGAGGGAGGAGGGGAAGGGGAGGGAAGGGAAGGGAAGGGAAGGGAAGTCAAGTCAAGTCTTTTATGAGGATCAATTCTTCAGTAGGAGAGTCAACACTTAAAACTGATTCTAACACCCTGCTATCATGAAGGAGCTGCTTAATGAGGGAATAACAGATAAGAAAACTGCTCAGCCTTAGCAATGTCAAAATAAAAAGGGAGGGTGCGGCTCAGTGGTACAAGGTTTGCTTAATGTGGGAAAGATGCTAAGTGTAGCCCTCTTTAAAAGCAAATTATGTGGGGGCTAGAGAGATGGCTCAGCGGTTAAGAGCACTGACTGCTCTTCCAGAGGTTCTGAGTTCAGTTCCCAGCAACCACATGGCGGCTCACAACCATCTATAATGAGACCCGATGCCCTCTTCTGGTGTGTCTGAAGAGAGCTATAATGTATTCATAAAATAAATAAAAAAAAAAAAAAGAGGTGGGACAGGGGATATTTTGGGGAAAAATTGTGTATAAATTGTTCCCTAAATATAAAAGAAACTGGAAAACGACTTTAATATCTAAAATAAGGGTACAAATGAAAGAATAAAATGCTATTTTTGCTGACTTCAGTTTGGAATAATGAAAGATCTAGACAGTGACTATGTATGCACAACAGTCTTCAGCACTAATGCTGAACACTCATGCACTTGGTGGTTACAGTGATAAGTTTTATATTGTGTACTTTAACTTGACAAATACTTAAAATAGATTATGAGAATCTTAATTCAAAGAGATTTACAGCCTTTACTCTGATTTCATACTCAGAAGTATATTCAAGCTGGGGATATGGCTCAGATGGTGAAGTGCTTGCTCCAGTCTAGCTTATTTTCCTGATGCTTCAATAAAATACTCTGGGGCTAGAGAGATGACTCAGCACTTAAGAACACTTGCAGCCTAATCCTAAGGATTAAAGTATTGATCCCAGCACCCAGAACAAACTAGAAGTCTCTGTAGACCTGCAAATCAACTGGGAGGTGCAAAGCCCAACTCTGAGAAGTCTGCACATGCAGAAGGCACTCGTTCCCCCATCCCACCCCACCCCACTCACCCACCCACAATTCATGTGAAAGCAGCAGAAGCTTGAAGCAGCTGGTCCAGTCAGAGAGAAAGAAATCAATGCAGCCCACGGCTTAGTTCACTTTCTCGCTGTATACAGTCCAAGATTTCCCTCAGGGGATGGTCCTACCCACAATTAAGATGGGTTTTTCCACAATTAATTAATGTAAGATAACCCACCCCCATGCATGCCTAGAGTCCTATCACACAGGTGATTTTCAGTTTGACAATTAAGACTTTTAACACTTCCCCCCCACACACACACACACACAGAGACAGACAGACGTGGGTTCGATCCCCACCATGACATAAAAGCTGGGGGGAGCAGCTGGAAAGTAGTTCCCTGCAAAGTGCTTACTGCGCAAGTGTGAGGACCTGAGTTCAGATACCCAGAACCTACATAAAAGCTGGACACACAGACCCAAAGGACACACATTCTATGTACTCACTGATAGGAGGATATTAACCATATAGTACAGAATATCCATGTTATACCCCACAGATACAAAGTTGTTAAACAAGAAGGAAGGCCCAAGTGAGGATGTTTGAATTACACTCAGAAGGGGGAACAAAATAGCCTTAGGAGACAGAGGGAGGAAGGGAACTGGGTGGCAGAGGGGAGGGGAGGGGGAATGGTGGGGGGAGGAGTGCAGGATCAGGTGTAGGGGGAGATAGGAGAGAGGGCCAGGGGGCCAAGAAAGCTGATCAGCAGCTGGGGTGAATCAAGAATCTCTAGGATGTGGCAGAGACCTGGGATGGGGGAAGCTCCAGGCAGACTATGGGGTGACTCTAGCTGAGATTCCTAGCAGTAGGGGATATGGATCCTGAAGTGGCCACCTCCTGCAGCCAGGGAGGGACTCCCAGAGGATAAGGACACCAACCCAACCACAAAACCCTCAACCCAAAATTTGTCCTGCCTACAAGAAACGCAGGGACAAAGACAGAGCAGAGACTAAAAGAATGGCCAACCAATGACTGGCAACAACCTGAGACCCATCCCATGGGCAAGCACCAACCCCTGACACTAGTAATGATACTCTGTGATGCTTTCTGACAGGAGCCTAGGATAACTGTCCCCTGAGAGGTTCCACTAACCAACTGACTGAAAGGGATGCAGAGACCTATAGCCTACCATTAGGGAAAAGACTGAAAGACCTGGAGGGAACAGGAACTCCATAGGAAGACCAAAGTCAACTAATCTGGACCCTTGGAAGTCCAGCCAAAAGTTGGGGACACTTGGGGGTCCCCTGAAAGGAGGACTAATCAAAGAGCATACATGGGCTGGACTACAGATGTACAGCTCAGGGGATCCCAACAACTGGAATAGAGGCCATTCCTGTCTGTGGATCCCCTTCCTGTAACTGAGCTGCCTTGCATTATCTCCCTCCTGAGACTTCCTGCAGACTTGATGTGCCAGGGTGGGGTGATACCCAGGAAGGGTCTCCCCACCTCTCAGAGGAGGGTGAGAAATGGGGGAGGGACTTGGGAGGGGGGAATAGGAGGAGGTAGCATCGATCAGACTGTAAAGTGAATAAATTAAAACACACACACACACACACACACACACACACACTGAGCGAAGTTACCCACAATTGTAACCCCAGTGATGACAGGCAGATCCCAGAAGTCATCTCAATGCAAACTTGTCTCCAGACAGCCTGCACCAGCAAGCACACAGCACACTCAAGTCCATGCATACACTGCACACAAATAAAACAGGCAGTGATGACCCCTGTAATCCCAGCACTTGGAAAGTACAAGGAGGATCAGAAGTTCAAGGTCATCTTCAGCCAGCCTGGGATGAGACCCTGTCAAAAACACAAAGTATTCTATGTCCAGGTGTGCCAGCACGACCATAACAAAAGCACTCAGTAGGCTTCAGCGGGAAGGCAACAAGTTCTAAACCAGCCGGAACTGCATAGCAAGATTCTGTCTGGGAAGGGGGGAAACCAGAAAATACTCCACAGAATCAAAGAGATTAACGTTTATGATTATCAATATCTGAAGATATTGATGTGTTAAATTATACAGAACAAGGTGTCATAGGGAAAAAAAAAATCACATTGCTTCTTGATGCCCCGTGTCAAGGTAAGAAGAAGACTTGTTCAGAGCTTAGCTCTCTTGTACTTTACAAAAGCTATTGGCTTTCAGAAAGGAACTAGGGCTGGGTTAGGTACAGTGGTACAACACTAGCCTGGCTTGCCTGAGGTTCCAGATTCAATCAACCCCAGTTAAGTGGTGAGAAGGGGAACCCAAACAGGGAAGGAGGGAGGGAGGGGAGAAGGAAAGAAGCAGTCGAAGTTAAAGGTTAAATTCAAGACATAAGATAATGTATCAGAAAAGCTAAGACAACTTTAGGGAGTCCCTCCTCTCCTTCCACTGTGCGGTTCCTGAGAGTGGAGTAACCAAGCTCGGCAGCTAGTGTCTTTACCTGCAGCAAATATAATCCTAACATGCTGTCCTTGTGGTCTGAAACTTTTATACACTAGGAACTAAAGACAATAGACAGGTTATTCCCTGACTGGCCTCTTCGCATGTTTTCATATCCTAAAACATAAATAAAGACATAGAAATGCCATGTCCCTTCGGGCACGGCACTACGTCCCTGTGGGGCACAGGAGAGAGAGGTAGGACAGACAGTCAGCACAGTGCAAGGCCAGCCTCTGTTACAGGAAGTGCTGAGGAGATTATGTTCTCAAAAACATGTAAAAGTTTATGTGGCCAAGAGATGGCTCAGTAGGTAGAAGCATTTGTCACACAAGTCTTGAATGCCTGAGTTTAGTTCCTGGGTACCACAGAAGGAAAAGCACGAACTCCCAAGTTATCCTCTGACCTCCACACAGTACAGGAGGACACACTTGCACATGCACACGAACGACACACACACACACACACACACACACACACACAGGATAAATAAATTTTTAAAAAATTAAGTTTCATAAGCATAAATTATGCATGCTTAGTTTGCAGATTCAAATAAATTCTAAAAATGGCACATCAAAAGGAAAACATTAAGTTGCCAAGAGGATTAGAAGAGGATAAAATGGAGTTTAGGCCCATTTTACATTAACACAGACCGCTTCAAAGCCTTTCTTTTATAAAGAGAGAGGGAGGGGGAGAAGGGGGGAGAGAGAGAGAGAGAGAGAGAGAGAGAGATATCAAGCAAAGTGGTAAGTCAAATCCCAGCACTCAGAAGGAGGAAGAGGCAGGTAGACCTTTATGAATTCAAAGCAATATTGGTCTATATGGTTCCAGGACAGCCAGGGCTACATAGAGAGACCTTATCTCAAAAAATTAAATAAAATAACTTATTTGGATATTCACTATCAAAAAAACCTAAATCATCCTTGGCAAAGTCTGGCCTCTGATGTGTTGTTTTAATTGAGAAAGTGGTCTCGAAAAACCAAAGAGAGAGAGAGAGTAGAAAAACTGTAAGTCACGAGATGGCAAAATATTTCAGCTTGTAGAAATGCTCATGGCACAAGCCTAATAAGAGGAGTCCAAGTCCTAGCATTTGCCTCTCTTGCAGAGTATGTGAGTTCAAGTCCCAGCACCCACATGACAGCTCACAGCCATCTGTAACTCCAGTTCCAGAAAATCTGACTGCCTCTTCTGGCTTCTGTCAGCACCAACACACATGTTTGTTTTGTTTTAATCTTTGGGAAAAAAAAAAAACAAGCCTGACTCCAAAAGTTGTCCTCTTAACTTACAGTCATAAAAATATGAAGTCATAATAAAAAGGTTCTTAAAAGTGTTCGTGGGTTTTTGGATTGGTTTGTTGGTTGTTTTTTTGATTCTTGTTTTTGAAACAGAATCTCACTACGTAGCCCTGACTGACCTGGAATGCTATGTATATAGACCAAGATGGCCTTAAGTCAGTGGTCTTCCTGCCTCTGCTGCAATTAGAGGCAAGCACTGCTATACCTGGCCTAAAGTTAAACTACACACTATTGGGATACTCAACTATCAAGAGAACTAAGACATATTTGGCAAAATCTAGGTAATCTAACCAAAAAAATAAAAATTTTACCCCCTACCAATAATGTGGATCATAAATCACTCTTACACAGAAGAACTGAACTCCCACTGCAAGTTTTAGTAATAGGAGTCTATTTCTAGTAAGCCAGGTATAGCATGGCTCAATCCCATACCAACATTTGAGAGGCTGAGGCTGGAGGATATCTTTTGAGTTTGATCCCAGGCTAGACTGTACATAACGAGTACTAGGCCTGGCAGGGATAGAAAACATGACCCTGCCTCCAAAAAAAAAAAAAAAAAAAAGTGAGATAAAACAATTTATAGACTACAAAGCAGTTCTACATAAATTTCCTGCTGGGATTTATTATTTTCACTTCCTTTGCTTTTAAAAGTTTTGTTTGGCTGGCTGGTTGGTTTCCCTGTGTAGCCCTGGCTGTCTTGGAACTCACTCTGTAGTCCAGGCTAGCCTTGAACTCACAGATCCACCTGCACTTGCCTGCATCCCAGAGTGCACCACCGCCACCAGCACCAGCACCAGCACCAGCACCTGCACCAGCACCTGCACCAGCACCAGCACCAGCACCACCCGACAAAAGTTTTAATTCTTTCAAAACAGAAATTATGAGAATCGTATTAATTATTAAAATGCCCAATTATTCTCCTTAGCAGTCAGAAAGGTGTTCCTTGGGAAGACAATTAAACAGCTGAAGACTGAAAGTCCTGAGAGGACTGAAAAGCAAGTAAACATCTTCTTACCTAATCCCAGCACTGACTCAGCAACAATCACTTAAGGCACATTTAACTGCAGCAGTTCAAAAGCAAAAATCAGCCATGAGAGTGACTCTCAAACAATGCCTCAGTCTTCTCAAATCCATAAGCATTTCCCTCATAGATAACCAACCATAGTACCCATATTCAACACATATTGAACATATTAAATGTTTCTAGTTACAGAGTCATTTTAAAGTCTAATAATTAGCAAAATGAGAAAGTAGGCTCTATAGAAGCCTCCTCACAAGGTAATGTATTGACACCTGAAGGCAAACCAACTAAAACTCAATGTCAAAAGCCCACTCTTGAGGAGCCCGCCTCCAGCCTCCTGGTGCAGACCCAGGGTTCTCCCAGTTCCTTCCTTCTAGCACATCTCCACCCTTTCTGATTCCTGACCGCAGACCCACAGAGCCAGTCTCTACTAGGACCCACAGTGGCCACACTAGGTGGGGACATTGGCTCAACTCAGAGAAGCTTCTTGCAGTAGGCAGTAATTGAGACCTACAACTGGACACCCTGCAGAGCGAGAGGATTTGGTGTATTTAAGTCGGAAAAGGAATGTCTAACTAAATCAAACCCCTCCTCACAAGAGATCTATAAAGGATGAAGAGGTAGGTGGAAAGATTCTTCCAGCCAGAAGTAGAGGATGAATCCAAGGGACAGCGCTTCCAGACACCGCAGGCAGCTGCACAGCAGAGCTCAGAGGCAGACACAGGCAGTAGACCTGCACCACAGCACAGCAGACAAAATCTCAGCAGGAGATTGGGAAGTGGACCGAAAGCTGACCCCTAACCCAAGAAGCTATTTGCAATGGATACCTGCTTGGAAAGGGAAAACCCACTTTCTGCACTCCAGTGTCACGGGGTTTACCAACCTTATTCCAAGGCAAACCCTACGCCCGGGTTTGGTGGGTATTTGGGATTTTGGTTTTATTTTGGGGTTGTTGTTGTCTTACTTGGGATTTGGGGGGGGGGGAAACTATGATTTTTTTTTTTCTTTTCCTTTTTTTGAGAGAGAGAGAGAACATTAAGTTAGGTGGGAGGGAGGTGGAGAAGATCTGGGAAAAGTTAAGGAGGGAAGGATCAAAACATATGATATTAAGAAAATGTGCCCAGGTATTAGTGGCTCATGCCTTTAATCTTAGCACTCAAGGAGGCAGAGGCAGGCAGATCTCTGTGAGTTTAAGGCCAGACTGGTTTACAGAAAGAGTTCCAGGACAGCCAGGCTGTTTCAGAGACGCCCTGTCTCAAAAGGTGGATGATGATGATGATGATGAAGAAGAAGAAGAAGAAGAAGAAGAAGAAGAAGAAGAAGAAGAAGAAGAAGAATTTTAAAACCTATCCAAAAAAGAGCCTATTCTTATTAGTTTGCTAACAGTACAAAAAAATAACATTAACTCTGGACCGAAACATTTTTCTAATTACATGTACTCTATGAAATTCTGTCATCAAGATTATGGAAGTTTGTTTTCTCTCTTTTCATTTATTTATTTGTATATTAATCTATTTCTTTTCATTATCAGAATTAGGATTACACAATCCAATGCCAGCAGATGGAAGAGCAGATGCCTAAATCCATATTCTTACAGTTTACAGGGTTTAAAACTTAACACAAAACTTCAGTGCAAAATTGTTAAGATCCCCAGAAATCTGCTTAGAGAGTATTTTAAGCTGGACTGGCAACCCTTTCAGCCAAGGGTGACACCACCACAAGGACCTAAGCAGCACATGGAGAAGAAAACTTAGGTGCTTTTCTCAGTGGTAAGGACAAGTAAGACCTCGTGGGTAACAGCTCTTGTCACCAAGCCTGTCAGGTATAAGCTCAATCCCAGGACCCACACAGTAGAAGGAGAGAACAACTCTAGAAAATGGTCCTTTGACCCCCACATCTGCCGTGACACATGTGTACAAACATATACAAAGTAAATAAATAATAGAGATAAGATAAGGGGCTCAAGAGATGGCCAGCATGTGTTGCTCTTACAGGGGACATCAGGCGGCTCCGAACCACTCCAGCTCTAGTGGGATCCAACGCACACATATAATGCTCTGGTGGTAACTGCTGTCCAAGGGCCTCCGTTGTATTTCTTTTTCTTAATGTAGTCATACAATTTTATGTGTGGGGTTTTGTCTACATGTAAGTTTCTACCTACCAAGTGAGTGCAGTGCCCATTCAGGCCAAAAGAGGGTGTCGAGGTACCCTAGAGATGGAGTTACAAGTTCTGAGCTGCTATGTGGGTGCTGGGTGTTAAACCTGGGTCCTCCTAGACAGCTTAAACCATCTCTCTACCACCACCCTGATACACTTTTTTAATAGTGGTGCTAGGTATCAAGACCCTTTTCTGGTCCAGTATTCCATCCAGTATATAACATCATGTTTAGTTATCTTGTCTCTTCTTGAGTCTCACTGTGTATATCCCTGGCTGGCCTAGAACTCACTAGGTGGAACAGGCTTGCCTTGAACTCAAAGAGATCCACCAGCTTCTGCCTCCCAAGGACTGTGATCAAATATATACTATTTGCTCTTTAAGATTAGAAACACTGGGGGCTGGAGACATGGCTCAGCAGTTAAGAGCACTGACTGCTCTTCCAGAGGTCTTGAGTTCAATTCCCAGCAACCACATGGTGGCTCACAACCATCTGTAATGGAATCAGATGCCCTCTTCTGGTGTGTCTGAAGAGAGCTACAGTGTACTCATATAAATAAAATAAATCTTGAAGAAGAAGAGGAGGAGGAGGAGGAGGAAGAAGAGGAGGAGGATTAGAAACACTTCATTTCTCTTCATAGAAGCAAAAGATGGGTGAAGGGGCTCAGCAGATGGCCCAATGGGTCAGAATGCTCACTCTGAAAACAAAGACCTGGGTTTGACTATCGAGCACCCACCCAAAAAACCAGGCAGACAGAGACAGGGTGAAAATGAGCAGATCACTAGAACTCCTTGACAAGCCTGCCTAGCAAAAAAGGCCAGCTCTTCTGGCTCAGTAAAGAACTGTGTCCAGGGTCATAAAGAGAACCTCAGGAGGCTGGAAAGAAGGCTTGGTGGTTAAGAGCAGAGGACCCCAGTTCTGTTTCCACCAACCACATAGTAGCTTACAACCATCTGTAACTTCAGTTCCAGGAAATATGATTCCCTTTTCTGAACTTTGTGGACAAGAGTTATGCTTATGGTGCACAGAGATAAATACAAGCAAACACTCAAAATAATAAAATAAATAAAGCTGTTTTTTAAAAAAAATTAAAACTAGGCGTAGTAATCCCAACACTGGAAACGTAGACCATCAAGCTCTGCAACACAGGAAGGACTTCAAGGTCAGCCTAAGCTTCCTGAGATCCCGTCAACAACAGAATTCTAACTCATAAGTGGGTGTTCTGTTTATATCCCCATCACTGGGGACTGAAGTGTAAGAACTACCACAACTGCAAGGCCAACCTGAGCTACACAGAAAAGCACTGTCTCAAAAAAAAAAAAAAAAAACAACAACAACAAAAAAAAAAAACCCAAACAAAAAAAAAACCCAATGTAACTCAAATATGGGAGAAAGCAGTTTACCATGCAATCAAGAGACCTTGAGTCCAATCTACCACAGTGCAAAATAAAATGTACAAATTAATAGGGTGTGCTCAGAAAAGCCAACTTTCCTGTTTGTTTTTCTTGAACACTCAAGAAATAATCGGCAGAATCTCATTCTCTCCTTCCATTGTTTGGGTTCTAGGAATTGAGCTTAAATTGCCAGGCTTGGTGACAGACATCCTATTCACTGATCCCAAAAGCTTCCATTTTAAACTATGTATTTCAAAGAACATTTAGGGGAGATGGTAAACTTACAACGAATGCAAACCTAACAACCTAAATACGATCCAAGGAAGCCTCAGTAAAGCTGGAGGAGGTGGAGCACATTTGTGACCTCAGCATCCCTGCAGACAGATGGGAGGTAGAGACAGAGGAAATGCCCCATATAGTCAGGTGAGCTACTTTGGAATACACTGTAGAGAAAAACCAAGAGAGACCCATGTCAACACTAACTCCTGATGGCTATTCTTTGACTGAAGAAGCAATCTGCCTGCATCTTAAGCTTAAAAGCCATTTTAAAGACAAACTAGGTTCATACCTGGTTATAAACTTGTTTCTCAAGAATTGGGCTACAACCTGTAACCTTAACTACAAATGGTTCTGTACTTGCCTGTTCCAGGAATGGTAATCATGTCTTTGTTTTACAAAGTTGTTCATAACCATCTTGCAAGCCAGCCTTTGTTTCAAAGGTTCGGTAACCACCTTGTTATGACTGCCTAGTTACACCCACTGTGCAATCATCTTTGTTCATTCAGGAGGTCATTAGAACTAACTTGTTTTACTGTAACACAGCCTATTTGCCTCCCAAATCCCCCATTTGGAAACTCCCTACCCTTGAGCTTTATAAAATCCTGGTCTTCCTCACATCCAATGCTGACCTCTTGAACTCTGCCTTACAGAGAGGCACGCCTTTAATCCTACTCTTTGGTAGTCAGGAGGTAACTCTTTGGTTACTCTTTGATAACAGGAGGGTCTCTGAGTTTAAACCCAGCCTGGTCTACAGAACCAGTTCCAGGACAGACAGAAACCCTGTCTGGAAAAACTAAAACAAATAAAATATATAAAATACATAAACCAGGGGCTGAGAGATAGCTCAGTGGTTAAGAGCACTGACTGCTCTTCCAGAGGACCTGAGTTCAATTCTATGCATCCACATAGCAACTCTCTGTAACTCCAGCTCCAGGGGATCTTTACACAGACTGGCGAGAGACCAATGAACAAACATACATACATACATACATAAATTACTTTTTAAAAAATGAACCAGGAAGCCGGGCAGTGGTGGTACACGCCTTTAATCTCAGCATTTGGGAGGCAGAGGCAGGTGGATTTCTGAGTTAAAGGCCAGCCTGGTCTACAGAGTGAGTTCTAGGACAGCCAGGGCTACACAGAAAAACCCTGTCTCAAAAAAAAAAAAAAAAGAAAAAAGAAAAAGAAAAAGAAAAAAAAAAAAAAAAGAACCAGGAGCTGGTAAATGGCTAAGCAAGACAACCTAAGTTCAGTCTCTATCACCCATTAAAAGTGGAGAACAGACTCCAAGTGATCCTCTAACCTCCACACGTGACAGTGACACACGTGCCTATATACATCACACACACACATAATATATAGAAATTAGTTAGATAAATTAGGTATGGGGGCTTATTATACCTCTAATCCCAGCATTCAGAAAGTTGAGATATAAAGTGTGTCAGCTCAAAGAAGGTCAAAGCCAGCCTACAGTTACAAAGCGAGTACCTGTCCAGCCTGGGCTACAGAATAAGCTATTAAAAATAATTTTTTTTCAATTAATTGATGCCTTTAATCCCAGCACTAGAGAAACAGAGATTGTCTAGCCTATTGAGCTCAAGGCCAGACTGGTCTGCATAAGGACTTCCAGACCAGCCAAGGATGGATGGATGGACAGATGGATGGATATAATGAGACTTTGTCTCAAAAATACAAAGCTGGGCAGTGGTGGTGAACTCCTTTAATCCCAGAACTCGGATGGCAGACGCAGGGGGAATCTTTGTGTGTTCCAAACCACCTAGTCTGTAAAGCGAGTTCCAGGACAGCTAAGGCTAAACAGAGAAAAAACCTGTCTTGAAAAACAAAATAAAACAAAACAAAAAAATTAAAAATAAAGACAGAGGGGCTGGAGAGGTAACTCAGCAGTTAAGAGCACTGGCTGCTCTTCCAGGACATTCAGCACCCATGTGGCATCTTACAACACAACAGGGGATCCTACTGGCACCCTCACACAGACATGTGCAGGTAAAACACCAATCAATGCACATAAAATAAAAAATAAATCAATCATTTAAAAAAAAAAAAAACAGTTGTGTTACTTCCTTCCGAAGTATATGTAGCACTGCTACACTTTTGATAAATTAAGTGTAGTGTTAACATTAAGGATGGAGACAATTATTTTAGATAAACATGTATGATCCCAAACACTGCTGAATTTAAACTTGTTTGGTTTCACACATCAGGGACAAAGGACTGAGGTACATTATTTTATATATCAAAGCAAACCTGGTCTCCAAGTTCTCCCAGCATCCCTCAGTCCCTACCTGGCATACCCTGCCCCTAACCCTGAACTTTTCCAGCCCAGACAATTTGGGTTCCCTGCTCTCTCCCTCTCTTTCTCCCTCCCCCCTCTCTCCCTCCCCCACTTCTCTTCCCTCCCCTCTCTCTCTGCATGTGCTCTTTCTCTCATTCTTTCCCCCTCTCATCTCTCTCCCTCTCCTTAGGGACTTACCTGGCCTCCATCCCAATAAACCTGCATTTGTATCTATTCTAATCTGGCTTGAAATGGCTCATTTCGCAGACAGAGAAATGACTTATCAAAACCTGAATTTAGTTAGCTAGATCTCAGTGGTCAAATAGTCAGTCTACTCAATATATTACCAACTTTCTTTTTTGTTGTTGTTGTTTGTTTTTGTTTGGTTTGGTTTGGTTTTCTTGAGACAGGGTCCTAGCACAAACTGGCCTCAAACTTATAAACAGCCTGCCTTTACTCTCAGAGCACTGAGATTATAGGTCTGTACCACCACCCATGGCCTAAACTATGCCGGGGATCAAACCCACAGCCTAGGTAAGCATCTGTCAACAGAGGTATAATACCCAGCTCCTCAATACAATTCCAACTGCTGGAGTGTCAGTGTCTGTGCCCCTCTGAAACTTAATAACCGGTGTAATACTACTATTAAGAGGTGGGGTGCTTGAGAGTGTTAAATCATGGTATCGGAGCCTGTCTGTGGATTTAGAAACCTGCAGTCTAGGAGTCTAGGTCTCCTACTCTTCCAAAGGAGCACTTAAGTATACTCCATACTTGAATATAGAGACCTAGCTTGCCCAAGAGTCTAATCTACACTAGCCAGCTTTGACAATTTCAAAAGAATCTGTACTACTCTTTATAAAGTATCCTTATCAAGTATTTTGCTATAGCAGCACAAATATACTAAGGCACTCGCTGACCATGCTTCAAGGTTAGATCTCTTGCTGTTTACAGTTTTTTGTTCTTAAATTTCCTGGTCATAGCTCAGGAACTCACCATCCTCCTGACTCAGCCTGCCAAGTGAAAGATTACAGTCTGTAAGCTTCCCTGTGAAAAGGATGTCATGAGCATGCCCAATTAAAGATGTAAGTGGGCCTTCCCTGCCACCCCAAAACAGCTTCCATCACCATGCTGGTTAAACACTGTCACTGCTGTCCAAAATAACTATTAGCCTACAATATGAAAAAACATCAGCCAGATGAACTGGCCATCATTTAAATGGCTGTTTGATATCAACGATCCAATTCCCAAAGGCTGCTCTGATGACCCCACATACCCTGTACACACAAACGCACGCACACACCTAGGAAGGATAAAATGTACTTGAAAAGAATCTCCAACTTTCTTGGGGTGCTTTTTTGTTTTGTGGGTTTTGTGGTTGTTTATGTTCTAACACCTGTGCATAGCAGCAAAAGAATCAGGAGTTCCAAGTCACTTTCTGCTAGAGTTCAAGGCCAGACAGGGCTCCCTAAAAATACAAAATGATGCTCTAATGTTGTGTATATGTAGCTTACTATTTCCATGTATTTATATTCCAGTGACCAGAAGGGAAAATCTACATTCATTAAACCTGTTAAAGAGCTGCTACACAAGGCATGAATACCCCTGCGTGAGGTAACTGAAGCCAGCCTGGGCTACAGAAAAATTAGTCTTGGTGGAACACCCAGCACTCATGGTGGTAGAGGCAATTAGGTCTCTGAGTTCAAGGCCAGCCTGATCTACAGAGTGAGTTCCAGGGCGGCCAGGGCTACACAGAAAAAGTCTTGAAAAACTAAAAAGATAAATTAGTCTTT
Organism: Rhynchomys soricoides; assembly: GCA_019843965.1. NCBI lineage: Eukaryota > Metazoa > Chordata > Mammalia > Rodentia > Muridae > Rhynchomys > Rhynchomys soricoides. The sequence goes on along the minus strand of JADRCH010000079.1, from coordinate 2,033,988 downwards.
AAAAGAAGAAAAAGCCATTGGGAGTCATGAAATTCTCCTAAGGCAGAAGCATGCAGAGCTTCAGAGTTTCAGGCCAGCTTGGATCAGTGAGTTTCAAACCAGGCAAAGCTTCACAGGAAGATCCTGTCTCTATTTCCCTATTCTTAATAAATGATCACTTACTGAAGACCTTCATTGTCTAGGTTCAAACCCTAGTTCCACCATATACTCTCTCTTTCCAACCTCAAGTCTGTAAAGAGGGGTTGGCATTATTTTTCTTTTATGAGCAAGCTAAGAAAACTCTGTTCTGAGTTTGAGGCCAGCTTGGTCTACAGAATGAGTTCCAGGACAGCCAGGGCTACACAGAGAAACCCTGTCTCAAAAAAAACAAACCAAACGAAAAACAAAAACAACTCTGAAAATAGTCCAAGTCCAGGACAGCGTAATAATGAAAGTGCCACCAGAAGCCATGAGATTTTTATTCTACTAAATAACTTATTCTCTTAAAGTTTTCATTTACTAGATGCCTACTGTCATGTGCATGTGTATGTGGTACATGCACACACAAAACACACACCACACCGAGTTAAGTTTAGAATCCAAAATCAAATAAACAGTTTTCTTTAAAAAAAAAAATGCAAGACAAAAAAACCTGACGAACAATTACCCACTATTTATAGCAAAGACATATTTTACAAACAGAAAATAGGAAAGACATCAAGACTAACAAACGAAAGAAAAAACTAAGAGAATGAATACAACTGAAATATAAAAAAAATAAAATAAAATAAAAACCCAATCTCTACACAAATCCCTGAAGTTATCCTCCTACTGGAAAATCTGATGACTATTCCCAATTTGTCCAAAATGCATTATAATATTGGATGAGTGCCTAAAGAAGGAGAATCTTAGATACTTTGAATTTTACAAAGTAGAGATTATACTTTAAAAATTCAGTACATCTCTTTCATTCTCCTCTCTTACACACACACCCCAGAGTATAGGTGTGTAAAGAAAGAGAACCTACTTTCTTCTGTCTTTTACCTTCAAATACAGCCTGGCAAAGACAAGAAGTTGTCATCTGGCTTAAATATCTTCAAATGACGGGCTGGTATAACCGTACAGAAAACTAGGAGGATACTGCGTGAAGATCCTCATCAGTATGTAGGTGTAACAGGGATTTGTTCTTTGTTTCTGGCATTATACAATTAGAGTAAAGCAATGTTTCACCATTGCAGCCTACAGGATACATGTCAATGTCACACATAGCACTAAAAAAAATCATCAGTGTAGGTCTCATCTCTCAAAGAAACATCCACAGAGATCACTACAGAAAACGACAACTTATCAAAATGCAGAGAACAAGTGAGTGCCTAGCCCCAACTGATACATCTATAACACAACTGCGGAACGAAAGGTTCAGGAATCATAAGAGCTTATCATATGAGAGCGTCTCTTAAAAATGTCAGAGAAGCTACACCCATAGAAACTCATCAATATGGCCGCCTAAACAAGACCTGAACAGGGATGACACCAATAGACATGCTAACATGCAAGGGAAATCTCATGGGGACCTGATTCCTAGACAAAGAACTACAGATGACTAGGAGTGCTGGGAACAGAAAGTCTCAACAAGAAAGTCCTACTGGTAATCCAACACTAAGTGCTCAGTTCCCAACCCATAACCATATGCATACAAGTAGCACATGGACTGAACAAGTCGCATTTACGGAGTAAGGAATGTATGGGTGTAACAAGAAAACGTCCTAGATGAGGGAAAGGTGTGTGGAAGGGGTTGGGGAAGGAAGAAAGGGGAAAATATGATGTAACATTTTAATTTCATGTGTGTGTGTGTGTGTGTGTATGTGTGTATACGTGTGTGTATGTGTATGTGTGTATGTGTGTATGTGTGTGCGTGTGGGCGCATGTGTGTATGTGTGTGTATGTGTGTGGGTGTGGGTGTGTATGTGTGTTGTGCGTTTGTGTGCATGTGTGTGTGCGTGTGTGTATGTGTGCGTGTGTGTGAGTGTGTATGTGTGTGGGTGTGTGTATGTGTGTATGTGAGTGTGTGTGAGTGCGTGTGTATGTGTGTGTATGTGTGTGTATATTTGTGTGTGTGTGTGTGTGTGTGTGTGTGAGTATGAAAAAAAAGAGGGCTCCAGCCTGGCATGGTGGCCAAAAGGCAGAGGCAGGAGATCTCTGACTTGGAGGCCAGCCTGGTCTACAAAGCAAGTCCTAGAGCAGCCACAGCTATATAGGGAAACCCTGTCTACAAACAAACAAAACCCAACATGATGGCACACACCTTTAGTCCCAACATTTGGGAGGCAGGAGCAGGTGGATCTGTAAGTTCCAGGACAGCATGGTCTACAAAGTGAGTTCAAGGACAGCCAAGGCTACACAGAGAACCCGTATTCGAAAACCAAAAAAAGAAAAACAATACCATAGCTCCAAGTAAGTGCTTTAGAAACACATTAGGCTTAGGCTTTAGTTCTCTGAACATTCCAACTTGGTCCAAGTCAATATGACCAAAACTAAAAGGGATGAACAAAATGCCCTAGGACTGACCACAGGAGAACACAGCTAGGAAAAGAACCTAGCCAAACTATTAGATACCAACTAAAATGCCTATCATTTGAAGACTTAGAACTTAATACATGGGGCTATAAGTGGGAGCTTAGCAATTAAGTTTCTGCCTTACAAACCAATCCTTGGAGCCCAGAGAAAGGTGGAAGGAGAGAGGCAACTTGACAAAGTTGCCCTCTGACCTCCACATGCTTGCCATGGTACATGCATCCACATACACATTGTGCACATACACAAAATACATTAATAGTAGGCCCTTACTACCTTCAGAGTATCTTTCTAATGAGTGTGTATGTGTATGTGTGCAGGTGCACATGTGTCTGAGGAGTATATGAGGAAGTCAGAGACAGTCAACTCAGACACAAACACTCAACTCCTTTAAAACAGGAGTCTCTTGCTGACCTACAGCTGAACAATTAGGCTACACTGACAGGCCAGCGAGCCCCAAGCATCTTCCTGTCGTCTCTGCTTTCCCACCATGGTATTATCAGAATGGCTACTACATACAGCCAGATTTTATATATTTCTTGGTCTCAAACTCAGGCTCTCATACTTCATAGAACCAAGCATTTTATCAAATGAGCAAGCCATCCCTCCAGCTGGATAGTACATGTAGAAAGCATTATTATTAAGTTGCTTGACTTAAGGCTAATACATACACAAAAGCATAGTAAATACATAGTAAAAGCATAAATTCATAGGTTCACCAAAGACAGGTAAAATATAAAATATAGGTCCACCTAAGAAGTAATGTAATTTAGTTGTGTGTATGTCACTATATGCATGTGACTTCAGATGTCCCTGGAGGTCTGAGGATGTAACTCCAGGAGCTGGCATTACAGGCAGTTCTGAGCCTGACATGGGCACTAGGAACCCAACCAGGTTCTTTACAAGAACAATATGCAATCCATAAATCTCCAGACCTATAATTCCAAGTTTTTATGATTATGAATTCTAGTTACTTTCATTGAAAAAAAAGTTTGTCTATTATTTAAAACACAGAGACACAAAAAGTGGCAGGAGCTATGCTGGGGCTGTAGCTCCCTGGCACAATGCTTGCCCAGCACACCTGAGGCCCTAGGTCCAATTGCTGTTACTGTGTGGGTGCGCGCGCACGCGTGCACACACACACACACACACACACACACACACACATTTTTTTCAGTTATGGCAGGCTTCAAATTAAAGATTCAGGTACTGAGAAAACACATCTGAATCAACCAAGATGTCAACCTGAACTACAAAGACCCAGTCTCAAGAATAATGCAAGGGTGCTAGAGTGCATGGCTCACCGGCTTTGGCTAAAAGCACTTGTTGCACAATAGAGAACACTGGAGTTCTGATCCCAGAACAGAGACATCTCAAGAAGGGTATCTGCCAACACTGTTAGCCCAAATTCTAAAGGTCTAATGTCCTCTTCTGGCCTCTACATGTGCACAGATACATGAACTCCCACACACATATGCACATACACTCACACAGACCGAAATACACACAAATAAATCTTTAAAAGATAAAAACAAACAAATAGGGGTTAGAGAGATGGTTCAGTGGTTAAGAGCACTTGCTGTTCTTCCAAAAGACCAGGTTCAGTTCGCAGCACCCACAGGGCAGCTCGTAATCATTGTAATTCTAGTTCCAAGGGATCCACTGCCCTTTTCTGACCACTTTAGGCATCAGACACTCAATAGTCCACACACATATGCAAGCAAAACATTCACACATATAAAACAAAGAATAAATAAAGTAGAATATGATAATAAATAGCTATAATCCAATACCTAGGGGTAGGGAGTTCATGGACACCCTGAGCTACATGAACCCCTCTTAAATAAACAGGAAGATTATATTTGTTAGATTCACGTAGTGGGAGGCTTCTCTGTGTGGGTTTTCTTTCAGTGAATTTATTGGGCTTCCCAGAGCTATCACTGAAAAATCTCACCCCAGCAAGAAAGATGGCTGCCCTTCAGTTAACCTTCCATACTCCAGCACCCAGTAGTTTGGGTTGCTATTTGTTTCAAGGCAGGGTTTCTCCTGTAACAGAGCCCTGGCTGTCCTGGAACTCACTATGTAGACCAAGCTGGCCTCAAACTCAAATCTGCCTGCCTCTGCCTCCCAAGTGCTGGAATTAAAGGCGCGCACCACCACTGCCCTGCCCTAGTTTGGATTTTTTAATCAAGGTTTCACAATATATCTTGGGTTGGCCTTGAACTCATGATTCTCTCTTTGCCTCCTGAATGCTGGGAAAAACCTATCACACATCCAGGTATATTCTGTTCTATAGGGTTGGGAAGTCTTGCTATATCTCCAAAACTAACCTAGAACATAATGAGTAACCCAGGCTGAACTTTTACTGATTCACCTGGTCTAAACTAATGCAGACCAGAATGCACCATCATGCCCAGTTCTTATTCTAGCTTTGATGCTGTTGGGCTTTTGCCTTTCCAAGTTTCACTAAAATCAACTCTTCTCTGTAGGAAAAATGAGGGATATGTATTTGACCCAGACTTTTGTCTTGCTACATCTGTTCCCAGACTCTTCTTAGCAGTGGGAAAGAAAAAAACTTGAAGATTTAAGCTCCTGCAATCAATCCGTTAATTAATCTGGACAGTAGCCCTAGGTCAGTGTCAGATCTCTTTAGAGCCGGATGAGAAGGTATACACACTGGGGTAAACAGACTTTACCCAAGGTCATGATGCAGTCAGATTTAAAAATTCTAGGGCTGGCTGGGAAGATGGCTCAGTGGGGTAAAAGAGCTTGCTGCACAAACATGAAGGTCTGAATTCGAATTGTCAGAACCCATGTTAAAATCAACCACATGGAACCAGCATTCCAATTCCAGGGCATCTATAGGAAGATGGCAAAGAGAGGCAGAAGTATGAAGACTAGGTAGCCTGGCATACACAGTAAAAGAACAGACTGTCTCAAGAAGCATGGACCAACCCTCAGGACTATCCTCTGACCAACGGACCGACCTCCGAGTGCATATGCTGGGAAATGAGTTCGCTGTCATCTGCATGCACAAATATGAATACAGATGCACAAAAAAAAAAAAAACAACTCAAGGCAGCTTTTAAAATAGTTCTTCCTTTTACATAAGACAGAAACTGACTTTTAAGAAGAATACACTTACAACACACACAGATTTGATAAATGTTTATCCTTAAAAAAAAAAAAAATATTTCCTGGAAGAAACAGATTTTTAAGAGATTAGCAGCTGGCCTTTAACATCCTACCCTCTTGCCTCAGTCGCCAATACTGGGATCACAGGTGTGCATCATCATGCCTGCCAACAACTTTATTTAAAAATTAAAGAAAAGTCAAATTAAAGGGAATGTTTGCCCAGTATGTGTTAAGATAGTCTTGTAATCCTAGAATTCAAAGCAAAGAACTGAGTTTGAGGCCAGCCTGGGCTGCTCTGGGAGTTCCAGGCTAGCTTGATAAAAATATCAAGATTCTGTCTCAGAACAAAACAAGGACTGAGAATATACAGCCCTCAGGGCTACAGAACATGTCTAACACTAACAAGGCCTTCCATCCTCAGCACCAAAGGGAGAAAAAACTGATACCGTCTAAAATGTTAACTAGCAATTCTCACAGAAATTGTATCAATGCTGAAAGCTAAACTACTTTCCTGCACAGAAGAAAAGTACCTAAGAACCTAATCAATCAACACATTAGAGTCTTGGAAAGCTACTTCATTCTCTTTCCTGAGCACTCCTGACTCAACTGTTCTGTCAAACAAAAGGGCCGGTCTGACCAGAAAGTTCCTTCCAAATTGGTTGGTATAAAATATGGCCAATTCCAGCAGTGGAACAAGGCAGTCAGGAAACCCGACCACCCACTCCCCCACCTCTACACCTGCTAAGAGTCGTTCTCAAAATGATCAATTTCTTCAAAAACTGTAACAAGGCAACCAAAGCACTGGCTAAAACCAGGCAATATAAATAAACCCACACTTAACTAGGCAAGTGGCCATCACTCATTAAATACTGGAGAGCTCACTCTGAATTGCTGCAATGTTACCTGTGTAACAGCAACAAAACAAAACCTTGAGTGTTCTCTATAATCAGCTAGTTCCTCATTCCAGGAATGTTGCTCTTTGCTTTTATCTAGAAAAATAACCACAGCAACTATTTTCTGTACTAGTAACTTTTTTCTTTGCCCAGTAGGTTGGCTCATGCCTTTAATCCCAGCACTTAGGAGGTCCAGCCAAGTGTATCTCTATGAGTTCGAGGCCAGCCTGATCTCCAGAAAGTTCTTGGATAGCCAGGGCTATTACACAGAGTAATAACCCTGACTCAAACAAAAAAAGAAGCTAGGGGATGGTGAGATGGCACAGTGGGTGAAAATACTTTTCACTTGTTGCACAAGCCTGACAACCTAAGGTTGGTCCCTGGGACCCATATAAAAAACCAGATGTGGTGGCATGCCTCTGTGATCCCATCCAGCACTCTAAAGCTGAAAATCTAGCTCACCAAAAATACACCTGGCAGAAATAGCACCTGGCTCCAAAACACAGTGGACTGAGAAACAACTCCTGAGAGCTGCCCTCTGACCTCCACAGCAGCACAGAACACGCGGGCACCTGCTCACTTCCTCCCGCACAAACATAGGCACAAACAATAGAAGCAGGAAAAAAAGATTTAAATGATTTTTAAAATTTTGTGCAAGAAGAGTATGTGTGTACATGTGTGAATGTGCTGTGTGTATATGTGTGTGTGTTAGTGCATGCATCAGAGGAGGGCATCAAGTACAGCTCTCTAGTGCACTCTGTGCTAGGCTGGAAACCAGGGAAACTCCAGCAATCTTCCTGTCTACTCCCCACTCAGTGCTGAGATTACAACGGAATGTAGACCATTCCCAATTTGTTATGTGGATGCTTGGATATTTGAATAAGAACTCCAGTCCTCATGTTTGCACAGTAAATAACTCTTAATCATAGAGCTGACTCTTCATCCTTAAATATTTAAGACTTGGGGGCTGGAGAGATGGCTCACTGACTGCTCTTCCAAAGGTCCTGAGTTCAAGTCCCAGCAACCACATGGTGGCTCATAACCATCTGTAATGGAATCTGATGCCCTCTTCTGTGTGTCTGAAGACAGTGTACCCCCATACATAAACAAATAAATCTTTTAAAAAATATTTAAGACTTATGTGTATTAAGTGTTTGCCTGCACGTATATATGAACACCACATGGGTGTCTGCCTATACCTGTAGAAGTCAGAAGGCAGGAACAGATCTGGTGGAATTGGATATAGATGGTTGTGAGCCACCATGTGGGTGCTGGGAATCAAACCTGGGTGTTCCAGAAGAGCAACAAATGCTCTTAATCTCTACTATTTCTCCAGCCTTTTGTCTCGTTTTTAGGTGGGTTCGTACTATGTAGCCTGGCCTGGAACTGTTAAGTAGATCAGGCTGGTATGCCGCCACACTAAGCCCTCACTTATTTCTTTCTATAGATCCTAATGTGAACCCACTACGACAGCACTGAGTGGTTGCACAAATGCTTCAGTGACTAAGGGCACTGGTCTCACAAAGGGCCCAGGTTTGGTTCCCAACCTGTACTGCAGATCTCACCCCTCTCTAACTTCACTCCCATAGGGTCCATCCCATGCCCTCTTCTGGCCTCTGTGGACAACAGTCATGCCCATGGTCACATATATATACATATATACAGGTCAAACACAAAGCAAAAATCAATCACAAAGAAAACAAAAAGGTGGCAAGTCTATAAAACAATCCCATTATTGCACACTATGCAGACTATACATGTCTATACACATATATGTATGTTATGTTAAACCCTCTAAAAGCAAGTTGCCATTTTAGCACACTTCTGCCTACCCACTCCTGTATTCCAAACATAATTGACTTTTACTGCCCTCCAAATTAAACAAATTCATGAATTTAATCCCAGAACCCAAATGATAAACCAGAGTTCTACAAACTGTCTTCTGACCTCCACACGTGCACTGCAGTATATCATGAGTACATGTGTGAAAATGCACACACACACACACAAAATGTAAAATCAAAACAAAATGCAGAACAGTGGTGGCATACACCTTTAATCCCAGCACTAGGGAGGCAGAGGCAGAGGCAGGCAGATCTCGGAGTTAGAGGCCAGCCTGGTTTATGGTGAGGGTTCCAGCACAGCCAGGATTCCACACTAGACAAAAACAAAACAAAACTAAACCAAACAAAAGAGGCAGGTGTAGTAGCACATACCTTTAACCCCAGCAGAACAAGTTCAAGGCTTAGGCCAGAGCTACAGTGAGACACACCCCTGCCCCTCAAGCACTGTGGTAATTAGCACTTCTTACAAAGTGTATTTTAAGTTCCTCCTAGTACTCCAAGTGGAGTTAACAAGCTCACTCAAAGAGGAGGACTTCATTACAACAGTCTTACATGTAATGGCTATAAAGATGGAGATGAAGGATTCAAAACAACCAAAGGAAGTTAAAAATTAAAAAATAGTGTTTATTGTGCCATGGGGGAGGGGGGTTGATTAAAATTTGATATTTGGTCATTACAGAAGGAGAACCTTGTTGACTCTGCCTAACTGCAGAGAGTTAGGTATCTGAAAGCTATCACACATTTCTCACATTGGAGAAATTCAAGAAAATATCTACTGAGCAGCCAAATACTACACAGTGAGAATAACATTTGTACCTAAATATTTAAGTACTCAAAGAGAAAATACTTGCATTTTAAAGAAACTGAAAAACAAGTAAAATTAACTTCAATGTCTCACCTCAGAAAATAAGCTTAGCTATCCCTTACACTCCTTTGAAATAAGGTTGGTTACTGTCTTTAAACTTGAGGTTTGCATATAGTCTTGACTCATCATTTTCAGTTACCTTGCTGTTTTGTATTTCCACAAATTTGTTAACTCTTGTGCACTCATACACAAAATAATGTAAACACCCTAAGTTTTCACAAGCCAAGCAGCTTAAGACCCTCACTAAGAAAACAGGTACAGACCAAAGCTATCGAAGTACCATTAAAGATAACACTAAGAACAAAAGGAAATAGAAATGATTTTATAATTCCCCCTTACATACTAAAAGTATACATACCACAATCTCCAAGTCACTTCAATTTAGCCATTAGAGTTCCAAAAACTCAATGAACAGAAATCTAGAGATGCAGGAATTAGAAAAAGCTAGTCCATGAAAAATTTCTTATTTCTTAAAGGTTTGTTTTGTAGCCACATTTTAACTATAGGAAACCACTTGTTCCAGCTTTCCTCACACACACTTCCCAAACAAAGACTGTTTGCGGCCCCTTAAGAAGCCTTTGTCCCAGGGCCCCTCTGTTCAAGAGCTACAACTTGTGGATTTTCTTTCTTGTGGTTCTATCAACAGCAAATACTGGCAAACTCTTCCACACTGGCACAGGAGTTAAACAAAGGAGGAAGCAAGTCCCCTCCACACAAAGGAGGCTCCAGAACAGTACAAGTTATGTTTGTACGTTTTTCTTTCTCTTTACCCCTTTCCTCTCAGTGTAGTATTCTCAACACAAAATGGTGGCCATCATGTGTGACATTCAGAATGGGAAAAAGCAAAACAAACGCACAAATCCTCAAGACTGCCATTAAGCTGCTAGCCCAGATGAGGAAATGAGTAGCCAAACCTAACCAGAGCAAGTCTTTTTCGGAAAATAGCTCTATAAAAGGCAAAGACGTAAGAAAAAGGACTTACCCCAGTCCTAGTATGCCACAATGCCAACATGGAGGACAACTCACAGGAACCTAACTCCTCTTATATTTTGGTTTCTAATAACTTAGTCAAGTTTCCTAATTTCTGGATAAAATCCCATTATGCAAACATGCAATACTCACATTCATCTTTCTTGAGACATTAAAATAGCTCAATGTTTGAAACGTGGTCTATATGTTTCAGAATTGAAACCTCAGGTCTAACCAGGCAAGGAAGGGTGTAACTTCTGCAGGCCTCTACAGTAACAGAAACCTTCCATTAACCTACCAACAATCGACCCTGTCCATTTCACCAGAAGAAATGAATCTATTTCCAAACATTTCCCTCATACTAGCTGACCTGGCCAGTTTATTTTCTGAGGCATTTCATTTCTGTTTTCAAAGTTGTCCAAGAGCAACTAAAATATGGTGTCCGTGTTTTAATATTTCTTTCGTGGGGGTAGTGGAAAGATAAGACTTATTCAGGGATCTCTCGCAACAGCCTTCCTAGACCGTCTACGTACACAATCCCGTAACTCTAAATGCCATTATAAAGAGCAAGTTTAAGGGAGAAAGGGGTAAAAGGCGGGGGAGGGGGAGGGTCTTCTTCCACTAGTGAGAGAGCAGGGGAAGATAGAAAATTCTTAAACGGTAGGCAAAGCAGTTAAACCTTTCCAACCGTCCCGGCCGGTCCAACGGTCGTTTAGGCCAACTTAGACTCAGGTCATCCCAAAAGGTAGTCAAAAGACCTGGGTGTCGCAGCGCATCCAGTTCCGGCTGCGGGGGGGGGGGGGGGGTTGGAAGGGGGGGGGAGGGAAGGGAAGGAGTGGGCCGGGCTCTCCGCGGACGTTGCAGCCGTTAGGGCTGTCTTCGGGGACACCCCACCCCTCACAGCCCCCCAAGCTCGAGGCGCTAGAGTCACCGCCGGAGGGCCGAGTAGGGAAGGCTAGGGGACCAGAATGAAATCTCCAAGAGCTCGTCTGACATCTCCCCTACAAGCACGGCCTCCCCCGGGAGCAAAGCGGGTCCGGCCCGAAGTCCGTGCGGGAGCGTCCGCCAGGCGGGCATCAGGGCCCCCGCCGCCTGGCCTGCCCTCACAATCCTCAAAGTGCCCCCCCCAACCCTTGCACTCCCCACCACTCAGCCAGCCGCTCCAGACTAGACCCGCGGCTCCTCCCCGCCCCCAGTGGCGCTGGCCGCCCCCTGGCCCAGCTTGCCCGGGGGACTCCCGGAGGCCGAGGGACCAGGTGTTGGTGGGGGACCTGGGTCCGGAGGGTGGGGCGCGCAGGTGAGGGCAGCTCCGGGCCGACGCCGCCACCACACAAAGGACCAGGGGCTCCCGCCGCCATATTGAAAACTTTCCTCCTCACACGACAACTCGCAAGTCCCCCACCCCCACCCATCACACACCCCCGCACCCCGAGGAGGAGGCGAGGACCAGCCACCAAACCGTGCGGGCCCAGAGCCCTGCCTCCGCGCCCGCGTCTCAGCCGGGCCCGGGAGGACTCCCCAGCGACCATCCTGGTGGCTGCCAACCACTCCAGCCCGCACTGCTGCCCGGCCGTGCAGCGCACCAACCCCTGGAGCCGCACCGACCTGGCCCTCCGGCCGCCCTGCCGGAGCCCGCGATCCTCACGGCCCGCCTCCCACCCGGGACGAGCCCCCTCGCCTTCCTCCCACAGCCGCATCTCCCACCCTCTGGGCCACCCCAAACTTGACTGGGCCCGCGGGACGACCGCTCCCCGCCCCCGCGCCTCCGGCCTCCCGGGCCGCGCGTCCTCGCTCCCTCCCCCAGCCGCGAGCAGGATCCGGGGTGCTGGCTGACTCACCGGCGGCGGCCGCACCTTACAGATCCCAGTCTGCTCGGCTATGGGCCGGATCTTGTGGATGAAAGCGAAGGGGTCCGCGAACTCTTCCCAGCTGGGCTCGAAGACCGGACACTCGGGGGGAGGCAGGAACTCTCCCAGCGGGCCAGGGCCCCCGAGGGGCAGCGCCGGGCGCGGGCCTGGGGGCAGCGCGGTGGCCGACTCCATCACCGCGATGTGGGCAGGGCGAGCACAGGGCAGGCTCCGCGACCGCGGCAGCGAGCTCCGCTCCGTCCGAAACCTGTGCTCACTCACAGCTCGGGCGACAAGTCCGACTTCTACTAGCAACGGCAACACCTAGGGCTTTTTCAGCCTTCCTCCGACGACGTCTTGCCGCTACCCCACGCCGTGCGCCTCCGCCGCCACGGCGAGGAAAAAAGTCCCCGCTGCCACCCCGAGCCAGGTCTCGCCCCGCCCCCTAACCGGGAGGGGCAGGGGCCTTCCGCCTGGGATGTTTATCCTTAATGCTTCAGTTGACCACTGAAGTTTCAGAATTCTTGCTCTCAAGAAGTTAACAGTCCTAGTTGAGAGAATGTAGCTGCAATCGATCAATCACGTCATACATTTTGCCACGAAGGATTTGCATAGTAAAACCCGAGAGGCAGAGTACTGAAACTGGAGGATTTTCCAGGTAGAGAAAACAGCTTGAACACAAGAATAGCAAGGACAGACAGAAGCTATAGTAATGAAGATAGTAATAACTCTTCCAGCACTTGCTTATGCTAAACACAGTGTAAAGTGCAAGTGCTTTTCGGGATTGTTTAGTCTGTGAGGGGCTTAAGCATCTGACCAAATCCAACAGTTCAGAAACTATTTATTGGAAAGTGGGAGTGTTGCACAGAAGTTTACAAATAGACAAGGTTGGACTTAAGCAAAAGAATCTTGAAATAATCCAGTCAAGGAATGATGAGGCCTAAATAAATTCAGCAGCGCTATAGATTGAAATGAAATTGTAAGAAATAAAAGTAAGACTAGGAAGGGACCATAGAAATACCATACTAAGGATCAAGGCTGGGACAAGCATCCAGATTATACCATGCACATGTCATTCTAGGGAAGATGTATTCACTCCTGAACGGGTTGAGCTCGAGATGTATCGGGTACACAGATTTCCAACAGGCTAAAAGGTACAGGTCTGAAGAAAAGAGATCAGAACTGGAGGGTTAATTCCAGTGTTTCTGAGGAAGCAATGGAAGAACTAAAAGGTTAAGTAACTATGAAATACAAAGATGGGGGATGGTCTCCGAAAAAGTCAGGTCATATGTAGAACTTGAACACAAAAATGATTTCTTTAATCTAGAAAGCAACCAAACTCATGGAAAGATTGCTTGCCACTGTATAAGGAGGGATCAGTGGAGCCACAGACCTCCTTTCAGAATAGGCCATCTCTCCTAGCCTCTGGGTTTATTTTTTAATAGGGCTAATGTGGCCGAGGCTGGCCTGGAACTCTCTATATACCCAAAGATGACTTTGATCTCCTGACCCTCCTGCCTCTACTTCTTAAACGCTGGCATTACAGATGTATCCCATCACACACAGACCATAGCTCTTCAGCTTAAAAAGGGGGAAAGTTAGACATTAGATGTGGTGGCACACACCTTTAATCCTACAAAATTCCAGGCTAGCCAGATCTACATAATGAGATCCTGCATCAAAAAACAAGCCAGAAGAGATGGCTCGGCAGATTAAGAGCATTTGCTTCTGCCTTAAAGGATGTAAACACCCATCAGCTCCCAGCCTCAGAGGCTCTGATGTCTCTCCTGGCCTCTACAGACCACACACACACACACACACACACACACACACACACACGAATTTTAAAATTTTTAAAAACACAAAATACAAAATACAAAACATTTTTCAGCAAAGGGGAGAAAAGTCTCATTCTTTAATAAGCTCCATAAAGGTACCTGGCCTCCAAAACAGTTTAGCAATCCCTGGAAAAGGCAAAACTTTTCTTAGCTCCACAGGGATTTGGAGCCTGAATAAGTCTTCTCTTCTCCGGCTGCAGATGAGATGGAACCAAAGAAGCAGGTAATAACCTAGTCAGGAAAAAATATAATTGTAAAATAAGGTGATTCAGCAGGTTATAAAATCGTGGGGAAATCTAGGGAAGAAGTATAGAATTTACCAAATTTTTGAGTCAAGGTTTCACTATGTATCTGACTAGCCTTAAATTCACATATTGACCAGACTGGCTTCAAACTCAGATATGCTAGGATTAAAGGCATGTGTCACCTCACCCAGCTTGCCATATTTTGAACCTTCCCGGATAATGTATTGAAGTCGGGGAAAATTGAAACAGGATTGAATGCTTGTAGCCAAAGCTGGCCCTGAATTCACAGTGTAGCCCAGGCTGATCTCATTCAAAAATCTTTTATTGTCGCTCTTGGCCCTGGCCCCGGGTGTTATATGCGTTGTGTGCACTTGAGGGTCTTCCTGGAGTTGATTTCCTGCCTTTTTCTCTGCCTAGGGAGAGCACAGTACTTTCACCCTGGATTCATCCTACGAATCAAGTAGGTTATAACTTTCTGACTTCTGGACATACATGTGAATTGTGGGTATTTAACTGGGGGGTACGGGCTTAGGAAAAATTTCAGTTGTCTAGGGCCTAGGCATCTTCTCTCACCCCCAACTTTCAAGGTCTACTAGTCCTGCTTCCTCCATTTCCGGTAGTGAACCTAAATGATGAGATACTACTCCTCTCAGATCAAACAGCAGCTATTTGGCCCCACACCAACCCAGGGAGATGGTGGCCGAGCTAGTAAAGAGAACCTACACCTGAGAGGAATCTCTACTTAAAAGCAACCGCTCCCCCCGCCCCATGGAAGACGCTTCCCCTTGCCCTTTATGATGTGTGTTTACATGGGCGGAGGGATCCCTATCCAGCTGACAGCCACACCGCGGCCGGCTCTTCTTTTTTTAAAGAGCCTAGCCACAGGCAATGATTGGCCGCGGCCCGAGCCGCATCAGCCTTCGGGGGCGGGGCCCGGTCCGCATTGTCTAGTGTAGGGCCGGCTGGACGCCCCAGAGGCCGGACCTGGGTAACCCCGACCTGGAGGTGCCGGGTCTCGGGTTCCCAAAGGGCTGGGAGCGAGGGGTGGGCGGAGCCACAGCGCTAGGCTCTAGGGGAGAGAGGGGCTGCAGCCCGGGCAGTCGGAGTAGAACTGAGCCCGCTCGGAGTGCCACGTCTCCAGGAACCCCCCTCCTTACTCTTGGACAACACTCCGCCTCCACCCCAGACTCCGTCCCCCAACCACCCCATGAGTGCTGGAGAGCCTCTAGATACATCCCTAGGGATCGATGTCTTTATCCAGCCCTCTCAGCCGTCAGACCTCAACCAACCCCAGCAGGCTGAGTACCACCCCCGGCCTGCACCCCAAGAGCGCAGCCTGTGCCCTAAATCTGCCTGGTGGTCTAAGAGGCGCTGGTCCTCCTTTTGGTCGCCGTGCAGTGGAGTCCAGGCTTCTGGGTTCCAAACGCGAGGAAGGACTTTTCCTCGTTCTCCGTCGATGTCGCCCCTACCCCTCCCACCTGGCTCGGGGTCTGAGCCACAGATGGGGATGGGGGGGGGGGCAGACCTGGCTCCCCAGAAGCCCGGGAGGGGGCGGCGGCCGGCGCAGCACGTAGCGCACGTGTCGGTCCCGCTCCCCACCCCCTCGGCACCGCTGCCTCCTTGACGGAGCTCCGGTGTCGTCCGTGTGTGCCTTCCTTCCGTCCTGGCCTTCCTTCAGTGCGTCGAGTCCACTACCACCCCTTTTTCCCGTTCCCATCTCCTGTTTTCCCAAGTATCCGCGATGCACCATCTCAGCTTTCTCATCTCCAGTTCAGTGACATCTGAACTCAGCACCTTCCGTGCTCTGGAATACTTAATGTCAGGTGTCCCCTGGGGCAACCATGGGATATCCCTCTGCTTTACTTGTTTTGTGTCTTTCCAAAACGTCTCGTTGCTACTCTATTGCTAGTTTTATAGCTCAGCATCTGTTTCCCATCGTAGTCCCTGCTAACTCCTCTGCACGTGCCCCACCCCTTGGTAAGCCGCTAGAGGGAAGGAGTAAAGTCAATACCAGGCACGTGGGAGCTGCGCCACAAATATTTGTAGAAAGGGAGGGGAAATGGCCTTGAGTTTCTGTAACTCCAATTGTCTGAGGATGACGCTTTGGGCCGGACACCGAAAAGAATCTACTTGTCTCACTATAACTCGGTGGCAAAGTGTTGGACAGCCCACGCAGCGTGTGAATACAGTGAGATAAAGCGTCCTCCCTTTCCCTCCTCTGCTTAATTCCACTGGAACCAGTATCCCTCCCTCTCAGCTGCAAGGCCTTCCCTGTGGGATGTCCGTACTCTCTTGGTCCCCATCCCCAGCTGACACTACCATAAAGGGTTTCATTATGGGCTCTGTCCTTGGAAAGCGAGTTTGTTCTTTGGGACGCATGTTTTAACTAAACACCACCGCCTCATCCTTACACATTTCTGAGGCACACATACAAGGGAGAGAAGAGGAAGACCTCTACTAGACAGGCGTTGCACCAGAGCTACAGTCCCAAACCCTGCCCCTCGCCACTCCCGGATTCTCTGCTGACTCAGCAGCTCAACTGCAAGCCAGAAAACGTACACCAACGGTGTAACTGGGTGTGAGACCCAAAGAACTAGACCCTGTGTGGATCAGACACTCTCAAGTGGAACGTTCCCACGATGGTGCTGGCCCTACCCACAGGAGCTGGGAGGGGCAAAGTAACCCTCACCAAGGCATGGGCTTCAGGTGCTTCTTCCCATTCCGGTTGGGCCACTTTGGAGGCCTGAGACTCTCAAAGAACAGTATTTAATGTTTTTATGGTTTGTTTTGAAGACAGGGTCTTTCTATGCAGCTCAGAATGGCCTCAGATTCACAAACTGACCTCAAACTCACAGCAATCCTCCTGCTTCAACCTCCCTTAGTTCTGAGCCAAGGAGCAATCTTGTGTTCCTGAAGGGTGAGAAGAAAGTCATAGTCCCTGTTTATCCTATCTCCCAGCAGTCCTAACTCAGGTCTCCAGACTTCAAGACTCCTGTCAGCATGTTCTGTTCCTCAGATAGCTCAAATGTTTAGAATTCTCTGTATCTGGGATGTAACATGCTGGAATCGTCCAGAGCATCGTCAAATCTGTCATCTAATTGAAATGCCCCAACCAACTAAATTAGATTGTTCAGCATAGCATGACTTCCTAAACGCAAAAGGGAGCTTTTTTTTTTACATTTTTCTTCCCTGACACGAACAACTAATGTGTTTATAGAAAGAAAGAGAGAAACCCAGAGGGGTTGGAGAGATGGCTCATTGGATAAGAGCACTGACTACTCTTCCAGAGGTTCTGAGTTCAATTCCCAGAAACCACATGGTGGCTCACAACACTCAGTAATGAGATCGAATGCCCTCTTCTGGTGTGTCTGAAAAGAGTGACAGTGTACTCACATAAATAAAATAAGTAAAATATTTTTAAAAAGAAAAAGAAATACTGCATCATTGCTCTATCTCTCTATCATAAGTCAGGGCTGCCATACAGGAGTAATTCATAGTCCACTAGACACACCAACCTTATGAAAAAAAGTAGGTGGCATTGCTGTCGGTTTTTTGTTTTGTTTTGTTTTGTTTTTCAAATAAACTGAGACTCCCATTAATCAGCCAAGATCACACTGATAAGAGCTGAGCCAGGATGAGAATGATAAAGTCAGTCTGCACCTGCCTTTGATCCTTCCCAAACACTAGGCTGGCTTCTGAAAAAGGGACCTCTCCTCATCTCCCACCAGCTGTGCCTTCACCTCCTGCCTGGGTCCCACAACTTCCTTCTAGGCCGCTGTGACTCAAACCTTAACTCTAGTAATGTCCATTGTTTTGTTTACAGAGGAGCAAACGGTTCACAACATATACAGTGATGCTCCTATATGTTGACTGAGCCTCGAGAAGTTGATTTTTTGTGACCCATGCTGGACTGTGAGAACAGACTGCTCTAAAGTTAGTTTTACCTACAGTTTTGGCAATTTTAAAAAGATGTACATAAGGTACAGAGGGACAAGCAGGTGAAGACGCTGGAAGGCCACCAGGCACAAGCCAAGAAGAGAGGCCTTGGAGAAAAAGTCCCGCCAACAAGCTAACATTCTGCTCTTGGGCATATAGCTTCCAGAACTGGCAATAAATGTGTGCGGTTTAAACAAATTCCTTCTAATCGGTCTCTCTTGATACACAGATATATGTAAGTGATGCAAATGTATGTGTAAGATACGGATACGTAGCCACAAATCCTATTGGTTTTCTTTCCCTGGAGAGCCCTTGCTACCCATAGCAAGTCTTTCTCAAATGCCTAACTAAGCTTTAATTTCAGCCACTTCCCCCTCCCTCCCCCATGTCTCCTCGATGACCCCCGAAACACTGTCCCCACAGTATAGAAAGCCAGGAACTATACCGTGGCTCTTCTGATTGAGTTTTGCTGTGGCTTATTCATTTGCATTCTTTCACTCATTCCCCTCCCCCTCTGTTCTTAGCCTATCACAACCAGGGTCACTTTGTGATCCACATCTTTTTGTGTTTTTTTGTTTTTGTTTTGTTTTATTGTGTTTGTGTTTTTTTGGTTTTTTGTTTGATTTTATTTTGAGACTGAGTTTCTCTATATAGCCTATCTCAGAACTTGATCTGAATGGGCTGGCCACCGCAGTGCTGGGATTACAGGTTTGTACCACTCCCCACCTAAGCGCTCTCCTCCCCCACCCTTGGCTGTGTTCTATCTTGTAACAACTTAGGCAAAATAAGTGCCAAGCATAAGGCCAAGATGTATGTAAGTTCTTCCAAGTTTTGTTTTGTTTTGTTTGGAGGTTTTTGAGACAGGCAGTCATGGTATCCTGAGCTGACCTTGAACTTACTATGTGGTCCAGGATAACCCTGAATTCCTGTCTGCCACCACATTGATTTTTGTTTTGTTTTGTTTAGTCACCCTTTTATACAGACTCTTACTATACAGCCCTGAATGGCCTGGAATTTCCGATGTAGATAAAGTTGGCCTGAACTCACAGAGATCTCTCTGCCTCTCTGCCTCTCTGCCTCTCTGCCTCTCTGCCTCTCTGCCTGGAATTAAATTAGTCCAACCAACTTGGAAAAAAATTCTTTTGGAGCTCTCTCTCTCTCTCTCTCTCTCTCTCTCTCTCTTTTAATTCAGATTTTCAAACAGCGTGGCCAGATTGTGCAGCACTGGCCTCTCCATCGACTGAATGAAACCAGTGGGCTGATCCTTGGTCCCCAAAGAAACAATGACTGTGGGGAGAGCAAGGCTGAGCCCCCTGGGGAGAAGGACACAAAGGGGGGCGTGTTGCTCACCATCCCTAACCTGCAGGTATGGTTCAACCTCCCAGGATTAGAGGAGAACTCTCACTTCAGCCAAATTCAAGTCCTTAGCATTCAACCAGGAGCAACAAACACTGTGAGGCAGAGTGACAACTGCCCCGAACTGCAATGTTGATGAGGACCTATCGAGGTGTCAGGCCTCTTTCAGAATTATTCTCTCTGTTTTGTTTTGGTTTTGTCTGTTTGTTTCTGCTTCCTCTAATCCTTCAGAGAAGTGGGAATCTGGTGCTAACAGGCAGACAGTCTTTCTCAGTGGTTTTGTATCCAAAAGTACTACATGGACAGCAATATAGAAGTCAGGGAGCTGGAGCTCTCAAACATTCGATGAAAGAAGGCCAAGCTGACTACCATGGTAGAGAGTGCTGACTGTAGACTACTTGTAATCCAAGTAGTTGATGAGATGAGACAGGAGGATTGCTATGAGGTCAGGGCAGGCCTCTAAGCTACTGAATGAGACCCAATCAAAAGTGAGAGATTCCTAATATAGAAGAGCACCAGGGAGCTCCTGGTATGTGCTATTATGAGTATGCAGTGATCTTTTTAAATTCTTACAAGAACCATGGAGCCATAATCTTAGCACTTGAAAGGTGAAAGCACACGCATCACAAGTTCAAACATTTATTTGTTTAGTTAGTTATTTAAGACCAGATTGGCCTTGAACTCTCAGAGATCCATCACCCTGGTCTCCCTCGTGCTAGGATTAAAAACCTGCACCACTACACCCAACTCAAATATTTAGTTTATGTATATGAGTGTTTTGCCTGCATGGATGCATGTGACTGGTGCCCAGAGAGAGCACTGGAGCCCTGGAACTGGAGCTTATGGGTTGTCAGTACAAGTAGGGTGTCTAAAGCCAGCCTGAGTTACAGAGTAAAGTCAAATCCATCATGAACTACATGAGATCCTGTCTTAAGCAACAAAGGAACCCTTAGGCACTTGAGGGTAGTCATCTGTCATCTTCCGTTGATAGGGGAGGAGCTGGGCTTCAGAAAGACTGAGTCATTTGACCAAGATCACATGAACAAATTAAACAGAAGCAGATTCTAGACTAGTTTATCCGAGCCTATAATCTGCTGTTTTTTTATTTTTTATTTGTTTTTATTTTAGTTTTGAGTTCTCCAGACAGGGTTTCTCTATGTAGCCCTGGCTGTCCTGAGCTCCCATGTGTGTTTTAACCAGGCTATGTCCTTCTCTGGCTCCTGGCACTGCAGTGCCCCCAGCATTTCTCACAGTGTTTTTTGATGAGCAGATCACTGTCAACTATCAGGATTCTCTCATAACCATGAGCTAATAAAGGCTTGTTGAGCATGAGTCTCCAGGCCAGGTACTGTCTACAAAATGTTGTAGATATGAAATAAATGAAACAAAGTGTCTGCCCTTCTGAAGCTACCACACCAGATTTTATTTATAATTTTATTTTTTAAAGTGTCTTTAAAACTTGCCTACATGTTTGTAGGTATGTATGTACCACATGCATGTCTAATGCATGTGAAAGTCAGAGGAGAGCATCAGATTCCCTGGAACTAGAGTTGTAGGCTGTTTTGAGCTTCCATATGGGTTCTCTGGCTCAAGCCTGGGCTCTCTGTAGGACCAGCAAGTGTCCTTAACCATTGAACCATCTCTCCCAGCCTGTGACTTATAATTTTTGCTTTGGAGGTAGTTGTTTTGTTTGTTTGGGGTTCTTGTTTGCATTTTGTTTTGTTTTGAGATAAGGTCTCATTACATCCAGCACACACACACACACACACACACACAGACACTCACAGACACACAGAGGCCTGGGACCTGGGATTAGCCAGAGAGAATGAGAAGGAACATAAGAAAGCTTTAGAACCATGTGCATTGATGCACTAGGAAAAAGAAGAGCCAGGGGAAGGTGGGCGTCAGAAAGGAAGCAGTTCCAGCTAGAATCAAACTGTAGGTCTTCTGTGAAAGAACTCAAAGTGGGCTAAAGTCCACACTCCCAACGACTTGCGTAGAATTTCAGAGAAGTGGGACAGAACTTGAAACTTGAATTCAGGAGAGGTATTATCCTTTTGACTTTCCTTCCACAGGAAGATAACAGACCTGCTTTTTCCATGATGACAAAGGACCAGTAGAAAGGGAGAAGAGGTCGTGCAAAAGAAAAGGGGTGAATACAAGGCTGACAAACTCAGAAGGTGAGAGAGAGTAGGAGGCCAGGAAAGAATCCGGAGGGAAGGAGAGACTGGGCGGAGTCGCAGGGAAGCACTGTGTGATGGGACAAGCAGGATGGTTCTCTGCGCAGTTCCTGGTTCTTTGCATGGCCGTCTCTGCATCTCTTTTCTCAGTTCAAAGAGAGCCGCTGCTGCTTTTTAGGGCAAATAATTTGTAGGTAGGGATTATGAGGCACACACTCCTCACATGTATCCTGTACCTGTGCCCCTCTGATGCTATGAGTAGGGGCCTGGACACAATAGAAACATCACAGAGGGAGCTGAGCTCAGGGGAGTAAGCAGCAGAGACCTCAGATTCTGTCCCTAACTCCTAGAGTGACTGACTTTAGTTGAAGCTCCTCTTGCCCTTTTTCCTACCTTCTCCAGAGCAGTGTAGACCTGAGAGGGCTGAGTAACACCAGAATTCCCTGCTGCCCAACACTGTCACAGGAACGGCTGAAGGGAACTGAGGTATGTCTGTTGTGCTGGGGTCTTTCAACTGTAATCATGTAGCCCTTTTTCATTAAGCATACTTGTCCATGTGTTTATGATTTGGAGAAGTCTGGATCATCTGGGTGTCTTATACAGAAGTTCGTAAGTGAATCACTCACATGACAAAAAGTCTTAAGGAAAACAGGTAAGAAAAGTTTAATCTTATTATGAGTAAGGGTTTTCTTTGTAACTACATCAAAAAACTAGGGGATTTGATATTAATGCCTATCAAAGCGCTCGGACTGAGGAAGGGCTCAGCACTTTAGAGCATGAGATGCTATCTCAGAGGACCTGAGTTCAGTTCCTAGCACCCATGGCAGGCAGCTCACAACCACCTATAACTGTAGTTCTAGGGGACCCAACACCCTCTTCTGGCCCCCTGCAGGCACCGTATTAACGTGTGCACAGACACAAGCACATAATTTTAAAAAAAGAAAATTAGACTGAAGCAGTAGCTAAGCCATTAAAGAATAGACTCACAATCCGAAAAAAGAAAAAAAGGAATGAAGGAAGGAAGGAAGGGAGGAGGGAGGGAGGAAGGAAGAAAGGAAGGGAGGAGGGAAGGAAGGAAAGAAGGGAGGAGGGAAGGAAGGAAAGAAAGGAGGAAGGATGGAGGGAGGGAAGGAAGGAGGGAAGGAAGGAAGGATGGAGGGAGGGAAGGAAGGAGGGAAGGAAGGAAGGATGGAGGGAGGGAAGGAAGGAGGGAAGGAAGGAAGGGAGGGAGGGAGGAAGGGAGGGACGGAGGGAGGAGGGAGGGAGGATTTAGGCCTGGAATGGTGGCATATGCCTTTTAACCCTCCCACTTTGGAGGTAGAGGTTAAGCAGTTTCAGGACAGCCAGTGCTATCCTGATGAGAGACCCTGTCTCTAAAAAACAAAGGATAATAATATTAATTAACTAGTTAATTAATTTAAAAATATTAAAGCCAGCTAAGATGGGAGACATTCCTGAGAACGAAGGAGACTGGAGAACACTGTGGTCATTGGAGTGTAGAAATCACATGACTACAATTCCTTTTTTGTGTCCTGAGTATGCAGGACAAGAATGGAACTTGTTGACAAGAAGTCTTGCTTCTCATAGCTGAGAAGCAATCAGAAAAGATACTCAAGAGTAGGTCTGGATGCAGGCACTTTTGAGCCTGAGATGTGTCCCGATAACCCAACACGCACTTAACTTACCCAAGGAAGCAGAATCCTGTTCTAATTGAGGCCTAAGAATGAGTAAAGACAGGAATATATTAAGAGTATCTTTAAAGGGGCTGGAGAGATGGCTCAGTGGTTAAGAGTACTGACTGCACTTCCAAAGGTCCTAAGTTCAATTCCCAGCTACTACATGGTGGCTCACAACCATCTGTAATGGGATCTGATGCCTTCTTCTGGTGTGTCTGAAGACAGCTACAGTGTACTCATATAAACAAAATAAATCTTAAAAAAAAAAAGAAAGAAAGAAAGAAAAAAAGAATATCTTTGAGCCAGGTGGTGGTGGCACAGGCCTGTGACCCACTGTCTGGCTAATATTTTTGTTTGTTTTTGTTTTAAATGCATAGAGTACAATGCCCATCTGTTTCCTAGTACAAACTGGCATGTTAATAACATTCCAACTAGCCCTAATCATTCTAAGCAGGGGAAACTTTGGGAGAGTTGAAGCTTCAACAAATGTATGAAGAGAGGCAGCAAATGTCATCACAGGCCAGGCCGCCCTCTCTCTCTAGGAAGGGAGCAAGGCTGCTCTGTCAGGTTCCTAGATCAGTGTGTGTTCATGTAAATTAACAGGAACCTTGGGGCAGGGGGTTAGGGCAGGGAGGAGAGCAGTCTCCCGATGTGCATGCTGGCCCTTGCTGTAGGGACCGAATCCCAGGGCAGACACGATGCGACGTTCCATCAGGCATAGCTTCAGAGCCTCTGTGGCCCTCGTATTCCTGTGGCTCTTCACCATCTTGCAAGTCCCTGAGGAAAATGAAGACGTCAAAAATGTGGTGACTAATCTTTGGGAAACTGGAGGAGTGCGTGGTGGGAGAGCTGAGGACCGGCAGGTTCAACACCTTTCCCTCTGAGTGGAGCTGGGTGTGGATCTGCCAATTATCCTGTAAATTAGCTGCCTTTGCTTGTCTTGTTTCTCAAGATAAGAGACAAAACCGATTCCAGCAGAGCCCATGAATCTTGGATTCATGGCCAGGCACTGTGCTGGACTCTTTCTACCTAAAAAGGCATATGGAAAGTTGGGAGAAATAAAGTCTGTTGCTTAACGAAAGAACCTATATTTTTTGCCTTTGTCAATGGTCCAGGTGATCAACCATGGCAATAAGGCGAACTCCAGATCCCTAGATGACTGGGGGAGCATGGCCTCCACGTATCTGAAAGAAATCCATCAGAGAAGAAAAAGTGAGTACCAGGGAGAGGGAGGGTGCAGAGTCACGGGAAGAGGAGGACCTCAGGAGGGAGGAGGATGGGAAAGAAGAGGGCAGGAGAGAAAAGGCAGTGTGTCCAGAACACGCGAATCTGCCTGGCAACTCCTCCCCCAGTCCCAGGACATTGACAAATCAGGACTATGAGGAAGGAAGGGCAGATCGAGTAGCTGGGGTTTTGGTTGGTTGGTTTTTTGGTTTTTCGAGACAGGGTTTCTCTGTGTAGCCCTGGCTGTCCTGGAACTCACTCTGTAGACCAGGCTGGCCTTGAACTCAGAAATCCGACTGCCTCTGCCTCCCGAGTGCTGGGATTAAAGGCGTGTGCCACCACTGCCTGGTGAGGTAGTTGTTTTAAACAGGTGTGATCAGGAGATAAAGGATAGTTCAGTGGTTAGGGGCATTTGCTGTTCCTCTAGAGGATCTAAGTTCACATTCCCAGCATATCTCCCCCCCCCTTCCCCTTTCTCGGTCACACACACATACCACACTCTCTCCCCCCCTCTGTCACACACACACACACACACACACACACACACACACATGCACACACACACCCCCCACATACCACACACACATAACAACACTCATATGCATAAACCCATACAAAAACACAAAAAAAAAGGAAGACAGGTGGAAACAATATCTTGGTCGCATGTTATATTTCCTCACCTTACATTGTATACACACTCCTCTGCAGCACCATCTTCACATTGGGTAAACCAGGAGTGTAACTCACTTGTATAACTTAACATTTCAGTCTGAAACTATGATCATGCCCTAGGAATGGTTGGCTATGTGCCTTTTGTGGAATGGGGGAGGTGAGGAGGAATGAATGATCCTGCTGCTTTTTGTTTGTTTATTTTGAAAAAGGATCTCACTATGTAGACAAGGTTGAACTCAGAGATCCTCCTGCCTCTGCCTCTTGAGTGCTGGGATTGAATGCACGCGCCATCATACTGTGCAATTTATTTTATCTTGAATTAAGTGAATGTATGTCTGTGGGTGTGTGTACAGGAGTACAAGGGTTCACAGAAGCTAGAAGAGGGCATCAGAGTCTCTGGAGCTGCAGTTATAGGCAGTTGTGAGCCTGCCAGGTGGGTGTTAGCTACTGAACCCAGCTCCTCTGAGCACTCTTGACCACTAGACCATCTCTCCTGCCCTCGTGGCCTTTTTTGGAGGTGGTTGGCCTCAGTCATTAGTTTTTGTGTGTATAGTATATGTACATATACATATGTATATTCTGGTGTAGGAATATGTATGGATCCCTGGGAGCTGCAGTTGCAGGTATTGTAAGCTACATGGCTTGAGTGTGAATGTAACTTTTTTGTTGTTGTTGTTTGTTTTTTCCGAGACAGGGTTTCTCTGTGTAGCCCTGGCTGTCCTGGAACTCACTCTGTAGACCAGGCTGGCCTCGAACTCAGAAATCCACCTGCCTCTGCCTCCCAAGTGCTGGGATTAAAGGCGTGCGCCACCACTGCTCGGCTGTGAATGTAACTTTTATTTTTCAGATGTAATTGTCATCTCAGAGGCTTACTGCTGAATAAGCCCACCCTTTCTCGCTCTTTCTGAACTCTGGCTGGCTGGTTCAACTCAGCTGTTCTGGCTCAAACTCCTCTCCAAGCTGACTGATTCAATAGGCTTCTCTCAGCTTCTCACTGAATTGCTCTGCTTGGCCTCAAACGAATTCCAGCTATTTGTTCTAATCTTCTGACTCCTCATTCTCTGGCTTCAACTGTCTCTACTGCATGAACTCAATGGAATTGACCTCAACTCCACTGTACTGATGAACTGAACTCAACTGACCGAACCAACTTCAACTCCACTCTCTCTTCCTGCTCTGCCTCTCAACTCACAGACTCAACCAAAATGACCGGAATTCTGATATCTTCCTGCCTCTGCCTCCTGAGCTCTGGGATTAAAGGCATGCACTACCATGCCTGGACCAAAGCTTTTCTTTACTTAAACCAGGCTGGCCTTGAACTCAGAGATCTGCTTGCCTCTGTCTCTTGGGATTAAAGGCATGTTTGTGTTCCAGCCAGAGTAGCCATGTTGCTGGATTAAAATCCCTTTACACTTGGGTGCTATGAACTGAACTCAGGTCCTCTTGAGTGTCAAGATTTTTGGATAATGTCTCACTATGTAGCCGAGGCTGGTCTCCTCCTTACTATGTATCTCAAGCTGGCTTTGAAATGTGCTCTTCCTGCCTCGATGTCCTGGGTGCTGGGATTAAAGCTATGTACCTTCACGCCCAACTTTAGAGCATTTAAATAAAAGGAGAGAGAAATTAGTTGAAATATTTAAAAAAAGAGTTGTGGCTAAAGTTGTCTACATGTGTTTTTAGGTAGAGGAATTCAATGATTACATAAAATATGAGTGAAAAAGGAAGATTAAATCACTGGAGGGAAAAAATAAAGTTGGTCATTGTAAGAAAGAGCAGTCACTGGATTAAATAATATTGGAGGGCTGGAGAGATGGCTCAGCAGTTAAGAGCACTGATTGCTCTTCCAGAGGTCCTGAGTTCAATTCCCAGCAACGACATGGTGGCTCATAACCATCTGTAATGGGATCTGATTCCCTCTTCTGGTGTGTCTGAAGATAGCTACAGTCTACTCATATACATTAAATAAGTGAATAATAATAATAATAATAATAATAATAATAATAATAATAATAGGGCCGGGCAGTGGTGGCGCACGCCTTTAATCCCAGCACTTGGGAGGCAGAGGCAGGTGGATTTCTGAGTTCGAGGCCAGCCTGGTCTACAGAGTGAGTTCCAGGACAGCCAGGGCTACACAGAGAAACCCTGTCTCGAAAAACCAAAAAAAAAAAAAAAAAAAGTGCATGTTCTTTCTGCCAAGTAAAGGAAAGAAAACCACCCCACATAGCATCCTCTAATCTTTAAGATTTGTTTATGTGTGAGTGTGCATACGTGTGAGGGTCAATGTCCATGGAGACCAGAAGAAGGTGCTGAATCCAGTAGCTGAAGTTACAGGCAGTTGTAAGCTTTCTAACATGGGTACAGGGACTAAACTTGTGTCTTCTGCAAGACCAGAAAATGAGCCACTGCTCCGGGCCTGCTCCCTAGTACTCTGAGGTTTGTTTTCTTTATGATAGGGTCTCACTATGCTATGTAGCCCATACTGACCTCATGGTCCTCCTACCTCAACTTCCTTAGTACCAAGATTAGATTCCAGTCCTGCCTCACCGTGAGTCTCACCATTAGCTTCTCTAATCTTTTTGAACAGTCTCATCACTACCATCCACTGACCGTTGTCCCTATTTCACCTCTCAGCATGGTTGACAGTGGGGATCACCTCAGAATCACGACAGGGTCAAAATGGCCTCTTGGATACACTGGCCTCCCTGTACCATGCCTCCTCTACATCTGAGCAGAGGCAAATGACAGTGCTAGTCCACCTGGCAGACTCTGACCCCACCTGGCTCAAGAACACTATCTTCCATGTTTCAAGTGTCTACAGGTTCCAGATCTTGACAGGGCAATTACTACTGATCCATGCCCCACCTGATGCCTACCCCACTGTGGATGATGTTCAGAACGAGATCTCCCAGGAGCAGATCAACTCCAAGCAGAATATTGACCATGCTTTCCTCGTGAGCTTTGCCACAAAGCTCTCCACATATTTCCTGTTGATAGAGGACAATGTCTTTTGTGCTCCTAATTTTGTCAGCCACATTCGATCAAAGGTGATCAACAAGAAGCCCAACACATGGGTGCTCCTAGAATTCTCTAATATGGGCATCCTGGGCAAGCTTTTCCACAGCAGGGACCTTCCACTCCTGGCCCGCTTCCTCCTCCTCTTCCACAAGGAGCGACCTCTCGACTGGCTGGTCCTTCATTTCCGTATCCTCCTGGCCCAGCAAAGTCAAATCCTCTGTAGACCGTTTCTCTTCTACCACAGGTTGACTCACTTCACTTTTGAGAACAAGACCTTAACAGGCCAGGAGAAGGATCCTCCTCATACCTGTATGCTCACTGGAACTGTTTACACGGACATGAGGTTCTCTGATATCCATTCCCCCCAGGAGGCCTACACTCTGGACGAGTCCTTCTTTTGGACCTACAACGTCAGTACAGGGAACTATTTGATAGTGATTTTGAATAATCCATCGAACCTCAACAGAGTGCAAGTAAGAACAGGCTCCATCATGGATGGAAAGTACATCCTCGAAAAAGGGCAGGTGGAACTAGGCTATGAGCCTGAAGGAATACCCCCCAACTGTACCAGCTTTACCCTGCTGGGCTATCTTGTGCAAGGGCAGATGGATCAGCACATTCTGAAAAGCATTGGGGATGAAGTTAGCTGCGTGAAGCTGGCAGTGAATGCTAATCAGGTTGGAGGGCTCATGATCAGGCACATCTACATCTGGGGAGAGAACACCAAAACCAGAAAAGATGATTAAAACGAAGATGAGAGTGGATGGTATATCAGTGTGTGAACAATTAAAAGCTCAAACCACTTCAGCTAGCCAATCTGAGAAATCCAAGGGAACAGTAGACGGGAAAGCAGGCTCGTGTTCTCAAATGGAACACTCTCAGCCTCCGCCTTTGTCGGCCCTACGCACCCTGCTCACTGGGTTTGAAGAGGAAGTCTCAGACAGGCCCAGACACGTAGGACATTTCTATTATTGCCACCCCTGCCCCAGGTGAGAAGGGAGAGTCGGTTTTTTTCCAACCAAAAGCCCTCAGTGTAGGATTCCCTCCCTTCTGGCTGGGCTACTTTAAGAAACCTGAGATTCAAGAAGCAATATGTCAGGAGAGATAGGGCAGAGAAGCCAGATTCCCTGACTTCCCACTAGCAGCATCACCTACTGCCTTCCTTCCACCCTTGTGGGTGGACACAGATAGCCACTGGTACCTGAAGAAGGGTGGGGGTGATATGGTCTAGTTGTGGGAGACCACTGAGTCTGGGATCTAAGACAGAGGTGACATCTTTATAGGGTTCCTGTGACAATCATGTATGATTAATGTGTGAGGGCTCATAATCATAAGGCACAAATACTTCACATGGAGTCATGACGTCACCCAAGTTCATCAGGGGGCTGGAGAGATGGCTCAGGGGTTTAGAGCACTGGCTGCTCTTCCAGAGGTCCTGAGTTCAATTCCCAGCAACCACATGGTGGCTCCCACCCATCTGTAATGGGATCTGATGCCCTCTTCTGGTGTGTCTGAAGACAGCTACAGTGTACTCACATTAAATAAATAAATAATAAATCAAGCACTGGCTGCTCTTCCTGAGGACCCTCGTTTGATCCCCAGCTTTCCCATGGTGGCTCAGAACTGTCTATTACTCCAATTCCAAGGATCCCAAGACCCTTTTAGCCTTTGCAGGCATTGTACACACATGGTGTGCAGACATGCATGCAGGAAAAACATCCATTTACCTAAAATAGAAATAAAGGTTAAAAAGAAAGTTTTAAAGTTCTTCAGTGGTTCCCCATAGCTGCTGGGTTACAGACATTTTTAACGCATCCGCCTTGCTTAGCTCATGGCTAACCATTGTCTGTGGCAGAGTTTCCCTAGCACCTTTTGTGGGCCTGAGCTCATCCCTTGCCCTTGCTCTTTGCATGTGCCATGTTCTGGCCCAGGCCTGACTCTCGTCCACCTTGCTAACTGTTGGGAGCCGCCTGAGCACCCACATCCGCCATTACAAGATGGCGCCTACATTCGGCCGAGGACAAGTTGTAAACAGGCTAGTGCGCATGCACCTGGTAATTTTCCACTTCAGAGTCTCAGCCTCTCTCGTGGCGGTATCTGGCCTGGTGTGCGGGAGCCAATGGGGAAGCTCCATGTCCCAGGCAAGCGCTGTGACCCATATAAAGGGCGAGTATTCTATTGTTCTGAGTCTCCATTCGTGGCAAGCTTATGCTCTCCCTCTCAAGATGCATTAAAGCTTTTACTGCAGAAGGATCCTATGTGTGCCGCGTCGTTCTTGCTGGCGAGACCGTAGCGCGGGACAGCTAACTAGTTGTCCTCAGCTTCTTTCTGCCACCACCAAGGCCACCAAGGACAGGCCCTGTTACATGCTCCCTTTGTACCTTCGTCTTCTATTTTGCAGGTCTTACAGAGGTGTGGCTGTTTAGGGTTCATAATCTCTCTCTTTAGACCCCAAACACATGCTTTCTGAGGTCTATTTCCTTCATCGCTGTGTGCCTGAGATCTCA
Organism: Rhynchomys soricoides; assembly: GCA_019843965.1. Classification (NCBI taxonomy): domain Eukaryota; kingdom Metazoa; phylum Chordata; class Mammalia; order Rodentia; family Muridae; genus Rhynchomys; species Rhynchomys soricoides. The sequence continues at coordinate 2,003,233 of JADRCH010000079.1, read as the reverse complement.
CAGAGGACTTGACACACAGCAGACATTTGACACAGCAGACAGCAGACATTATCTGCTGAAAAAAAGCAACCAAATCAGAGGCAGCCCAACCTCCAGTTTCTTCATTCCCCTTAGCCCCAAGTCTGAGGTAACCAGTCACCCGCTGCCTCACCTCCAAACACTCAGCCAGCCAGGCACTTGCCATGTCTACCAAAAGAAACCAGGGAGGAGTCTTAACCCTGTCTGACAAGACTCAAAATATTAATTGAAGAACCAGCCTGCCTCCATCTTAGGCTCAAAAGCCATCTTATAGTGAAGGTAAACTAGGCTCGCTCCTGTTTATGGTTAGACCTGTCTCTCAAGGATTGGGCTAGGCTCCACCTGTAACCTTAACTACAAGTGGTTCTGTACTTGCCTGTTCCAGGAATGGCAATCATGTCTTCATTTCAAAAAGTTGTCTCTGACCAACTTGCAACCCTACCTTTGCTTCCAAATGTTCTATGACTGCCTTGCATTGCCCACCTTGCAACCATGTCTTTGCTTCAGGAGGCTATGAGGACTAACCTGTTATGCATATGTTCTGCTCCTGTAATCCCGACTATTTGCCTGCCAAATCCCCCATTTGGAAACCCCCTACCCCTGAGCTAGACCAGTGCTGACCTTTGAACCGTAGTGGGAGGCAATCCACATACACAAATAGAAAAGTTTGCTTTAATTAATTTGGTCATGATTTGGGTCAGTCATCTTTCTCCTCCCATCTTTAGGATAAGCGCCAATCACCTGCATCCACCCTCTAGACTCCTCTTTGAGACCCTGGAACTTAGCCTATTTACCACATCACCTTTAGGTTTGGGCAGTTCCGTGGACCAGTCAGCAAACCTATAGATGCTACCTTCTCTCTCTGTTAAGCCTAGAACAACTGCTGGCATTCTGAGTCTCTATGTGTGCTGTCTTAGACATATGACCATGGACACATATCTGCAGCAGAACACAGGGATACTTTACAAACTGGTTGGCAGCGTGAGGTACTCCAATTGCGTCTGTGTCGGACGCTGTGCTAAGCACTTCCAGTGCCTTTCTCGGAATAGCTCAGCGCAACTGGCTCCATTTATTTATTTTACCTTTGAAGTGTATAATTGAGACCTGGAGTGGGTGAAACAGAGACATGCTCACATCACTATTAGGCTGTGTGAACTTGGACAGGCTCCTGACAGAGGCCTAGCCTCCTTCCTGCTCAGCAGCCACACTCAGAATCCTCTTGCAAGGTAGAGGCCGGACAGGTACAAAGTAGATTAAAATTATCTAGACCCAAGACCAGTCAGCAGCTGGAAGGGTTGTCTCCCAAAGCCAACTTGGAACTTGTGGCTCTGTGATCATGTGGGAGACATGGGATGCACAGACGCCCTCCTAGGAATGAACTCGCACCTCCTTGGTGACTTTCACAGGATCCCTAGGAATGACGATGATCAAGAACCAGATGAAGGTCTGGGGATCTGCCTTCACAGCAGAGCGCTTATCCAACATGTTTGTACAAGACCCTCCGTTCGATCCTTAACATGGCGTCGGGGAACAGGATGTGGACAATTACAGTATATTCAAAAGAAGTGGCAGGAATTTGAGTCCATGAGCTTGGGTTCAAGCTCCCTAACTTCAAGATGTTAGGGAACATATTTTAAAGCTCTATTTTTGTTTGGGCCTGGAATGTCAGGCGATGGAATGATTTTTAAGGTATGCACCTTCTGATCACACTGTTTCCTCAAATATCTGGGGCCCTAGGGCTGTGGTTTTCAACGCTGGCTGCTTTACTCAGGAAGGATATAAAAAATAAACTTGGGCCTACTCTGGACCAGCTCCACAGTGGCTCTGGGGTAAAGCTGGGAACCATTAGTGGTTCTTTTTTTTTTTTTTGGTTTTTCGAGACAGGGTTTCTCTGTATAGCCCTGGCTGTCCTAGAACTCACTCGGCTATAGACCAGGCTGGCCTCGAACTCGGAAATCCACCTGTCTCTGCCTCCCAAGTGCTGGGATTAGAGGCATGCGCCACCACTGCCCGGCTCCATCAGTGGTTCTTAAAAGCTGTCCCTCTTGAGGCTGGAGAGGTAGTTCAGCAGTTAACAGCACATTTTGCTCTTGCAGAGGACCCAAATCTGATGCCCTCTTCTGATCTCAGAGGGCACAGGGCACCAGGCATGCATGTGGTCCATGGGTACAAACCCTCCCAGGAATTCTGGTGTAGCCCAAGATAATTGAATCTTGTTCCATTGCTCTGTCCTTTGTACCCTGGGAAGGGGGGGAGGGGGGATTAAGCAGGTTTTCATCAAGTCCTTGGCAGTGTTTCTTAGAGCTCAGGCTTACCTGTCCATGTCTGGTCTTCACCTCCTGTTGTCCTGTTGGCCCATGAGAAGCCTTGTGGTACATGGTCCACCAGGATGGCCACAATTCCATCACTGTAATGTGTATGTCATCAAGAGGAAGGCTTGAGGCAGCTCTGCCTACAATCTCAGCACTTGAGAGGATTCTTTGAGACCAACCTGAGCTATATGATGAAATCCCATCTCAAAAAGAAAAGGAGGGGAAAACTTAATCAACTTAATCACCTCTCAGCAACTTCAACCCATGGTCCAGTGATAGGGAGAGAAATGACCAAACAAGACTCCAAGTCAGCAAAGCCATTGGAAGGGAGGTGACAGCAGTTCTATGTGCTGTCCCTCAGCCACCTGTGCCTGCCTGGCTGGTAAGAACCTGGTTGCCTCACATGGGGTTCCACAGTCAGGTGAGTCAGTCGGAGGTATTATTCCCAGGTGCCCACTTCAAAGGAAGCTTGTGTTTTGATGTCTCCAGGCTCCCTGAGCTATTGAAAGGCCTAATGGTAGTCTCCCTTACTTGTCTGCAGCTCCTCGATGTGCCAACCTGTAATGGTGGAACTATAACCAAGACAAAGATGTCTATATTGTCCCTTGCCCATAACAGCAACACTGTGATTGATGTGGCATTCAGCATTTGTATGTCTGACATATTTCACAAAATTTAAGCCTCTAAGCAGTAAATCTTTTGGTCTATTCTAAGCTTCTAGTCTGCTCTAAGGTACTATCACCCAGGATCATGGCCTGCATTAACCTTGACATGATCCCCAGCCACTGGTGTGTAATTGTGGGGTCCTGTCCTCTAAACTATCCATTAAGTGTTGGGATTCAGTTACTTTCAAGTTCTGTGGGGATTTGAATGTGCTTGGCCCAGGGAGTGGCACTATTTGGAGGTGTGGCCTTATTGGAGGAAGTGTGTTGCTGTGGGGGTGGGCTTTGAGACCCTCCTCCTAGCTTCCTGGAAGTCAGTCTTCCCTTAGCAACCTTCAGATCAAGATGTAGAACTCCAAGCTCCATCTCCTGTACCGTGCCTATCTGGATGCTGCCATGTTCCTTCCTTGGTAATGGACTGAACCTCTGAACCTGTAACCCAGCCCCAGTTAAATGTTGTCCTCTATAAGAGTTGCCTTGGTCATGGTGTTTCACAGCAATGGAAACCCCATCCAAGACAAGTTCCTTCCATACCCCACCCTTCCCAGTTTTCAAGAACCAATGTAGTGTTGAGTATGTTCCTACATCCAGCTAGTTGGTTGTTGCATAAAGCAGATACTAGGGCAGACAGCAGGCTGTGATGTGGGATGTCTTTCCAGCCAAAGCAATTGGTACTCTGACACCATGGAATCAAAATAGAACAATCCTGTCTTTTCTATGCCCCTACCTTTGGCACCTTGTGTTCTTGAATACCAGACTCTAATAATCCTTAGTGAACAGATTGCTTCACTTAATGGAATTCTTCTTCCCATACTTAACATTAGAAAAGTAAACACAAAAAGGGTTTGAAGAAACTGCACCCTTACCTTCTACAGCAGCAGTTCTCAATCTGTGGGTCGAGACACCCACAGGGGTCCCATATCAGATATCCTGCATATCAGATATTTACACTATGATTCGTAACAGTATCAACATTAGTTATAAAGTAGCAACAAAATAATTCGACGGTTAGGGGTTGCCACAGCATGAGGCACTGTATCAAAGGGCTGCAGCATTAGGAAGGTTGAGAACACTACCATCACACTCTAAAAGCTTTCCTGATCACCAGTCTTTCTCTCTTCTCGACAGTGCTCCACAGCGCCACCTCTGATTGAGTGGGTGTGAACAGAATTACCACCCAAGCTCAGCAGCACACCAGGGGCAATCCCACTGAGCACAGATTTCCCAGCTTTTCAAATTTTTTTTTAATATAAAACTATCTCAGTAATCAAGTCATTTATAAGGATTCAAATTCAGTGTAGTATTCTCCTCTTCCCTTCCACACTTAGCTCTGACTTAATCAAAGTACAGAACAGACAGGCTTTTTGTTTTTTTCCAGTTTTTCAAGACAGGGTTTCTCTATAGCCCTGGCTGTCCTGGAACTCACTCTGTAGACCAGGCTGGCCTCGAACTCAGAAATCCACCTGCCTCTGCCTCCCAAGTGCTGGGATTAAAGGCGTGCGCCACCACTGCCCGGCAGAACAGACAGTCTTTACTCATTTACCATTTACCAAAGACCAATGCTAGTTTGGAGGCCAGGTGCTAGGTCCTGGGAAAACTCCATCCCAACCCTTAAAACGTGTAAGGAAGGGGCTCAGTAAAATATTAGATGTGGCAAAAAAGGCAAGGGCTTGGGGTGTTAAATTTCCTTTTCCCAGACTTTCCCACTGCAGTCAGGCTGGTATGTATACACTTGATGCTCACAGACAAGGGATCCATCTCCACCCTGCCTTTGAAGCGGCTTGTAATCCTGTCTACATTTGTCTTGTACAGCAGCTACCTTTCTGCTGCGTTCTCCTCACCTGTGGTGCTCTGCACACCTGTTGGATTTTTTTTCCAATCATACTGAGTCCTGTTTATGACTCCTCGATTTCTATTTACCACGTGAAACATTTATTACTCCTGTTTATATTAATTTCCTAGGTCTAATAAACAAATCACGTTTGTGACTCAAAGCAGTAGAGGAAATTGGTTTTTTTCCAGCCAGTGGTGGCGCACATCTTTATTCCCAGAGCTTGGGAGACAGAGGCAGGCGGATCTCTGTGAGTACAAGGCCAGCAAGTTCTAGGATAGCCAGGGCTACAGAGAGAAACCCTGTCAAAAAAAGAAGGAGGAGGAGGAAGAGGAAGAAGAAGAGGAGGAGGGAAGAAAAAAAAGAAAAAGAAAATAAATTGGTCCTTTCATAGTTCTGGAAGCCAGAGGCAGGGAGTCATTTTTCTCTGGGACAAAAGCCAAGTGTTGCTGTTAAGTGAAAAATAAGCCAAACTCAGACAAAAGAGAAAAAGGAAGGACGGAAGGAAGGAAGGACAGAAAGATATAAGGAAGGCCTTTAATTCCAATACCCAAGAGACAGAAGCAGGTGCATCTCAGTGAATTAGAGGCCAGCCAGGGCTACAAAGAGAGATCCTGTCTCAAACAGATGACTTTTTGCTTCTTGTTTTGCCAGGGATCTGTAATAAAAACGTACAAACACCAGGAGACAAGACAGAACTCATGGCTGAAGGCTGAGAGTCCTAGGTCAGAGTGTCAGCAGGGCTGGCTTGTGGGAGGGAGGCTGGCTTGTGTGGATGCAGTTCTGAGCCTCTGATCCTAGCATAATTCCAGCCTCCCCTGGGCACTCCCCCTGTGTGTACATCAGATCCAGGTTCTTCCCCTCCCCTTTAAAAGAGGATACTTTCTTCATTTTTTTTAAAGTTGTTTTATATTGATTTATGTATGTGAGTACACTGTCACTGTCTTCGGACACAGAAGAAAAGGGCTTTGGATCCCATTCCAGATGGCTCATGTGATTGCTGGGAATTGAACTCAGGACCTCTGGAAGAGCAGTCAGTGCCCTTAACCACTGAGCCATCTTTCCAGACCCTCTTTCTTCATTTTTAAAATTATTTCATTATATTTATCTATTTACTTAGGGTGTACACCTGCCGTGGCAGGTTGGTGGAAGTCAAAAACCAACTTGCTGGAGATGGTTCTCTCCTTCCAGTATGTGGGTCTCTGGAACTGAATTCAGATAAATAAATAAATAAATAAATAAATGTGAGACAGGGTCTCACAATATATCCCTAATTGTCCTAGAACTCACTATGTGGACCAGGCTAGCCTAGAGCTCACAGAAATTGGACTGTCTTTGCCTTCTGAGTGCTGGATTTAAAGGTGTGTGCCATTGCACAAACCTGGCTAAAAGCATTTTTTAATATGTTTGTGTGTGTGTGTGTGTTCTCTCCTTCCACCAGATCCCAGGGATCAAATCCAGGTCATCCATCTTGGCAATAAGCACCTTTACCTGCTGAGTGATCTTGTCGTACCCTCTGCCCTTTTAAAGATAATGTCTCACGTAGCTAAGGCTGCCCTCAATTCACTGTGTAGACCAGGATAGGATAACCATGTACTTTTGATTCTCCTGCCTCCTATCTCCAGAGTGCTAAGGTTACAGGTGTGTGCCACACTAACCAACTGAGTCACAGCCGTAGCCCAATTTGTCCCTTTTAAAGGACACTGGTTGTTTTGCCTTAGGGGGCCCTCCTGGCCCAATAGTTCCTCATTTTTACTTAAGAATGTTTATGTTATTTTTAGTTATATGTATGTACGTGTGCTGCATGTGTATGTAAGTGTGGGTGACCACAGAGGCCAGAGGAACTGAAGTTAGAGGAGATTGTGAGCATCCCAACATGGGTGCAGGGAACTAAACTCAGGTCCTCTAGAAGGGCTCCAAGTGTTCATCACATCTGAGACATCTTTCCAGGTCACTCATCTTTAAAAATAGCTACAAGGGGGAAAAAAATGCAAAGGCCGGGTAGTGGTGGTGCACGCCTTTAATCCCAGCACTCAGGAGGCAGAGGCAGGTGGATTTCTGAGTTCGAGGCCAGCCTGGTCTACAGAGTGAGTTCCAGGACAGCCAGGGCTACACAGAGAAACCCTGTCTCGAAAATTAAAAAAAATAAAAATAAAAATAAAAAGCTGCAAGGACCTTATTTCCACTGTAAACAAACTCTGAGGTGCTAGGGATTAGGAATTCAGCAGGTGCTTTGGGAAGACACAACTTTTTTTTTTTTTTTTAAAGATTTGTTTATTGTATTTATGGGTGCACCACTGTAACTGTCTTCAGACACCCCAGAAGAGGGCATCAGACCCCATTACAGAAGGTTGTGAGCCACCATGTGGTTGCTGGGAATTGAACTCAGGACCTCTGGAAGAGCAGCCAGTGCTCTTAATCACTGAGCCATCTCTCCAGCAAAGAACCCAATTTAATCCAGGGCACTTCCCAGTGAATCTGAACTCTCTCTCTCTCTCTCTCTCTCTCTCTCTCTCTCTCTCTCTCTCTGTGTGTGTGTGTGTGTGATTTTTATTTTTAAAATCTGAAGTCTCAAGAGGCCTCATAACTTGTTTTTGTTCTGGAAGCAGCCATATCAAGTCTAATTACACTGGTGAAGTCAGGGAAGATGAGACTAGGAAGGAAGGACCTCCCCACAGCCTTTCCAGCTAAGACCTCCAATGTGGGGACAGTCATCTTGGGTTGCCCCAACCAATCCCACACAGTGAATACTACCAACATCTAGTCCTGCCTGTTATTACAGAATCATGAGTGGAGAAAGGCCATGGTTATAAATTACCTAGTTCCAGGGTGGTTTTGTGGTGGTGGTGGTGGTGGTTTGGTTTTTTTTTGTTGTTGTTGTTGTTTTTGGTTTTTCGGTTTTTGGTTTTTCGAGAGAGAATTTCCCTGTGTAGCCCTGGCTGTTCTGGAAGTAGCTCTGTAGACCAGGCTGGCCTTGAATTCAGAGATCTGCCTGCCTCTGTCTCATAAGTGCTGGGACTAAAATCGTGCACCACCACCTCCCAGCCCTGGGTAGTTTATAATATAGCAAAAGATAAGTACAAGAATCCCGGGCCGCCTTCTTAATGACTGCTTGATTCCTTCTGCAGGCTGTCAGTGCCCAGTGTCTGCCCATTGCTCCGAGAAGTGCCTGGGTCTCACTGCTGGCTGAGTGGCTGGGAATGGGGACAAAGTTGGGCCTGTATAAGATGAATAGCCCCCTCTGACCTACCTAAAAGGTTCTTCAAGCCTGGGTGAGAAGCTGGGGCTCTGGGAGCATAAGGGAGGGACAGAGGGTACTGAGTGGGGCTTTGTTCAGGTGGGCTCCCAGCCAGAGCCTGGGCGCACAGAGCAGACTGTGTGGGCTCCAGAACACTGAAACCTCAGGGGGTAAGAGGAGAACTACAAACAGTGAGAGGCCTTGGCTACGGGAAAATCGGAATAATTAACCATTAGGAATGAGTGTCTTCAAAAGAGTGTAATTGGGAAGAATGAAGAGTCGTAGAGACGCACAAAGAAGTGATTTCGTAGAAAGGGAACAGAGGGTTATTATCTGGAGACTGGTGGCGGAGAAGCAAGTGCTTAAATGCAGAAAGGCCCCTTTCCTCCTTTGTGGAGGGTTACAGTCGCAGTGACTGAGAATCACTGAACTCCTTGGACTTCCTAAGCCTCAGCGCTGCTCTAAGCCCTGTGTAGCCGCTCCTCCAGCCTCTCCGAGGTAAACAGTATTGTTACGGAGCGGGAAACTGAGGTCAGGCACCATGACCAAGAACACAGAGTTGTAGTTGGCAAAGCTCTGATTCAAATCCAGGCTTTGCGGCTTCAGAGTCTGCACTCTTAGTTACCAAAAATGCGGCTGAAGTCCAGCAAAATGGATAGCCACGCCTATCTTCATACCTGTACCACGGTCACTCTGAGTCCAGCTAGATGGCTCAGCTGGGGAAGGGTACTTGCTACCAAGTCTGACGACCTGAGTCTAACGACTCTGAACTCTACATGATGGAAAGAGAGAAGTTACTCCAGCATATTGTCCTCTGACTTCTACACGACTCCCCACGCATGCACACATTTTTGAGCTTTAAAAACAAACATCCAGCAACAACGACTCCAGAACAGTCTGTCCTCAAAGGCTTGCACGCCCCGGGAACCTGGTCTTCTTGCTTCTTAGTCCCAGCCTTCATTAGAGAAATGAAACTGGATCTCCTGCCTCTTCCTTGGACACAGAGCCTATTTTCACCAACCTCCCTGGCACCTTAAGCATAGGCGTTAGGGAGCTACTTTGTTCTAAGACAGTCCACTGCCCCTTCTGTCTTGGTCCTTCGTGGTCTGCCTAGCCAACTGCTCAGTCGTCACAATCCTGTCATGAGCGCACCATCTGCTCTGCTTCTGGCCCTCACTCATGTGTCCACTCAGAATGGTCACATTATACTGGCATTTGCTCACAGAATAGCTTCCTCTTCCTAGCTCTGTTGTATAGCCCAGACTCACGGCAAGTAGGTGTCATGCCCCATGTGCTAGAGACCTCTCAGAAGCAGCCATGTCTGGGGATTCTAGCACTTTATCAAGGCTCAGGAGTATGTGGTGTGTGTGTGTGGGGGGGGGGGGGGGGTGATACAGGCTGCTGGCACTCTTCTATTCCCAAAACCCTCCCCCTCCTTTTTTTTTTTTTGGTTT